>OU896716.1:11379208-11434205 GCA_918026855.4 Phaedon cochleariae | reverse complement strand
AAAACACTGTCATCTGGGAAGCTGTGGATAGGACAAGTGGTCACTCTCAACAAATCATTTATATATAGATGAAGCAATGTTGGTATAGCACTGATGATGGCTCAATAGCCAGAAGCGTTATACGGTTTGATAAGCAAATATTCACACGAAGTTCACAAAACGATCCATATTGCACTATTACATAATATTATCACGATCATTTGCCCCCAAATTCGATCAGACAGTTGGTCGAAGGTAGCAAACTATGACCTATTTTCTCATTACCACAGAACTCCACAAAATAATGCTCCTACTGAAACAAACAAATGTTCAAGATATCATGCCGTTTATACTGATAGTGTCGTCGACCGTAGCAACGGGCGACTTTGATGACTCAACCTCTTGAGTGGCTAACACGTATATATCAGCGCGTCAAGAATCCAACATCGATGGCTATGACGGATATATTTGCTATGACAAAATTGTGTGAGCTCTCTCTGGCTGAGTCGACCATGTTCGCATGCGAAGAATTACTTAGTTATGAAGAGTTCGACTATTGTGTTGGCACGACCGCCAATCACAATCTTTTTATCTTCAGCCTGTTACAAATTTGGAAACAGTCGAGGTACTGGTGTGAAGAATTTCATTCAGGTTTATGTCCGGCTCTGTATTTCGAGATCTACCACACTTCCAGATAAATATTGACTGTGACCTACAAATGGAAAATGGAATGTCAAACTGTTTCAGATGGGGTTGAGGACGCATGTTGTTTTTGGTCACATATCGGTATCGATTGAATGTATGTCGTTATTTGAATTCAAATTGTATCTACTCATTTCGACCTCTTATGTATTATTTCGTACTATGATATATAATATGGATTATGATAAAAGTGTTCATTTTGAATGGCTATGACGAATAAATACGTCATAATTCAAGCCAATGACTGAAACGTATATTTTATATCCACATGAAGAATTGATTGTGGCTATCTGCAACGCAGCTCACGATATTATTGTTTGCCACTTGAGAGGTTATGATTGTCAACTAGGGAAAAAGCCAAATACTCAGAGTGGAAAGCATTGGTCACAAAGAGAGAAAAAAAATGAACGAAAATGGTAGATAATGAGAGAAAAACAACGACTCTTCTGGCTATATGCCACTCCTACGAACTATTGCATAGATTTCGGGAGGATGTAATCTAATGTTCTGCGTGGCATATAGCCAGGAAAATAGTCGTTTTTCTCTCGTTATCTACCATTTTTGTTCATTTTATGAACTAGTGTGGTAATGACTTTGAGTTTTTCTCTTTTTGTGGTTATGATTGTGTAACAACACCATTGAAATTTGTGGGGATGACTTCGAGCACTCCTTCCTTCCTTTGTTTAGTTATGGTGGTGTTGAATTCAACCATGTTGTTGATTTATCAGGCTGTGAATCCATCAATATCTTTATTGACATTGTTGATCTGCTTCGTTGTATATTCTTACTTTTCTGGAAAGACAAGAGAATTCTAGGAGAGAACTCAGTATGGAGAACACTATCATCTGCGAAGCTGTAGATAGAGCAAGTGGTTTCTACCAACAATCAGCAAGAAGTAAGAACAATGTTGGTATATCACTGATGATGGCCCAATAGACGACAGCGTTATCCGATTCGATAATTGAATATCCACATGGAGTACACAATTAAATCCATATTGCACTTTTACATATTAAAAATGATTATATTTGCGGTGGTTCCACATGATAGAAGTGTGGGAAGGTCTTTGCCCTCAAAATCGAGCAGACAGTTGGTCGAAGGTAGCAAACTATGACCTATTTTCTCATCAACAACAGAACTTCACTTCCTGAGAAAACAATGCTCCTAATGAAACAAACAAATTTTCGGGCCGTTTATACTGGTAGTGTCGTCGACCCTTGCAACGGGCGACTTTAATGACTCCGATTTTTCTGAAGAGATCCTCTTAACGCCAGCAAGGCCCCCTCAAATCGTCCTACACAGTAATTTGTCCCTTATAGCCACAGCCTGGGGGAATATCTAATGAAGGACATTCTCGAAGCTCTCGCAATAGGAGTGATTCTGAAAAAATCGAGAAAATGCCGAGCGGAAATTCAGCGGCTTGTCAATTGAGCAGATACCCAGAGAATTCAAGATTTATATCTTGGCGTATCTGTTGTTGGAAGAACTGTACGCCTTTCTGAATAGTCTTTTCGTGAGTTGTTGAATCGTATTTTTTGAAAAGGATCAAAATCCGAAGTGCTTTCCATACGAATGTCAACTGTATAGAACTGCGTTCAATCTGATGGTTTCAGAATAACGGAAATGATAATTTGTGTTTTGAGCTAGAGAAGTATACCTAAGCTTAACCGTTAATAATAATCAAGGTATCACCATCCTATAGCCAGATGGTCATCAAGGATCAAAGTTGGAAATATATGAGTATTTGGCATTTCGTAGCGAGGTAGAGGAAACCCAAAGGGAAAAACCCAGACACTTCGGTTGATATTCAATACAGAATTAAGAAGATGTACAGGGTATAAAATCTGATATGTTACAGACAATATATTCAAGAACATTATATCCATGAGTGAAAAGATTTTCCACAGCACCCCCTGCCAGTGATGATGCTTAGGAATAGCTTCAGGACACAATGTAGTGGCGTCTGATGTGCATGCAGCTGTAGACGGCCCGCGTAGCCTCGTGGTTGGAGCGTCAGTATTGTATCCACGCTAGATTGCTGGTACGTCGGTTTTATCCCCACCACGACCGTATATATTTTTCTGATGGTCTAACAAAGCGTTTAGGATCACACGTTGAAAGGTAAGACCCTCGTCATTCCCTGCTCGCACAAGTCTCTTGAATACTTCTGAGGGTTGCTCGTGAGGGGGCAACCGAATGATGGATAAGAACAATTGTTTATCAGGTAACTGGATGTATGCAATGGCTCGCAGGTGAGTCGTACCTGCCAAACTGTCTGAAATTTTGGATAGGTGTGTTGACGGTCTGCTTGAAACGGCGGATACAGTGTGCAGGCTCATGTCAAGGCAGCTGCACGACGTGTCGTGGTTGAGCCACGAAATCCGATGCAGGCTCATCATTTTGGGGCTGCTTGGAGATGTGCTGTGATTCATAGGTGAGCTGTATACCTGATTGTATTGAACACTCTAGTGGATGACTCTTGCTACAAGCGCTGTTAAGTTGAGCTGGAGATGAACAGGGGTGGCTTTGTTGCGTGGAGAATTTCCATATCTCTCAGTTGCGAGTCTATAGCGAGCCGTTGGGTCTTGCTAGAGGTCATTACGGTATATAGACCATCTCAGGAAATCCAGGAATATCCAAGTGAACACTTAGCTAGTAAACACATACTCGTTCATAAAACGTTGAATAACGTTTGGAGTCGTGGAAATAGCGTTACTGGTTGAAAGCTTCGATGTTGAGATTCTGTTGAGGAAAGAAAACGCGGAATTGAAAAGTTATTCAGACGTATCAATTCCAACAATTCATTATACAGGGTGATTCGATTTGATTATTCCAAGGACGTAATGTTCATCAAAATAGAACTCCCCCTCAATATAAAGATGCACATCCCCACAGTCACTGTACAACTGATCGAATCGTCTGAAAATTGGTATGACCCTGGTTTGTCCAGGTACCACTCTTCTCATTTTTTGCTAAAATCATATTGTTTATTCAGTTTCGAGGGTGTTCATACTCATACTCATTCTGATCTAACAAAAGGTTCTCGAAATATTCACATCGAATTTTGAACCACCCTGTATAGTGAACTCTTCAACCACTGTAATATTCTGAAGCAAAACGTCGATACTTTCAAGCAAAAAAACTCAATTTCATTTTAGTGAAACGAAACCTTCACAATGTTGTACAGTAGAATAATTATTGCCGAATGTAACCTTTTCATAATGTTAGATTGAATAATAGATTGAAACAAAAAATTAATTTTTTTTTTCACGTTTAAAATCAACAATTCATAACTCTTGGTGTATTCAATGCGTCGTTCAATATTAACTGCTTATGTTGAAGATAAATACAAAAAAATACCTATTTAAGAACGTATGGTATCATGTGAAGAAGAATTGGTTGATATCATATGGGTACAACTGAGAAACGTTTGTGAAATGGTTTAAAACAACGTGTACGTCAACGACAATTCTCCGTTATTTCAACATACCATCGTGGCAATTTCAACTACGTTATTTCCACGTTATTGTGACTCTTTATATCGCTTGAGGCGTACGAAATGGATTACCTATAGTGAGGATTTCGAAGTCATCAGGATTCTTATAGGAGTTTGTTCAGGAAACGAAGATGTATACATTGTATTTGTTCCTGAATGAATTGAAATTAATGTTCAATATTCCTCAACTTCACTTGCAAAAATCACTCAAATTAAGGACGTCTCAGAAAGAAATCAGCAGGAAAAGTGTGTGTGATGAAAGAAAAACAGAGATAGAATACATTCAACTCAGAGATGTCGCTACCAACCTATTCATTATGATACTTGGTGAGCAAAGAGCAAAGTCATCACATGAAAACATAATTCTGGGGGGATTGAAAAAACGTCTACCCTCAAAAACGTATCACCCTGGAAATTCAAAAAATCTTAGAATCCATTACTTCAGGAGTGAGCGAGATTTTCTAATTATTGATGGCCCAAGAAAGTGCTTGGGTTCACACGTTGAAAGGTGAGGCCCCCGTCATTCCTTGCTCGCACAAGACTCTCGAAGACTTCTGAGGGTTGCTCGTAAGGGGGCAACCGAATGAAATTGAAAAAAAAAAATTAGTAAACTGTTACCCCCTGTATCTTCGCCACTGATCAAGATCGATAACATATTCAATCACACTTTTTCAATCTAAATAATGAGATCTATTGCCCATTTTATTTTATACCTTAAAACCTGAATTACCCTGTATAATGAAGAAAACCACGTCTAATACCGTCATTGATTTTCTATCCTTTGGCTCAGTTCACCTGCTCTGAGGAAATTCGAATGTCATGTGAATAAATCTTTGGTAGAGTGGCTAAGAGAAATCAAGAATTATTGTAACAGCGAGAGACGGTTTGAATTTAAATAGATCGCAATTATAGAGATGGCGAAGGTGCAGGTACAAATTAAATGTTTTTTTCTTCTTTTCCTTGGGCTTGGATTGAAATATTGGAGAGAGGTGTGCTCTGAATGGAATCCAGCGGAGTAATACGGTTTTGTCAGTCGGAATTTCAGTAGGACCCCAGGTGCTGGAATCTGAGACTCAATGACTTTCTGCATTCTTCACAGAGTGTGAGAAATGGTTTACAAGTATGTCATAACAAAAAATGCCTACGAAATTCTACAACTATTTCAGTTATTGCATTGAATCAATTCAAATGAAACCTTCCTCATCTCTTGGAGCGCACAAAAGGAAATTCCTACAATCCGGGAAAAAAGTACTCACTTTCCTCTCGTGGAAAGATAATAACTTCAAAAAAAGTGACATTTTATAACCGGTCAACACAGATGGAATTTCGAACTTTTTTCCCGTCACAGAAAAATAGTTATTCATTATACAAGGAAAAAAAGTAGTCGATTTTAGCTTCATGTTGTGTTGTCAAGAAATCGTGAGCTAAAATCTAATTTTTTTTCCGTGTATAATACACAATTTTTTTCTGTGACAGAAGACAGGTCGAATCAATATTGAGAAGATATTACATTATTTTGAAATCTGAAAATCATCGACGTGAGATTTCAAGATTTTAACAATAGGGACACCTGCGTTAGGCATCTTTATCATACTTTTGAAGTAATCAAATATCTGATGTCACTTCTGTCAGTCTAATACTGTGATTCGATTTCAAAAAATTGCGAATTAAGTGGTTGTTTAGTCATAATGTAATCGGGAAGTCGAATGAAAGATAAAAGGACTGGCAGTTCTTTCTCGGAGACGGTATTATTCACTCATTTTTCGGAACTATAGCACAAGAAAAACCATCAACATAATATATATTTGATATATATCTGGGAAAAAAGTACTCACTTTTTTCCCACGGAAAAAAGTAATTTTTGAAAAGTGACATTTCATAACCTACCAACAGAGATGAAATGCCAAACTTTTTTCCCGTTACAGAAAAAAATCATATTTTTCATTTCTATGTTGAAAACGGGAGCTGATTTGTTCCCGAAACCTCCAAAGATAAGTAGATAAGAGAGAATTCGATATTTTCCTAATATAAATATCTATACTGTCTGTTTCTATGAAATAAAAGTGTTTTATTTCAATATATATATGTAGTAGGACAAATCAGATGATTCGCCTCAAAATTTCACTGATGCGTTCAAAAAAATTTCCTATCAGGAAGCCCAAAAACTGAATCCAATAGCTTGTCAGTAACACTTTGTTTGGAAAAATGTTTAAAGAGAAGTAATATATATTGAGAAAATATCGGATTTTCACTGATCGTCGGACGTTTCAGGAACGAATCTGTTCCCGTTTTCAACACAAAAATTCAAAATATTTTTCTTCGATAATTCTGTTCGCATAGTTTGACACTTCTCAGTTGTGATGATGATGTAAGTATACAAATGAGTCACAGGATGTTTTCATCATTTGACTCTGAATTTACCGATTTCATGTTCAGTTACAAGTAAATACCATGTTCTATCTGTACAGTGTGTCCCACTTCTAATTGGAACCACCCCTGTATCTTACGTAATCGTTGGCTAAGGATCCTGAAATTTGCTGGAGCGAGAGATATACCAAAAATGCACTCTATGACCAAGTGGGGTCATTTTCAGTGATATACACTGCTCGCCAACAGCCATGAAACTACCCCAATTTCTGGAAAATGATATTAGGAGTCAAAATAGGTCGAAAATCACTTCAGATTTGGAATGAGGGCGCCCAATTTACCAACTATTCAAATTTTCCTGGAAAATTTTCAGTTCGGAAAAATGAAATTTTGTCGCATTTTTTATGGAAGCACCCCCGTATCTCACGTAATTATTGGGGTAGGGTTCTGAAATTTGCCGGAGGAAGAGAAAGTCCAAAGATAAAGTCAATTACGTGAGATATGGGGGTGCTTCCATAAAAAATGCGACAAAATCTCATTTTTCCGAACTGAAAATTTTCCAGGAAAAATTTGAATAGTTAGTAAATTGGGCGTCCTGATTCCAAAGCTGAAGTGATTTTCGACCTATTTGACTCCTAATATCATTTTCCGGAAATTGGGGTAGTTTCATGGCTGTTGGCGAGCAGTGTATATCACTGAAGATGACCTCACTTGGTCATAGAGTGCATTTTTGGTATATCTCTCGCTCCAGCAAATTTCAGGATCCTTACCCAACGATTACGTAAGATACAGGGGTGGTTCCATTAGAAATGGGTCACACTGTATATCAACTGAACAGGATAAGCAATGCGATACCGTACATTTCCGGCAAATCTGAAAAAATCAAAAAATAGAACGTGTTGGTGATAAGTGCCAAGTGAAGACAGTGTTCAAAAATGAAAATACATCGAGATCCATTTTTTCTCAAACGAAACCAAAAAATAAAGAACAATAATCAAAAAAATGTATTTATAGTATAGTGTGTTTGTGGAAAGTATCATACAGGTGAAACGCAGACATCTTTTAGTAAGGATGAAAGAACAAAAATACAATATCAAAAAAAGACATGGAATAATATTAAAATCATAGAAATGGAATATAACAACCAGATGAAAAGAGAAAAATCTAGGAATCCGCTTGAATTCTTCTGAACGGAGACAATAGCAATGCTGCCTGTTCAGTTGATATAGATAGAACATTGTTTTCGCTACTGAACACTGAACATGAAAATGGTAGATTCAAAACCAATTGATGAAAACATCCTGTAACTCAATTGTATCTGATCCTGATACTCATGCCAACATCAGTATGTCACTCGGAAGTGTCAAACTATGGAAACAGGATTTCCGAAGAAACGTATTTCTGCATTTTCATGTTGAGAACGGAAGCAAATTGCACTATCAATCGAAATATTGACCATCGTTAATGTTTCATTTATTGTTATTCAAATGTTTTTCAAATAAGTTTTCTATTATATCGATGAAAAAAAATCTATCCAATTATTTTTCAGTGCATGAAAATATCGTGCGAAATAGTCACTTTACAGCACTAGTGCTGAAAATCTACTTTTTCGCACACCTTCGTAACTATTCTGTCCTATCTGTCATTCTGTAGCATCATTATAAAATATTGTTTATTAAAAACCTCTTTTTCTTCATAAATAATATGGACAAAAACATTCGTAGGAAAAACATTGTACCTAACTCTTGCAGAAAATGTCTACTACTTTCCGCACTTGAAAGGTGAATAACTATTGCAAAACAAATTGTCACTGACAAATGATTGGTTCCTTTTCTCAGGCTTTGTGATAGAATCATTTTTCACACGCAGTGACTATAGGGGCAAATCATCTGATTTGTCCTACAATACGTATATTGGGATAATACTCGCACATTTTTGTTAAACGAGTAGAAGAAATCCCAAATAATCAAGCAAAACTAGCTATTCAACTCAATGAAGGGTTATGCTATCAGAATATATTATGCATAATCAATTTTTTTAATTTCGTACTGCTGTCAACTGATTCGGATGCGGACAATTATCGGTCGTATTTGGGACTCCCTCGAGACCCTATGCGAACCCTAACAAGGAAACTTCATATCTCGCATCTAAGATAATGCCTCGAGACTGAACGCCCTTACGCCATTCTCTCGATGCCGAAGCAATTTGCCGATTTGCTGTGGGGGCTATAGCGTCTTGTCTCACAGGGTTAGTTGAGTAAAATTTCCCGGGCATCGCATCAGTTGGAGAAAATAGTTAATCAAACAGCAAGGTTGTGAAGAATATCATTATTTACCAGGGGCCAAGATTATCATTCTTATTATGATTATTATATTCTAACAAGAACAGAGGCATTGCCCATTTTTCACAATAGATACTTATAATCGATTTTAGTAACAACTATTAACGTGTCAAGTTCAATACATCTTTGATGATACACTATTGTAACTTAATTTGATAATCACTATGATTGTTCCAATTGCACCAAGTCGAAGCGGTTTTTCAAACTGTTCACACTGGGAGCTGACACAACATCACGGTAATAATCAACATTCGCTCAGTCACTGCTCTGAAAAACAAAATTAATAGTTATTTATGTATAAAGGGCGTAAAGTAGACGTTTATGGCCTGTGGCGAGAATAATGGCCCGATGGCGCTAGCCGAGGGCCATTACACGCTGAAGGCCATAAACGCATTTCACGCACGTGATACATACAAAATTTTATGCACTAGTTGTTTATTTTCTGACTCAAAAGTAATGACTATAGATTTCGATAAACTAATATTCCCCCGAATTTAATTTGTTACGTATAAATTCAGTTATCAAGAGAAGCGTAATGTTCATGGATGATTTACATATGAAAATCATCGTACGAATATTGCAATTATCGTAATAGTAAAACTCTTTGATCTCTAGAAGAGATTGATCCTCCAGAATTTTACAATATGCATACCCAGTATATTATATACCTACCTAATTTTGACGTTGTCAAGCAAGCTGATGGTTGTTGTCTATACCAATACATCCAATCAATAAGCTGAATTGTCATTCTATGACTGAAAAGTGAAAATTAGTGATAAAAATAATAGCGAGACTATGGAATCGGATAAAGAAGCAGTTTATGATATACCTCTGGATATATTAGAATCCAGGAAAATGATCATAGGTTTTTCATGAATTGATATGACGATATAAGGAAACTAGGAACAGCGGGCGGTAAAGTGCAGTTTACGGCCCGTGGGCCATAATGAGCCCGCGGGCGGTGAAGTTCAACATAACGCCCTCAAATCCGGGCGGTGAAGTGCACTTCACGGCCCGCTAGTGCATAAAACTTATTTTATCCATTGTCACTGAAAGACGAGAATCATTGTCATTAGTTGTAATGTCTAAGTGCACCCTCAACTTTTCTATCATTATCTGTACTTCTTGTACTTACTTTTCTTTTCAATATTTTCCATTCAATGGAGTCACTATCAAAATCACGTGTCTATCTATGCACTGAGAAAATAAATGAAAATTTTTATAACTAAATGTGATCGAATTAGTTTCATCAAACACAACACATATTCGTGATATCACTTATTTGAGTGATCAATACTCAGACAAACCTATTGCATACTACCTCCGAATATTGATAGTTCAAATTATTATTCACCACTACATCCAATAACATGTTCCATATCCAGTAACTAATAAATATCTCTTACGTAGTGGTATTAGGATTGTGTTGAATGTTACTCCTCTGATATTTCTATTTACCACTACGTATTAGTGCGTACGGTGATATTAATAGGCTTATTTTTGTGATGTACAAATCTATCACATTAGAGAGTAACATGCCGAAATCACGAAGCCGATCGTATACGTTCGTTTTTTTCATTGCATGCAATGGCGTTGGCGTGGTCGTTTAATAGTTCATAGTTCATCTTTCGTTGCGTTCGTCTCGTGAATCATAAATGGAATAAATTCCATTGGCCCATAGAGTTTTCATTTTTTGCAGTGCATGTGTATAGTGTAAGTACCTACTCAACTACAAACTGTGGTACTGTGGAGTGTGAACTGTACTTGATAGTGGTAACTCGAAGATTTGTTACCGGTGTTCAACAGTAAGTAAAATTTATTCGTTTCATCTTGAAACTGAAATGACAGGTGAATGTTGTACGCTTCATTGGGGAGAACGGGAAAATCTCAGTTTTGTTGCACACAAAAATCAAATTTACACAATAATTCGATTTTTTTCTCATTCCCAACTTCATTCATCTACCCAGATAACTATCTCTACTATCTACCTAATTATCATAACATTCCTGCAAATCATTGAGATTCTGTGATATTTCCTAGTTTTTTCTTCAAATAAGTATGTCCCTGACGGCGGTGGGAAAATATTGATTCAGAGTTCGAAGAGACAAAATTGAACAGACAAAAATGAACGAATCTATAAGTAGAAATCACTAGTTTGTAGTGATAAATATGAATTGAATAAGTATATAGAGTATAAATTTATTGTTTGTAGTGGTAAATACGAACCGACGAGCTGAATAGTATTATTTACCCATTTGTAATGGTGGTATGTCATATTGCCTCAATCATACTATTTTGTAGTGGTTATATGAATGTAGTGACTGGCGCCTATTTAACCACAACGCTTGGTATGGTATAGAGAACTTTAGGTATTTACAACGGATAATTTCTCTCAGTCTGTACTCAACATTTTGTGTATTGTATAGCAATATCTAACAAACCCTATCTATTCTGTGAACTATTGTTACTACTCACTCTCACGTTCAATTTCAGATTAATGTGGTAATAATTTCTTCAAATATTGTAGTTTATCTAACTCAATTGATGAATCATAATTGAATTTGTGGATACTCTATTGGAAAGTTCATTTCTGTTTGTATTCCATTCCCTGAAAATGAATGAATAAATGCATTCAACTCTGAAAATACTCGATTTGACAAAAACTTTTGCCTGGAGTGAAGTTCGAAAATTTTCTTGCTTCAACCTGATGGTGTGGCCTCTCAATCTATCATCATTCTGTAAAGGGAATAAGTTGGATAGGTCAACAGAGAAGTCATCATGCAGGATTCTATTCGTCATCAAAGCGTCTCCTCTGGCTCGTCTGTCACTCAGCAGAGGGAGACTTATCCGCGATAGAGCCGTTGCTCATAGTATAGAGATCCAAACTTTTAACCATTCGTGATGCATTGCGTTGGACTCTTTCCAGAAGTTGAATGCCTTTCACCAGATGAGGATCCCATATCTGCACAGCTTATTCAAGGTGTGGACGAACATAATTATGCTTCATGAAGCTGATTGAAGAGTCTTTGTTCAGGATGGTCAAAGCATTTTTTGAGGAGGTATGTGCCACTGTTTGCCTTACGGACAGCTGCTGCGACTTGATTGGACACAGTTAGTTTCTTGTTGACAATGACTCCTTGGTCGTCATGGTTCTCTACTGCAGGAAAGATTTTATTACCTAGCTAATAGTCTACTATTAGTAGTAGGGCCAACATGTAGAATAGAGCCATACAGGCCAGCGTAGCTTCGTGGTTCAAGCGTCAATATTCTATCCACGTTGGATTATCGGTAGTGGGTTCGATTTCCACCACGACTGCAGAAATTTTCCTGATGGTCTAGTATTTGGGATCACACGTTAGGAAGTAAGACCCCCGTCATTCCTTGCTCGCACAAGTCTCTTGAAGACTTCTGAGGGTTGTTCGTAAGGAGGCAACCGAATGATGAATAAGAAAAATTTCCCAACAAATTTTAGAACAATTTGAGAGCACCTGTTGAGATTCAGAGGAATGTCCCATATGCCGTACCAGTTCTGTACTGATAACAGATCAGATTGTATAGTTCATCAAAACTTGATAGTGGGTTGTCGAAACATTTGCTGTCGTCTGCGAAAAATGCATGATCGGATCTCAGTAGTATATATATATTGGCTATATTCGGTCGGAAAGCTTTCGCGAAAGGCCCGCCTTAAGAATATTTTCATGTTGTTCAGGGTGTCCCAAAATCACGAAATGTATCGAAGTCGTTATTCTTTTAATGGAACAACCTGTCATTTTGAGATTCTTCCTGAATAGCTGATTCCAACAATTTATCACACTTTGAGTCTAGCGAAAATGATTACAGAGATATAGAGTGCTCAAAATCGAGACTATTCGAATTCAGGATCCTATTGTACCGAATGCATTCATTATTGGGCAAATGGCCTACATGTCTCTAACTCAACTCTTGATTTACTACCTACTGACATTTATAATTGAAACAGATACAGGGTGGTTCAAGGTTGAGAATTCTGATCACCTTGTATCTACTTCAAATACTCTAGCACAAATTGAAAAAATGTAGAATTCAAGAAAGAGAATAACGTAAGCTATAGTGTACCTTGTTCTCAGATTTGGTTCTTCAATAAATTTTGTTTGTTAATTATTAGTTCCATAGACAGGTAGATTATTCATAGCCCAATCACCTTAGTATCAAATTTGACGAATAGCGGGAATCGAACCCAAAGTTTTGAAAATTGGTGTACATGGTCCCTTTGGCATGCCTTTCAACCAAAAAAAAGTCACCACCTGTACCTGTAGAGCTAACTTCGCCATCTTGAAAAATGTGTGCACTTTTTCAGTTATTCGGTTATATCTCAGTATCTGTTAACTTTATCGATATCAATATTCTGAGGTAAAATGAAGGAAATTGAATTTAGAAAAAAAAAATCTACTACAAAAAAAGTAGATCTGGCTTCTCTGCCACCGACGGAAGCAGCTTGGCGGCAGCACTCCTTCAGAGTCAATCATCAGGTACAAGAGTCGTTGGGTAATCAAAAATGTCCTGAGCTTTGGGGGTGGAAGAGGAGTGCTGTTGGTCTGGTACCTGTGCCAACTACCCTACCTGCTGCTCCAGATTCTTTGCTCCAGATGATTTCTAGCGGTTGCAAGAAAGGATGCACTTCAGCCTGCGGATGCAGAAAAGCGGGTCTCAAATGCTCGATTAGTTGCGAATATTGCCTTGGGGCATCGTGCCTCAACGCACAATACTACCAGGACAACGCCGAAACGCTGGAATCCGAGGTGAAGGACGATTTTTCCGTTCCATCTCTTTTAAGTAATGAATACGAAGTTCCGGACGAACCCGACCCGATGGTTGTATTTTCAAATAACGAAGAATACATGCCTAATTCTCCATGTTATATCCTGCGTCTTCGAAATGGGTGATATATCCGAAGCGTAGAGTTGTCCCAGTTGTCAGCAGAACGAGAGAGGCTGATGAGACCTGGTGGGTCGAAACAGTACTGTCTTGCTCCTGCTGACAATTGGGGCAACTCTGTCTATCCTGGAACTCTTGATTATGAGATCTAGCAGCTTTTCTATTGGTCACCATGAGCGTATACAACTAAATTATAGTTTGTCCAGTCGGTTTGCAGTAGAATTTTATATTTTGCCAAATCGTTGTGGCGACATAAGTCCAAAACCGTGCATATTTCGGAAATAATCAATGAATACTTTTTTACGATAAATTTTGTTAGCTTCCTGTTACCTCTTCAACTTTATCGCGATAAAGTTGACAGTTACCGAGATATACGTGAAAAACTGAAATATTGCACCTATTTTCCAAGATGGCGGCGCAAGCTCTACAGGTATGGGTTGTGACTTTTTTTTGGTAAGATATAATGCTAAAAGGAACACGTACACCAATTTTCAAAACTTTGGCTCCGATTCCCGCTATTTTTTCTAAGGTGACTGGGCTATCAAAAATGTCTCGTACTTTGAGGAAGGCGGAAAAATCATATGTATAACATGAAGGTGAAGTGCTATTTCCTTCCTTGAATGATTATTCTACTTCGATCGCTATGCGTCGGGCAGTAATCGTCATCTGTAGGAGGAAACGTATCTAGAACTTCATTTTTTAAGAAATTGTTCTAAAATTGTTCTATCCGTCATTCGATTGCCCCCTTACGAGCTACCCTCAAAAGTCTTCGAAAGTCTTGTGCGAGCAAGGAATGACGGGGGCCTTACCTTTTAACGTGTGATCCCTTTTCATATAGGTAACTGTGTCGAATGCATTGGATTTTAGGTATCATAAGACTATTGTGAGGATACTAAACTTCATGATATCATATGTTCTGAGATACAACGTGATGGAGTAGACATATTCTCAGATTTCCCCTGCAACACCTATCTCCAAAAGACGAATGGATTGGAATTATTTGAAGACAGCATTCCCTTCACTACATATAGTGAAAAAACAATTCGAAGAAAATGAAGCCTATACATATCATTTAAATTTTGGCATTCTTGTTTCCGTATTTCTTGATGTTATCCCCAATCATGATGTTCACATCAAATGATTCCATGAAATGTCCCAATCATACATGATGATGATTCATATTGATACAATTGAAACGATATACCACTAATAATATTTCCGATTGCTCGAATTATATACAACAGAAGTTTAACATAAGAAGTTGAATTGAAAACTGATTCCAGGACGGCTCTGGCTTGGTGCATGACGATCTTGCTGATTTCATGGAAACGGTGGATCCAGAAAATCCAAATTGTGAGATCAGCAGTGTCAGCATCTTCTCGTGGGAATGTATGTTAAGTGGCGACCTGATTCACTGAAGTTTGTTTGGCCACCTCTCATAATTATTGAGATATAGATAAGAGAATTGGAATAGTGTTATGACTCCCTATTGAAAATGGAATTGAGGAATTACTTTTTACTGGAACGATTTAAGGAATTGCTCACTTCGTTCAAATAGCGAAGCGAGGAATAATCTAGCTAGATTTTCAGAGTTCCGAACAGAATTTTTCTACTAGCGTACGGCAAAGTCTTTTTGTCTTGAGAGAAGATTATTTTTGAGGAATTAACCAATCATATTTACACCAATTTCGTGCTTGTGGTTTGCAATAAAGTTCAATTGAAACTGCTTCAGTCTTCCACCTACTCATCGCATGTAAGAACATCGCAAAATAAGTCACATTTATGGCCAACATTATGTTACCTTGTAAGCTGTCTGTCGATGGAAATTATGGACGATTCGAATTGTTAAGAACCAGTTTCATGAATGATGACACCATAATGAGCGACCGAAAGGCGAATGTTATAAACAAGTTTGGTTGCTGGCCTCTTGACTTGGATTCGAAATCAACAATATTTTCGAAAGAAACGAAATCTCAATGGATTTCAGCAACTTTTTCTTACATATCAATATTGACAGTGACTACGAAACTAGAGTATTAGTTTTCCTGGAGATAATTTTCGTTTCGAATCAATATTTGTCAATTCACTTTTCGATTCAAAATAAGAAGTGAATGATTCTAGGCTACTACGGTGAAACCTCAGAATATAATAATAAAGTTATGAGTAATTCAAAATAGTGAAAGATACATATGAATATCCTTATCTTCACCGAATTTTCGCAGTTGGGAATATATGTTTCAGGTATATTCTCCCATCATCAGTCTCAATGAATATATCAATCGGGACGATTGAAAATTATTTATTATTCAATAGATAAATCAGTAATCACTAACATAATATGTCCTTGAAACCTAGGTAAACTGATATACAGGTACTTGCTATATAGGTAAACCACAGATTCTTCTCCCAGAAACTTCATTCAATCAATCTGGAAAATTCAACTCTACGACTTCTATGTGCAGAATTATATTTCTCAAGAGAATGCGGTGATACTCCCCGGCCATTGAGAAAAAAGACTGGTTTGAGGCGATCCATAGAGATATTTTTTTCAAATTCCATTGATAATAATCTTGAGAACTTTTCTTGAACGACTCACAACTCCATGAGGTCTGGTAAATGGCGATTAAAGAGATTTTCTGACGGGATCATCCCTCAGAAATACATGACTGCAACTCTGAATATCATCATAGCTGATGAAACAAATATTTTTGCTCTAATTGGATGTAGGAACTAGACGAATCATCTGTTCTTCGAGTTGATGACGAATGATGCCAGATATCCACCAATGTGTCCATCTGAAACATCCCTCGTACTCTCAACTGAATATCAAAGATCATTTCAACTGGCGAACACTGTAACTCTTCTTTGAAACAGGTTCTGAGTCCTAGGAGAAATATAGGCTGTATCTCTACCCAATTTCAATTCTCATGTTATAAAATGACAGTTTCTAGTGTACGATGCCAACACTTCAATTCTTCATTTAATTGAGGTCTAGAGGTCTGTAAGGTGCTGTTCGATTCCTCTGGGTTCCAGAAATATCTGATAATAATCTGAATAAGGCAGATTAGAACTGGCGCCTTTGATCAGCATGGTTATCCTGCTGGGTGATCCGGAATTGCAGATCCAGTTAGAATAAAATGCTGATGCCATAGTTTCTGCAATTATATCACGAATGGGAATAGCTACAGGTCAAATCGTGAAACGATCTATCATTGTTAGAAAATATCTGAAATCCTGACATAGTGGAAGTGGAACAATCAAGTCAAGACATACTCCTGTCCATCTATGGATTCTAGATCGCTCACAAGGTTCACATGATCTGGGCCAAAGTGCAACATTTTTTCCCATTCCAGGCCAAACAGATTTTTGCTGGATCTAATCAGTTGTACCTCCGAAACCAGCATGAGCTAATCGATGAATATATCAATTGAGGGAGATTGGAATTTATATATGTCAATTGAAAAATAGATAAATACTCACATAATAATTTATTGAAACTAAGGTGAACTCATTCACAGGTACTTGCTATATACATATACACTACTCACTCATCATGATGAGGTATATGATAATTTGAAACAGGCTAATTACGCTACATAAATGGACAGCTTGTAACTGTTTTACTTTTCCGTTGTCAAGAACTATTTGGATACCCACGTGACACAACATGTGTGCGTGTACAAACCTCTTATTTTGTATTCCTATTCACTATGCATGACTTGACTGAGCTTGTACTCGATGCATCTACTAGCAACATCTCGCACGATGACCAACTTGTGACTTGTGGTTCCAACATTTCCGGTATTTCCTTAATCTATTCTAGATACAAATGAAACTGATTGATCATTATGAAGCATGTATGAAATATCTGCCGGAATTAGAGGATGCAATTTTCGAGGAGCTGATAATTTGATCGAGGTACTATATTATATTTGTACAATTTTTTGAAAAGGCTCCATATGAACTGTCCCTAAGGTATCTGATAAACTCTGATCATTACTAACACATCTAGTCCTATTTATTATTAAGACAGTAAAGTTCATGAATAACATTGAGGTTATCGGTTGATTGTAAAAAAAAAAAATTGCTACTCCTTGTCCAATATTGCTGCAAAGCACTGCTGCGTGAGTGAACTCCGCCAAGCAGTACGGATTGGCAACAGTCCAGTTCATGAAGGCATCATAACTTTGTTTGATATTTCACAAAAACAATTTCTCTATATATTTACTAGCACGTTGTAATATACAAATCTGTTTCCATAGTTTATACATCCGGAGTGGCTATCGTTTTAATGTCAGCACTATAATGCAACTTGAACCTTATCTGAAAATGTCAATAACTTTCACCAAACGGATTACGCACTGAAAAATTCATAACACTAGATGGTTCACTAAATGCGTGTTATGGATTCAGAAATGATTACTGTCCATACGATACCAAACGGTGACTGTATAGGTTGAGAAGCAGTTGTTCCATATGCTATGAAACACTCATTTTCCTTTCAGAGGTAGTTGAAATCCTTCGTAGTCACTCCACTGTAGTGCGGAAGTTTATATACGTAAGTATACTCACTAAACCGTCCACCCGCCTACAAGGATCATCTGACTGGAATCTTTGATGACACTCAGACCTGTTGATAGATTGTACATCACCTAGATACGCACGATGTTCTTCAATTATTAAAGGAATCTCCTTCTGTGCGCTCTGAGAAAAAACTAATATACAATATATCATGGTTCTTATATATCAAGGACACAAAGGTTACCATCATAGTACCTGTTAGCCTTTCCGCTCACACAGCCAACCAGTGGTTCGTTTGAAAGACCCGTTTAGTTCAGGTCCCCTAATAACCTGCTTCCGAGCTCTGATTCCATTTATGAAGAATCCGGAGTTTTCCTTCTATGTGTTATAGTGGCGAGGGTTGGCCAGCTCTGGTAACGCTATTTGCGAAGGAATAGGGCTGCTTTTTCTGAGATGTCATTTTTTTCTCAGAGGTTCTGTTATCGACACCATATAACCTTGATGCGCCATTCATGCGTCATCAGGGGCTCTCACTACTTAGATCATGTTGCCAGAGCCTAGTTCATTAATTCTCGGTCACATGAGCTGCTCCATTGTTGGGGCAGCTCATGTGACACAGATGTTCACAATATGCTTCATCTGCCGAGCCGATACGGCTTGTCCTCTTCGCACCATAGTGAGGTTGAGCTATGGATAGACAAAAAAGAAGGGTGGGACAAGAAAAGCTGATTCAAAAGAAACAATTGAAGAGATGATAAAATACCCTTGAAGAAAACTTGGAAATTGATGATTGAATAGGATTCTTCGAGGGTACTTCGAGTTCGCCATTCCCGAACTCATGAGTCGTGAACCCCTAAGGGGAGGAAATCTTGAAATTTCATTCTTCCTATAAGTGTGCTGAAAAACGAACATTATATATAAGAAAAAATAATAAGAGTCTCAAAGTCTGTCGACCACGAAAAAATATTTAATAATAGTAGTGTAAACCGAGAAAAGACCAGTTATACACGTCTCTATTTAAAAACTCCTTATAACCGCCAAATGAAACATTTTAACCACGAAATGTCATCTGATGAACGTGAAAAGTTCACGTTTTCAACGTGAAACAGGCCCCATTTCAAATCACTATATTTGTTTCAAAAAGGTTATCTTTTATATTCAAAATGAGACTAGATTATAGTTGAAAGATGGAAATTTGAAGATAATTATTCAAATCCCAAAAGACGTCATTTCACAGTTATACAATTATCATTTAATTTCATCCCTTCTATCATTTTCCATCTTTGTCATACTCGTTTACCTCAATGAGTCATCTCACTCACTTGTTCGATGAGAATCGTTAATCGTCTCCGGATTCCTGATATGAAAGGACATATTAGCTCGCGGCAGCTCGTGAACTCTTCTTGTAGAGTGATATTTTTTTTTTCGAAAGAGTGAAGTATATATATTGTTCCTATTGTTTCAAAATGTATTTGGTTTGTCAATTCGATAAGTTCTGTCATATTTGACTTTTGACTGGTGTCACTTGTCATTGTCATGGTTTTGGTCATCATTTATATTAATTTCATTTGTATGTCATGTGTTATTGACATTGACTTGTGTCACTTGTTCTTTGTCATGTTTCACTTTTCATGTGATTTTGATGTTTCTGATTCTTAGAATTATGTCTTAGCTTCCATTTGCATTTTGCATACTTTGATGAATCTCACGTGAGAGAATTTTTTGAAACTTTTCGATTTCTTATGTATCTATTCATCAATATTATGTTGATCTGGTTCTTCTGAACTTTTTCCAGATTCAATACTAAAACTATTCACATTCAGGACTGATGATTTGTTTTTTCGACCTTGGCTTTTGATAATGTTAGAAAATGTTTGCTACTGATATGTATCACTGAGGTTAGTATACCAACTTTTTGACAATTTTTTTGATTCCTTAACCATTTTCTTTTCATCTTTTAGGTACTTTGATACACCAATTTTGTGTCTGATGATGGCCTGTGGCCGAAACTAGTTACACTACTATTATTAAATATATTTTCGTGGTCGACAGACTTTTAGACTTTTATTGTTTCCTCTTATTATAATCAATTGGACCACTTTGAGAAATATGGATGATTTCCATGATTAGAACATTATATACTCAGAATTCAAAGTTGTTCTCAGTAAACTAATTCAGGTGACCTCCTGTGAATTTGATTTCCACTTGCGAACTCCATACACATATTGAATCGAATAACATAAGGATTATCTTTAGCGAAATAGAAAGTCGTTGGAGCATGTCTCGTATCTCTGGAAGACGCGCAATTTCCTAGAAAGAATATTCATTAACTTGGTGTTGTTGGGCCATTAGCGAAGTCGCCATTTCTGATTCTCAGTCGGATATGATAAATGGCTGTGAATGGAGAATTAAGCACCTTCGTCACGGAATACCTCTTTCAAGAAATACATCACAGAATTTACGAAGACATTGTATCTATGAGGCAAAAATACATCAATTATTATTATCTTCTTCAATGTTACTTCATTCAATCATACATTGATGGAAGATCCTGCAGCAGGCAATGCAATTCGACAATATGGTGAGAAGAGCTCAAGAATATAGTCATTATTACTGTGAATGAATTAGTAGTACAGATAATTTTTTTTGTGATGAAGAATAGTAGATTGTTTTATTAGGATCAAAAGTGACACTTTGTTTGACAAGCGAATTTTTCATTTGCGAGGCGGAGCGTTTAGCGAAGCCGAGCGAAAGCAAAATTTGCGAGTCGAACAAAGTCACTTTTGATCCGAATGAAACATGCTATTTTTTCTGCAACCGAAACAATTAACTCAAATAAACATGTGAAGTAACCACCAATGCCGTGCCATATGTATGCAATGCAACAAATATTGACAAATAATCCATGTGGGGAGAATATTCTACCTGCATTAACAGCAGGTCAGGTTTTCTAAGATGTTCGAATTGTAGTTTCTATATAAGTACAACCACAGAGTGACATATTTGTGTATGGACCAGGTGCTCTAATGGCTAATACCGCGCCAGTGCCAGCTATAGGAACAAGACGTAGAAAATGTTTGGTTAGTGAGCATATCAACAATGATAATAGAGTTTATTTATTCCTCTCCTTACCACACTGTGTTTGACTTGATGATCAAATGAAGCTAAACAATATCGTTGTTCGATACAAAAAAACAATTGCTTGCCGTGATTATTCAAAAACAAGTTATCCATCCCGAGAATGAAATACAGATCACGCAAGTATTTGAATCTTGAAGGCTTCCCTGATCAAAACAAAAATACTCAACTGAGATGTTTATAATTTCAATACTAAACTATAATAAGGTGTATTTATATCTCCAGCAAGGGTATGAAATGCCAAATGTGCTGAAATCGGAAACAAATCAGGTATGCGTCTCAACCCAAATAACCAACCGCCACAATGTTGTTTATTCTTTATGACGTCCAGTAAATCCTTTTTAGTTCCTAGGAGCTAAAGTTCAACTTTAGCTCCTAGGAACTAAAATCCAACTTTAGCTCCTAGGAACTGAATATGTTGCCTAGCAACATACCTATTTTTGTGTCAGTAATAGAAACGTCAATTTAAGAGCTAAATTTGGTATCAAAATGGACGACTTTTGTGTCGGTTGCAGAAAAATGATAGTTTTTCAGTATGGAGATTGAATTGTTCGATTTGTGGAATTATGGTTCGATTCATGGATTTATAGATTTCTGAATAACTTTTCGCTGACTTTCCTAGGAGGTGCTATGATCCACATAATATGTGAACATTATTTCCCATGTTTTGTACTCTGAACAGGGTGGCCAAATAAGAATGCGAGGTACTGTATCTGGGGAGCTATCCATAGAGTTGTGACTATAAAACTTATAACTTATACAGAAAAAAAACTGGGAGATATTTTTGAGTTTTTGAAATGGCCGCTACGAAGCGTCACTGCAAAGCTGAATCTGAAAAAGTCATGTAATTCCGCTATATCAACCTATAAAAAAAATACCTGATCATCGGAGTAGACGCGGATCATCTGGAACTTTTCCGTTTGTCAATTTCTGCTGTAACTTCACAAATAAAGTGGGGAAGGGGTATTCGAAGGTTTCCGTATATTTATAAACATTTATCTTCGAAACGGCTGAGCAGATTTAACCAAACTTGGGACAGTTGAAAAGAGCTATCTATGGATTAAAAATGTTTTGATATATTCTGTCAGTGTCACATATAGCCACTAGAGTGCTTTCCTCGACATTCTGACAAAAATGGATGATTTCCTCATAAAAATCGAATGCATTGGTATGCGGTCAATTCAAAAGCTTCCAGGAGTTTCTCATGGCAGCTTTACCAATTCCCTTCTTTTTCGAGAGCCTCTACAATGGATAGTTGATCAGATACTGCATTCTTAGTTGGCCACCCTGTACATCATGAGAAGGTGTTGATGCGTAATGTATAAAGTGGGTTTTTGCTTGAAAAATGATAATCCGATTTTTCGTGAAGCACCTTCCATGAGAGTGTATTATTGAAATGGAAATACCGAACACAAAATAAATATGGTGAACTTTGGTGGTTTGGTAGTATCGCAGATATTTTTACATCAGGCACAAAAAACGCGGCTCTTCCTGAAAAAATACTGGCAACAGTTTTGGTCATGTTGAATTACTACTAAATAGGTTAATTCTCCTGGATTATTTAGGATTCTCTCTCCTCGCTTCTATGAAATAAAAATATCAGTTTTATTCCAATATACCTACGTGCAGTAGGAAAAATCAGATGATTCGCCCAAAAATGCACTGCATTTGAAAATTATTGTATCAGTGCCTGAAAGAGAAATCCAATGGTTTGTCAGTGACGCTTTGTTTCGAAAAATGTTTGAAGGAAAGAAATATTGGAAAAATATCAAATTCGTCCTCATCTTTGAATGTCCGGGAACGAATAATCTACTCCTGTTTGTAACATAATAATGCAAAATATCAATTTATGAGTTCGTGTTCTCCGTGTGAAACTTCTCAGTGACGGAATTTGATATTGGCATACAAATGAGTCACAAAAGGTTTCCATTAATTGATCTTGAATCTACCATATTTATGTTCAGTTTTCAGTTGTCAATGATATGTTCTATCTATAAAAACTTAACTTCGTTCAGGAGGATGCAAGCGGATTCCTTGATTTTTCTCGTTTGGTCGTTATCACCCTTTACTATGATTCAAATATTATTCCATCCTGTCATATGATGTTCATTCTCAGTTACGTGATGTTCAGTTCTGATTTGTCGATTTGTCATTTATTAATATTGTACATGTCCTAACTAATACTTTCCACCAACACATGGTTTGATATGAATACAATATTCTGATGCACGGAAAAAAAGGATGTGTTACATCAACAGATTATTTATACTTGAATTATTTTTGTTGGACTAAGCAATTTTTTGTTGAATCAACCAGATGCATGATCATTTCATGGAAGCAGCTTGTTCAAATCAAGAATGTAGTCTAATTGAATCAACAGTATAATATCAATTCCATCAACAAAATATATGGTTTTATCAAAAACAATTTATGTTGATCCAAGATAATGTCGATGTTGATTCAACTATAAACATTTTGTTGATTTGATCGAACAATGATCATTTTGATAGGAATATATCTTTGAAACAACATACACGTTTTCTAATTCCGATGTAGCAATGAACTTGTTTCGAACGGATCATCTGCTTGAATAGAGCAACGAAATTTGTAATATCAATGAAATATTTTGTTCATTCTACATCAACTCAAATTTCCGCCTCTAGATGGCGATCATTTCGCCCCGTCTATGCCTGCCTCGAATCCATTATATACGTGAAGCCTGATTCTTCGTGTTTGAAATATCAGCTGGATGAATCGAACTTAGGATGATTAGCAATCCGAAATAGTTTTCCATCAGCTGAGGAGAAGAGAAGACTGAAGATCTATGCAAGAAGTCGACTTGTTTCCTAGTTTTGTTTATTCTATTGATGTGAAATTTCAGAAAATTCACGAATATAATTTGGATTACCAAAACAATTTGTCGAATGGATATATAGTTCCTCTTGAATCAACAAAATATCTCATTGAATTAACCAAATATTTCATTGAATCAAACAAATATTTCATTGAATCAACCAAATATTTCTTTGAATCAACCAAATATTTCGTTGAATCAACCAAATATTTGATTGAGGCAATATGTTGTTATTTTGAATCAAACAAAATGATTGTTTGATCCAATTCGATATATCTTCATAAACAATTCATGAATGTACTTGATTGAAGAGGATCCAGAGATAATTCAAGACATATTTACTTGATTCAAACTTCAAATTCGCTCTGAAACAAGATATAGATTCACTCATTTCAAGATTATATTTTGTCGTGCATATATGACACTTTTATCCGCTCCATTCGATTAAATTTTGCTTGATTCAACAATTCCTTTTTTTCCCGTGTGATTGTTTCCAATTTTTCGGCTTTGTTTGAGTTAGAATGGTTTACCATTGTATTTTCAGTTTTGAGCACAATTTTCACTTGGAACTCATCACCAACACGTTTCATGTTTTGGGATATGCCGAGAAAGTATGTTATTATACACTCACCGGCAAAAAAAACGGCCACCAATTAATTTTGCCAATTTGTTTGCTCGGTAACTTTTTCAATTATGGTCAGATTTTGGTGAAATCCCGACCAAATCGTAGATTCATGTTTCCAAATGTTAGCCTGAATACTAGTTCCTGAGTGAATCTGATGACTCGATCATTATACAGGGAAAAACGAAAGTTACTTTTTCACCCTTAACTTATTAACGCCCTGTGGGAAAGGTTAGTCGTTTAACTCAGCTTCATAATATTTAATATTGAAGAGTGATCTCTTCTCAACATGATGGTATTTCATTCACGTCGATAACCACTTTTTAACGGAAGATACAAATGTTTCAAGAGAGTATGGATTTTTAAAATTTTTATTTACAATAATTCAGAACCATTCTCCAACCTTCTGCTTCATCATCATGTTTTAAATTGAAGTGTGATCCTCTTTTGTTCCTTCTTCATACAACGGTTCTTGAATAACGTCAATATCTCTTCTTTGAGAGAAGATACAAGTGTTTCTATAGTGTATAGATTTTTTTAAATTTCAATATCAGTAATTCAGAAGCTATCTACCTATCTTAGGGGTGACCTCTAGAGGCTCATTCGCCTTCGCCCAGCCTTGTCAAGAGCTACGATTCGCCCTTCAAGGAGGATTTTAGGCAATTCTCAAGGCTACTTATTGACTAGTTTGATCAATTCGATGCCACTGCGGTTGAATGCTGTAATTCAATATCGAGGAGAGCTGACTACAGGTCCGCTTCTTGTTTGTTTTTTGTAATTGATTTTCCTGTGAGTCGTAAGAAAGTGAGGAAGAAATATGTGATATTAATCCATGATGTTCTTAATCAATAAGTTCATGTAAGTTCTGATTATTGGTAAAAAAAAGTTGAAAAACCCCATACTCCCTCAAAACACTCGTATCTTCTCTTAAAAATAGGATATTGACGTCAATCAAGAACTTTTGTGTTAAGAAGGGATCACACTTCAATCCGAAGCATAGTGAAGTCATGTTCAATCACGCAATTTTTCCACAGGGCGTTGAGAAGTATAGGGTGAAAGAGTAACTTTGGTTTTTCCCTGTATAATGATCAAGTCATCAACTTTCCAGGAAAACTAATATTTTGGCTAACATTCCGGAACATGGAGGAACATTTTCAATGTGGTTAGTTTCGCTATTGAATGTTGGTCAGTTCATATTGATTTGGCTGTATCATGAAGTGATTAGTTTTTTTGATAACGTTCTGATGGTTGCTTTGAAAGATGAGGTATATTTGTTAGTCAGTATGAGTGTTTTCACGATATACAGTTGTTTGATGTTTCAACGAAAACATAGGAAAATGGTAACTGATATTCTGACTCAATTCTCATAGTGAACTTTACTATGATACATACAATCATTTAGCTCTATAAGGGTTTTTGGCCAAATCATAGTATTCACTACTGAAAACTGAACATGAAACTGGTAGATTCAAGATCAATTGTTTGCCAATGTAAGTAATCCCATCAATAACTTGAGATCTCCATAATATCAAAAAGATTCCAATACCTATCTTCACTCTCTAGGTGAGCACGATTTTCTCTGCACATTATAGGAATTACCGTTCATGTGCCCAAAAAATTAAATAACATCATGAATACATCCTGTAACTCATTGTTATGCACTCATTGTTATGCCAACATCAAAGTCAGTAACTGATGAGAAGTGTGACACTGAGAAGACAATAACTTCAAAGATTAATATTTTGAATTTTTTATGTTGAAAACGAGAGAAGATTCGTTCCCCAAAGATACGTTGAAATTTGATATTTCCCCAATACATCTATATTTCTTGTCTACAAACATTTTCAAAATCAAATTGTCTTTGGACAACAATTGAACTCCTGTTTTAGACTATATGATCTTCAGATTTTTTTTAGATCACATTGGTATTCGACAGCAAATCTCAAATGTTCTAGGAGAATAAATGTACCACCTCTTCGATCAACCTACAAACAGTTTTTTTTTTTCAATTCTGGTTCCCACGAGAAAGGATATCCTCTATAATGTTCAGAAAACATCGTGACAACCAAGGAAAATATGATGGTAGGAATTGGTGTTCTTCTCAAATTTCTGGAGGTTATATGCCTCGGGGAATATTTTTTTTGTCTCTTCGTCATGAGTTAGTTCATAGTTTCCTGAGAGACAATGGTAATTCTGACAAAGAACTCAGTATGGCGAGTACTGAACTGTCATCTCAAACTCCAGAGTTGTTATCGAAATTGATCAAAATCCTATAAAACCATTGTTTTTCAATTGAAATAATATATATGTTTCAGTTATTATTATTCAATATATTGTAGTATACTTATTTCGATATTTTTGAGTATCTTATGTTCTTTCCATAGTTATATGGAACGTTCCAATGGAAATAATAATGTTGAATTACTATAACACTTATGAATTCATTCCTTTAATTATATCAATTTTCTCACTGAAATAATCCCAGATAGCACACACTCGCCTAAGGTCATCCTCAATGTGTCGCCAAACGCCTGGAGAGGACGTTCTATTTTCTACAACCTAAGAACATCATCAGGCGTAAATTTTGCGCTGTAATTGTCCTAAATGAGTTCTTTCAGTGACAGCCTGAGGATGTGAAAAATTTCGTGCCTACGGACGTCTTCAGATGACATTCCATGAAATAACGTGTCATCGAAGACACAAGGAAGAAAAAGAAGAACTAGAATTGAGGTTATGTCTCATGATAGTCATGATTTGTTCAAGATACATCATAATATTAATGATTATATCAAAATTATTAGAGTATTCATTGAATACCTCCATCATGCATTCATCAAATTTCTATTTCACAATATGATTGCGAGAAGAATTCATTGCACAGAATTAAAAGATAACAATAACAAAAGGATGATAATATCTGTTGATGACATTTCTCTCAGGTAGCAAGAAACAAAGGTGAGTAAATACTAAATAGAATCATTTATAGTACCGGACATGAAATATTGATACATTCATATACATCATTTATTGTTTCAGGAGGTTATTGAGAACACAAACTTGATGATATCATCATAGCAAACATGTTTTATTCCAAGATATCTTTGCTTCTTCAGAATCTATAAAATATTGTATGGAAGCTTGAACATTCAGTATGAATTCAATAAAGGTAGGTACCTGAATCAAATCATTGATATAGTAGGTACTGGACATGAAATGTTGATAGGTTAATTAGGTTAATTATTGGTTTCAGATGAAGTTATTGAGAACACAAGATTGATGATGTCATCAGAGCAAAGATGTTTCTTCTTCGAAATCTATGTGAGATTATTGTATGCATGTTTGCACTTTCAGTATATTCAATAAAGGTAGGTACCTAAATCAAATCATTGATATATATAGGTACTGGAACATGAAATATTAATAGGTACATTATTTGTTTCAGGAGGTTATTGATAAAACACAAAATGATGATATCATATCAGAGCAGAGATATTTTATTCCAAGATATTTTGGCTTCTTCGGAAATTATGAAAGATTGTACATAATGCAGACTTGAACTTTCAGTAGATTCAATAATGGTTGGTACCTTACTACATAAATCATATCATTGATAGTAAGTACTGGACATGAAATATTAATACATTGTTTGTTTCAGATAGTTTTGCTTCTTCAGAATCTATGAAATATTGCATGAAGGCTTCAACTTCCAGTTGATTCTGCATCAGGAATGTCCAGAGTTCAGAAATCAAAAACAACATGGAGAAATATAACTACCAATAGGCAATAACTTCTAGTAGTGCTCAACAAGAAGCTGAAATACATTTCTTCAAAAAGGAAATTGAAATTTTTCAGAATAAGTTATAAATAATAGAATGTAAGTTTTTCATTTGGTTTATCATCTGAACCTATTATAAATAGAGGGAAATTTTGCAAATATCATGAGATCTATATTATTTTGAAGAAACTATCATTTGCATAATACAAGGTGAGTCAATAGTGTGTTATCCTTGTATATTAGGCCAAACCATTAGATAAATAGAGAAAATTCAAGTACAACAGTAATAGGGTTTCATGAGAACTTTCACATTAAATTGTTTTCATATCTGTATAGGGTGTTTGAATTCCAAGATATATTGACTGATGATTGTTTTTTTCCCAAATGGGTCACCCTGTATACTATTGCATTTTTAGGTTCTCCCTGAAAAGCTGATTTCATCAATGTATCACACTTGGGGTCTAGCGGGAATGATTACAGAGATATAGGGTGTTCAAAAACAAGATTTTTCAATTTTAGGATTTTTTTTTGTGGAAACTATTCAATATTGGTCAAAACGGCTCACATTTCCTTATGAACTTTCGATTTACTATCTAATGACATTCAATCGGAACAAATAGAGGGTGGTTCAACATTCAGAATACTGATCAGCTTATTGTATCTGTTCCCAATAAATATCAGTAGATAGCTAATCAAAAGTTAAGACAGGGGCATGTGAGCCGTTTTGACCATTAATGAATAGTTTCGACACAAAAAATCCTACATTTGAAGAATCTCGATTGTCAACACCCTATATCTCTGTAATAATTCCCACTAGACACCAAGTGTGATGCATTGATGAAATCAACTCTTCAGGGAAAACTCAAAAATGTAATAATATACAAGGTGTTCCATTGAAAAAAACCAATCATCAACCGATATCTTGGAATTCGAACACCCTATAGATATATGAAAACAACTTTAGGTGATTGTTCTTATGAAACCCTATTACTGTTGTACTTGAATTTTCATTTTATATATCTGACGGTTTGGCTAATATCGGAGGAGAACACACTAGTGACTCATTCTGTATACGAATGATATTCTCCCATAAATCTTGAACCTAGCTCCTTGAAACATCATCAAGAACCGCCTCAAGTTGTTACTATGATGTCCTGAGGTTGTCTCAAAAGATTTTATAGGGATGTTCTGAGACGTTATTAGTACCTATATAGAGAATGGTAACAGGAGGACGTCTTAAGAATGTCCTCTGGCTCGCTCTCGACGTCCTGAGGACATTATTGTGAACGCCTCAGAAGGGCCTCAAAAGGAATTTGTGCTATCTGGGATATGTTTGCCATTAGCGTGAAATCACTCATAGTAGATTTTATCAGTATTTGTAGAAGAATTCTACTCTGACCTGAAGTACATTCTTGCATTATCCATGCATTTGTTCACCTATACAAAATGAATAGTGCTAAAATTCTATTGCAATTCTTACTATGGAAAATCGATATAATAAAATCGAAATTCTCAATATAGATTGTGCTCGGAGCTATAATCGACGCAGTATGTATATTGAAGAGTTCCATAATTTCAGTGTTTTCCGCTATGTTTTTTTCCTGTGATATTGTCTATGATTCATGATTCATGATTTCGGAGCTCATATTTTAGAAAATTTCTTGCTGAACCAGAATCGTTCACACGAGAATGGATTGAAGAGGAAATAATATGATAGGCCATATTGGGATTTATATAATTGCATTTATATTTCGAAATAGAAGGAGAAATTGACCAGTATCAACCTTCTCTCGAACGTATCAGTAAAACTATCTCTGTAATAGTCCTAAAAACAGTACCTATTATATGGTGTTCTACTTGCTCACGATGAATATAATCATGCATTTTTCTCTTGATGGAAATTAACGCGATCATATTGAGCTCGATAAAAATCATGACATGAATATAATCCTCCGTTTTGTCATTGGATGTTCACCAAATAACAAAAAGAATGATGGACATCAGACTCAATAAAGTATGGAACATCATATATTATTTGGCATGAGAATCTTGTTGATATTTCGAAAGCTGAAATCAATAATCTTTCGAGCATAATTTTTCAATATCCGAACTGAAAAATGCCTTCGACGAAATATCTCTGGCCATGTAACATGTCATTCTTCGATTTTATGGTATGGACGCTTGCATATTAATTCACCGCGTGGTATCGACAGGCCTGGCTGTCGTTCCGTTGTTTTACATTGCCGTTTTATAGATCGGTGTTGGTATGTTGGCGGCAATGCGGTTGGTTGCAGGGGGTCAGAAATGGTTGGGAAACAATTTTGATGGGTGTTGACGGTAAAAGCAACATATTTTCTTTATCACATCGTGTGAAATGAAGTTGTATTAGTAGTGAGTGTCTCACAAAATTCCCAATAACACATGTTCTGCTAGCACAGTTCAAACCTAACCTTTTGTTTCAAGAAAAACTTCACAAACGATACATGCATTTTATTCCGGAAAGTCCATAAATTCACGTGTTGTATATTGTATGATATTCTTGTAAATCATATGATATCAGATGTTATTTCAAAGATGGAAATGAGACATTGATGAATTGACGTTAATACGACGTTGAATGTTGAGACTTATCGACTCAGGAAAAAACATTCCTTCCAAGATATTTATTTTCAATCTTTCAATTGACGTATAATATGGTATGTTTGTTGATCGTCTTTGAACGTTATTGTGAAGATGCATGTAAGACTATATTGAATCGACGTTCATACAACGCTGAAAGTTGGGACTTATCGCCTCAGAAAATACGTATTTCGAATACGTTTTTCCTATTTCGACCATAATTTTTATGAAGTTGAATTAATATTCCATTCATGTTCCCGTGAAAAAAATGCTTACCGGGAAGCTCATTATTTATTCAAGACAATTGAGAATTGCTTGAATCAAATGAACAATTCTTCGATGAAGTAATTCTATTGAAAAAAAAATGGATTTGTTTGATTGAAGAAATCCTCTTCATCTTTGTACCAATAAAATGATTCTCATCTATCAACCAGGTGAGTGAGGGACGACCTTACTTCGAATCTTAAAGAATTAACCCAGCGTCGCCCAGGTGGGGTCTCAGATGACCAAACTGATTTTGAATCACTTGCATTTCAATTTGAATGCACGCATGTTTCTTTGGTTTCCTGTACCTCCCAAAAACACTTTATTCTGTGATGTTCTGGTGCGAATTCAATATTTATTCAGCTAACAAGAGTGTGACAGTGCAGTAAACAGCTTTGGGGTCTATGGGAGAGGAACATTTTTTTACTACATGCTACTCTTCTAGCTGATAACTTGAACTTATTATAAACATTTCTGTCCATAACCATGAAGTAAATACATCTCAAATCTCATCGCACATACAAAACTAGAAATATTTCGAAAGGTTTTTTCCCTCGTGTTTCTAATTATCATGGGGTACATCAGACCTCACCTGGGTGACGTCGGGTTGAATAATCTCATCAGAATAATGATTCATTACCAATTTAGTCCCTATACCCCTTACAAGACAGGGATGTCCTAGGTATATCCCTTTTTTGTCCCGCGGTACAAGGACATGATTGGGGCATCCAGGGGATGTCCCGCAGTGGTTGTTCAGTAAACATCCCGCTTGGTACATCCCTAGGTTATCCTATTCGTGTCCCTGGAATATCTGATATCCATTCACATCAGAGTCATTGAATTTCATCAAAGTATTAAGTTGCATTTTTTTGAAAATGTTTGTTTTTCTTCCGGAAAATAATCGTAATGAAAATAATAAAGAATGAAGTTTCAGAACTTCTTAAGAAATTACCATTTTTCGCAAACAGAAATCGTACATGCATAATGCCCCTCATTTTTAAACACCCAAGAATGATAAAATAATCATACCCAAATCCTAACAAAGTTGTATTTATTCAGGTTTCTGTAGTTAAGTCCTGTTTATAAATCTGTTTAGTACATAAATCTTCAGGAGGCTCGATAGCCAATGGAGTAAGATGCGTGCCTGATAAGCCAAAGGTCCCGGGTTCAATCATAGTACTCGACCTACATTTTTTTTCTTTTGTCGAAGGGATGTCCCTGGGATATCCTTGGGACGTCCTAGGGATATCCTTTCTTCGTACTTATTACATCCCAGGGACGTACCAGAAGGACATCCCTAGGATGTCTCTTTTTGTGGAAAGCGGATGTCCCTGGGACGTCCCTAGTATGTACCATGTCCCGACACAGGATATCCTAGGGACGTCCTCGTAGAAAATGAAGGACGTCCCTGGGACGTACTCGTGTTGTTAGGGACCTTATTGTTACTCACCAATTGTCAAAATCTGATCTCGAATATTGATAATAATAATGATTTATCATCATTATCTTTCATTTTCAGAAAGAAAATCGCACAAAACAAAATATAAAACAAAAATATTTCACCTAACCTTATACTCATCTGCAATGATGATAAGACGGAGAAACAAAAGGCTGTTTTTAACTTCACCCCCATGATGAATGAATGATTCATTAGTTACAGTACTGGTTGTTTCTTCTGGACTTATCTGTATAGTTAATGCTCATGCATACTATCTGAAACACCTCGAAAATCTTCGACACTGATCTGATATATTCTCCAACGATTATACTGGTCGAATAATAATGATAATAATAATAATAATAATAATAAATGATTTTATTGAGTCAGCATAAATGTACAACAGGTATTATTATAAATATGATTCTCAAACCGCAGAGTTCAATTTCACGATTAGATCGCAAATTGCTCTTTCACTCAACCGTAATGGATGAATGACTAGAACTGAACCAAACGAACAATCAAATTTGAAACAATGTCCGCAGATTAAATATTCAAAGATTTTATTTTTGCACCTCCGAATCTGCGAGAGGGTTATTAATGGTTCTCAGTTGTTCGCAACGATTCCCAACAAGAGACCGCGCCATCTATTAATACCAGTCAGATAACGAAACGTACGACTCTGAAGCCAACTTCATTTTTAACACTTGAAACATTACCGCGGCATTCCAGATATGCGCGGATCAGATAGGCAAAATTCGAAAGGCTGATTTATCGTTCCAGGGAAATATCCAGAGAGGCTATCAAGCTATGACGTTTACATGTCAGTTGCATTAGGAGAGTTGATTTTTTTGATGCGTGGTATATGAATGGGCTTTTGTTGGCACCGTCCTACTGTATATGGAATAAATGAATGTTGCGAGGTATGACAGACTACTGGTTTATTAATTCAGCGTGAAAATGATTGGCTTCGCTAGTGCGTATATGCTACAAATTTGAATAGGTTGAAAAAACCAATATATAAACTCTGTGCAGATTATACTAGGCGAGTTGTTCAATTCGGAGACATAATGAAACGTCAAAATTCAAAGTATCGAAATAAAATCTATAGTATTATATTTCATCAGAATGATTATTCGCAGGAGACGTATTTGACAGGATTCTGTAGGCATGTTATTCATCCCAATGTGAAACATAGAAACGTACTTTGTGGAATTGAATAACAACAAGAATCAAGTCGTCAAAGACAAGTCATCACAATGAAACCTATCGAATGAGAACAGTTATTTATCAAATTCCAGATTCCTTCGAAACGAGTATAATTCATCATGATCTCATTCTGTCGAGAGGTTATTCTATCAGAATCTCATGATATTGAAATGGTTATCCATAGCAACACTAAATCATTAGAATCGTAATACGTCAAAACGTCATTTTACAGAATCGCTTTCCTGCGAATCAGTAATCAATAAGAACCGTAGTTCGACGTTTAAGTGGAAGATCATCATCACTAGAATACGATTCTCAAAGGTTAATATTGCGATGAAATACGATTATGATCATTCATAGTTCCGACAGAATACAATTCTGACGAAATACATTTCCGGCAAAATTTTGGTTCAGAATATTCAATATAATGATGATTCATAGTGACAAAATAAGATTCACCCAGTCGATTTTTGTATCTAGAATTACTTGTCTAAGGTCTGTAATTATCCTTAGAAGTGGTTTTCAGTGATGTCTGTCAACGCCTAGATTTTTACATGTTTCTCTTTCTCTAGTTTTTTCCTCCACTTTTGGACAATAATAGTAGATTGTTTTATTAGGATCAGAAGTGACACTTTGCATTTGCGAGGCGGAGCGTTTAGCGAAGCAGAGCGAAAGCAAAATTTGCGAGTCGCACAAAGTCACTTTTGATCCGAATGAAACATGCTATTTTTTCTGCAACCGAAACATTTGACTCAAATAAACATGTGAAGTAACCACCAATGCCGTGCCATATGTATGCAATGCAACAAATATTGACAAATAATCCATGTGGTAAGAATATTCTACCTGCATTAACAGCAGTTAGGTTTTCAAGGATGTTCGAATTGTAGTTTCAATATAAATACAACCACAGAGTGACATTTTTGTGTATGGACCAGGGTGCTCCAATGGTCAATACCGCGCCAGTGCCAGTTATAGGAACAAGACGTGGAAAATGTTAGGTTAGTGAGCATATCAACAATGATAATATTGATTATTTATTCCTCTCCATACTACACTGTGGTTGACCTGATAATCAAATGAAGCTAAACAATATCGTTGTTTGAGACAAAAAACTATTGCTTGCTGTGATGAGTCGTTAATCTATGCCGTGATTATTCAAAAACAAGTTATCCATCCCGAGAATAACGAATGAAATACAGGATCAAGCAAGTATTTGAATCTTGAAGGCTTCCCTGATCAACCAAAAATACTCAGCTGAGATGTTTATAATTCCAATACTAAACTATAATAAGGTGTATTTATATCTCCTGCATGGGTATGAAATGCCAAATCTGCTGAAATCGGAAACAAATCAGGTATGCGTCTCAACCCAAATAACCAACCGACACAATGTTGTTTATTCTGGAAGACGTCCAGTACATACTTTTTAGTTCCTAGGAGCTAAAGTTCAAATTTAGCTCCTAGCAACTAAAATTGAACTTTAGCTCCTAGGAACTGAATATGTTGCCTAGCAACATACCCATTTTTGTGTCAGTAATAGAAACGTCAATTTTAGAGCTAATTTTGGTATCAAAATGGACGACTTCTGTGTCGGTTGCAGAAAAAAGCAATTAAAAGTTATGAATAATCCTTTTGAATCATGCCTTGAATTTATATTATGAAATAATCCAACTCATTGTAGTTCTGAGTGGAGTGTGTAGGTGAGAATGGGTAGATCGGAGTAGCTGTCCCTGATACCCGACCAAAGACACCTACAGATTAAAGAATGGTCCCCGGATTCATCCCCATCCACGAGTCGATGCACCAAAAAACGAGATCCCTCAAAAGTCTGGCCGTGTCATTCGATCAACAGAAGAACGCCGGTCCGTGTAGCGTTTTGTCTCCGCGCAGCATCGCAGAAGGTCGTGACAGTTGACGTGGCCCGTTCGGCCCACTGCTATGGGCCTCCTGCCGTCCCGTGTCCAGCGGGAACGTCTTCGAAGCCGACTCGATGTAATTAATAGAAACAGAAGAGAGCAGTTCTTCTGGAGTTCACTTGTTTTCGTTGCCGAAGATTAATTTATTTACTGCGGATGCTGGCATTGCCGGCATACGGGGGATATTGAGATTGTTGAAACAAAGTTGAGAAAACATTACAGATGCCCAAAAGCACAAATGGAACTTGAGTAGGTTGTGTGAGATCAAAAGATAGATCTGTACTGTTTCTTGATCGCCCTAGAAAAAGGCTGATTGATCTCACAATCAATATAATCTTAGCGACAGGTTTCAAAATACTTTGATGAAACTAATGCATAGAAAGATTAGGCATCTGGTCTTCACAAAAAATGTCACTGTTACACTAGAAATATTATCATATCGCAATGTTTTCTATTTTCTTTTCCACTTTATATGTTGCATGATCGTATTATTTGTTCTGAGAGGAGTGGCAAATAAGGCTTACTGAATTGTCCTCACATATCGCATATACATCATATACACAAGTTATAGCCAAGGTGTTCCATCGTTAGTTCTCGTATTGAAATTTGGAGGCTCTGAAGAATCCATTCATCGTCGCTTCGAAGCATATACTTCAATGAACGCTTTTGATGATCCGACAAGTTTCAAGAAAAGCTGTAAAAACTCCCATGAAAGAGTGCTCTATATGTTTTGAGCAGAATGCTTTATTGTTCTAATGATGTTATAACAAAATAATACTTCTGGGGAGAAATTCCAATAATATGAGCTGTAGGTACCTCTTTCAGCTAATGATAAAACTATGATGATGTTATTTGGAGACGAAATGAAATTTATGCAGACACCTAGGACATTTGCAAACTAGTTGGTTCATTTCATTGGAATCCAAATATGAAGGAGACTGACACCGTTGAGGAGAATGTGAGGTGCCAAATTAATTAAAACTATCCATTACTCCCCCTCAAATCAGGATAAGCTATCAAGCATGTTTTGGTCTGCCTGATTATCAAACCAAACAGAAATCTACAGGCAACATTCTCTTTCCATCTCACCAATAATCATCTTGAAGTGCAGTTGGTCCTGACAAATCAAGTATCGAAATGCTATTATATTGTTATTCCTCTAATTTAACTTCTTTCATAACCCACACCTTCGATTACTGTCCCGAACACAATGTTCATTCTTCTATTTGGAATCACTTTCATGTTTTGCCTTCTCCTTTTTTTATTTCATGAAGCGCACGATAGGAAATTCCAATAATGATCGGAGAACGTCGTGCGTACCTTCTGGAGTATAAGGATGGGAGATATGTGTGGGATTTTTCAAACTTTTGGAGGTTATAAGTTTTTGGAAATAGTTCCATTGGCAGATAATTTCACGGCTTTGCTGTTTTATGAACGAACGAGTGTTGCTGAAGTGTTGTTCAACATATATCAAGGTTGACAAAACAAGAATGTGCTGACTGGGCCTGTCGAGTTCATCTGACTCGTGTTGCTAGTGATAGAATAATAGCAAAGATTTCCGAGGGACGTTTTTTGTAGAAATATTCATAGAAAAGTGAGTGGTCGCCGACATTTCCACGATCTTTTCTAGGTACGCACGATGTTCTTCGAACATTATTGTAATTTTTTTTGTTAGCACTAAGAGATCGTGATGAAATGTTCGGGTGCTGAACCTCATGTGTGAGAAAATTATTTCGAATCTGGTCGTATCTGTTCCTCATAGATCATGGAAAGCTGTTGATGTGTGAAAGTAGATTTTGGCACGGAATAAATATTCCAATTGTGACACTAGCTTTAGCGATGTATCGGACATGATCTTCCATGGAATAGTTTTGCTAATGTAAATATCTAGCATGATAATAGTGGTCTTGGTGGAATTGGTGGTACCAGACATTGTTATCTAGGAAAACCAGGCCAAGTAGATCGTTTCCATGCGAACAGTCGATTGTGACTAGTGAATTTCAATTTCTGATAGAAAAATGGAATATTTCAAGTAGGCAAAACCATATTCCTGAAACAATATTCCAGCTATGATTCATTAGAACACTCATTGATTCGACGAAATCAATATATATTTTGAGTTAGATAATTATTATCAAATACTGTCTGTAGATGATTATCAATGAACACTTAACTAGTGCTAGGTACACAGATACCTACTATCATCAAATCATTATATTCGGTGATGAAATCTTTCGCTCCAAGCGATCTAATCGCTCCAAGCGATCTATCAAGTCTATTGGGGTGAGTGATTGCCCACCTGTCGTTATATTCCTCGTTCGGACATATCGGGATATCATTAAGGTACACGTTGGTCATTGAAATCCTATCATCTGTGCAGTATACCCATGTCCCCGTCTCCTCACTACTTAAATCGGAATTCCAAGTCATACATGAAGATTCTGATGTGTTTGTGTGCCAATCTCCAAACTATGATTGTTGAGTTCACAATGACGAGTCAATGAGTTACTAATAACGAGTGAATAATTCATTAATGGCAAGTGAATAACTACTACTGATATTCAAACAGCTCATATTTGCCATAAGAGAGGTGGATGATAACAGCAAATATTCCAATCAGCGATGGGTGTCAGTTTGAAAGACAATGAAACAGTTAAATAGTGGCCAGTGTCCATTTTTGCCGAAACCTTAATATTATTGTGGCATCTAACTTGGTTCATTGTCCCCTATGGTATACAAGTTTTCTCTTTCAACTATTGAATATTCACTTAGCGTTAGTGATTTTTTTTCTCTGGTTATCAGGCATATTGAATTCCGCCTTCCTACAGAAAATACAGGCTACAGTTCTGGTGGCGTTTACTTGTCTTCGTATGTTCTCAGTTCCCTGTGAAGGAATAGTCATTCCAGAAGAGAAGGCAGTATGGAGAGACCAGTGGTTACTTCAATGGTAATATTCATCAACATAATATTGTTTCCTGGTTGATGTTACACGACAAAGTTCATAAAAATTTCAAATAGGCAAATCAGCAAAATTGGAATCCACAATTATTATACACCCAACAGGAATTGGTAGAAGGAAAATCTTTCGACCGTTTTTAGTTACTTACCATGTTCAGTTTTGTGGCGTCAACAGTTTGAGATGATGTTCTGGTATGACCCTCGTATTCCAGTCTCAACATTAAAACTTGACGGGTATTTACTGTCCAGCAGAGTTATATGATGGACGACATGAATATTTCCGTGTAGGATATTATTTAATGACCCATCAATTCTAATTCATCTGACAATAAAAATGGTTTTTTTATTCGATAGTTTACCGAAGTCCTTCGACATAATTATGAGTGATTTTCTGCTAGAATTAGCAATTCTCCTCCACATGTAAAGAGTTGTTGAACCGTTAAACATTGTTTACTACATATATCTTCTATTTATGAGCTAGGATCACGATAAGTCTGTTCCAATGTTTCAAACCTAAAAAATAATGTCTTTCGTGTCCATAAAAAATGAGCTGAGCAAAAAACGTAGTCCTGCCAAGTCCAGCAATGAAGCAGACTTTACACGATCAAAATATTGACAAAATCCCATCAATAGGTACTTGAACATATTGACAAAAATACAGCTGCGCGTAATGTCTGTATTGTTTTTTTTTGTGGAAAATATTGAAGTGAATCCAGATTTTCTGATATTTTGCCCGGAAAAAGTAGAGATATTGATAATATGTTGCTCGTTTCTGTCAATAATATCTTCTTTGTTGCCATCTTTACGGTTTCGTCACTGAATCTATATAGTTAATGATGTTGATCAAGGCTATATTTCAACTGGATTGATGATTTGCAGAGTGTCAGAACTCCACCGTTTTCAACATCAGTCTTAGCGGTATATTAACAGACATTTTGAGCACATGAATTTTTGACGACGAAAATGACTTCACATCGAGACATTTCCGATGAATGGGTGATGAGCAGAAAGGAGCATGATAGATTTTTTGTTTTTGTTCTAAAATTTGTTCTATCCGTCATTCGGTTGCCCCCTTACGAGCAACCCTCAAAAGTCTTCGAAAGTCTTGTGCGAGCAAGGAATGACGGGGGCTTTACCTTTTAACGTGTGATCCCAAACACTTTCTTGGGCCATCAGAAAAATTTCTGCAGTCGACGGGGATCGAACCCACGACCGGCAAGCGAATGCGAATTAGAATATAGACACTCTGTCCGCACGGCTACCTGGCCAAGATAACAGATGACATGGTTTGCTTTCATCATTTGTGCAACTTCTGCCAAAATTGAATAATATTTCTCCTGGGACTAGTTCAGTTTACTACATCATACTACGAGAAAAAGTAGCAGATTTCGGCTCTAGGTTGTGTTGTCATTTGAAATCATTCGAAAAAACTTATGTAGAACATCTGAACAAATATAAAACCGCAGAAATGCGTTTTTTTACTCCAATTATAACCAATTCTGACATTGACGGTTAAGAAGATATCGTAGGAAGAGTCCAAATGATATTAAAAAAGGATAATTATATTTGTATCACATATTCCAAATACCTCGTAATAGTCTAAGATCCGAACCTAAATCGACCTTCACCGAGCTGATAATAGAACGAAATATATTTTATCATGAATTTAGTATATTAGAAAACATATTAAAAATGGGTTGGCTAAAAAAATCCTGGGCAGACTATTTTTAATTATTTTTCGAAAAATTATTTTTAATTAAATGTTGCAACATCAGGATAATAAAAAAATTGTGTCCTGACTGAAAGTATGAAACGTATAGAATGTGCAGCCGTTGGGTTGTCTACTATTTACCTGGGCGAACTACTGGGTTGTCAGGTAAACACAGGTATATCGATGCCAGTTACTTTCACTGGATTGGATAATTTAAAAAAATTTATATCATCATAAGCGCTGTTTAATTGCGAACACGTTGATATAGGGTTGTCTGCGAAAATTCCGGTCCTATTAGGGGTTTGCGAATTTTAAAGATTTTAATTTCAACGCGCGTGGAAGTGTGTGACAGAGAGATCCGAGGTAAGTATACTGTGTAATAATAAAGGACCCAACATCGCAGTCGCTTGTGATGGGACCCTGAATAGTAGAAAGTGTGCGAAGTCAAATCCTGAAAACTATGGTTGGCATTTTGATGATTCCTTAAAACCAACAGGTTTTATCGGAGATCAAACTCCTTTGAAAATCCAAGACATTGTCGAAATGGAAGCAAATGAGGAAGAATCTAATGAATCAGACGAATTCGAGAGTCAAAATGATACTTCTGATGAATCAGATATTGAATAGAAAATATTAATTAGAATTTATTTTTCATTAATATTATTTTTGTATTTATACTGTTTTTTAATAAAATTTTAAATCGTAACACAAGATGTCTAGTCTATCTTTTTTGTTATTTCTTAATTTAAATTTTTGGCGGTCCACTTTGTTTCTATTTCCAGAAAGAGCAAAAAAATTTCAAAGTAAGTATTTGATATTTTTATTGTCTATTATAGATTATAGATAAATCATTATGGTTATAACGCAATATATTGATATTATATTGTTTTTATATATTATTATTATATTAAATATATTTAATTATTATGTAATTAATTAATTTTTTTTTTGCTACTGAAATATCAGTTGCTCCAAAATAACACGCACTGTTTACTATATGAAGGGTAGTAGAGGTACCTCTACCCTCCATAGTTTACACACCGAGCATGCGCACTTTCTACTATTCAGGGTCCCATCACAAGCGACTGCGATGTTGGGTCCTTTATTATTACACAGTATACTTACCTCGGATCTCTCTGTCACACACTTCCACGCGCGTTGAAATTAAAATCTTTAAAATTCGCAAACCCCTAATAGGACCGGAATTTTCGCAGACAACCCTATATCAACGTGTTCGCAATTAAACAGCGCTTATGATGATATGAATTTTTTTTAATTATCCAATCCAGTGAAAGTAACTGGCATCGATATACCTGTGTTTACCTGACAACCCAGTAGTTCGCCCAGGTAAATAGTAGACAACCCAACGGCTGCACATTCTATACGTTTTATACTTTCAGTCAGGACTCAATTTTTTCATTATCCTGATGTTGCAACATTTAATTAAAAATAATTTTTCGAAAAATAATTAAAAATAGTCTGCCCAGGATTTTTTCAGCCAACCCATTTTTAATATGTTTTCTAATATACTAAATTCATGATAAAATATATTTCGTTCTATTATCAGCTCGGTGAAGGTCGATGTAGGTTCGGATCTTCTACTATAAGTGCACATCACATGGTTACTTCTCAGGAAAGACAAAATACTAATGAAAAGCAAATTTTCGTGTCTTATTATAATCCTGCACATGTGTTTATTCTGGAAAAATATTTGTTAATCGATTAGTATTCATTGTTGGCAAAAAAAAATTATTTTCTTTGTTATAAACAAATTTTGATCATGTAATAACTAGGTTTCTGAATATCATAGTAAATTGCATCAAGTTTCGCTTTGTGCACATTAGTCGAGTTTATCTTCTGGACTTGGTTACTGTCTGGCAAATACGGTTTCAACTTCTCAATATAGTTTGTTGATCTTAGCTGAAACTCATAGCTCACTGAGTCAATAAAAAAGTACTCTTTAACATAGCTTCGCTTGTGTCAATTATGAGAAAAATGCATGAACTGGAACTGTCCAGCCATATGAGTCAGCGCAAACAGTTTTTCTTATGATACTGCGCCCACCACGACTTCTAATTCATCATCATAGCAGTATCTACAAAACGCACAGAAAAATAACAATACCTACTTCACTTCTAACACGAAAGGAAATCAGAATGAGAAGGTCTTCACCTGCAAGGCATGCCTCTCTCCTTTTGAGGAATCAATTTTCCTTCATAGTTTGTATATGCTGTTCCATTCACTCTACCCTTTTTGATGGTTTCCCTTTGATACTCCACTTGCTTAAGACTTTTCTTCCTCTTCTGTATAGCTTGTTCTCCAACTTCAGTATCACTACCCATTTTGTCCTTAATTTAGCAATGATAATAATACTAAGATCATATCGTGACAGTTGTCTGCTGCGCTCATAACATTACGAAGATATCTAAACAGGAGTGTGTCGCGTACCGTCAAATGTGTAGAGGAGGAACCCCGTAAACGCAACACCGTCTTAACATACCTCGAAAATACGATAAAATGCATTGCAATAGCGGGGTTCCTGCATAAAATGAATGGAGCACCATTCAGAATATAAGTTCCAGTTAAAATCCAAATTTTCCTAAAAATGTCACTTTCTGCATGAAATATGTGATGGATTTATCGGTTCTACTAACTCTGACCTCACGTTTCAGTAGCGCGGATCTGGTGGACAATAGATTGAGTAAGCCCTCATTCCAAATAGTTATCGATAATGTGAATTTGGAATAATAGCTTCTGATTGGTACTTATTCAAGATTATCGAATGAGATTAGGCCATCTTGGCTGAGTGATGGAATCCCAATTCAATTTCAATCAATCAGGTAGTAACTAGTTCATTGACAAATATGTTTGAGTACATTCAGGGTACACAGCCTGAAAAACACAATTTATGTTCACACCTGCCTTGGTAATTAGATCCTACCGATTCTTGTGGAATTCTAGCCGGTTTTATTGACGTGACAATAACGGTTATTACTGAAGCACATTTCATGAAAATTACTCTGATATATTCTAGAGTAATCAAATAAGAAATTGATGAGATAGCAGAAGCTTTTTTATAATGTCAGGTTATCTTAGAATATCACTGTTCCGGATCTCCAAACTAGGAAGGAATGCTGTAAAAAGAATACCAAACTACTCGAATTGCATTCCACATATTTATGACTGAGAAATAGTCGAATAACGAATAAGGCCATCTACATATCAACTAATGTGTTAATTATACTGATCGACGAACTGATTTCTATTTGGCCACGGTTGTACCATACCTATATCGGTATATAACTGGCAATAAATTCATTGAATGGGATGATTCAAATCAAACGATCACACGTGTTGAGAAACATGCAGCGATAATTCCTTTCAGAACAAGCAACTTTGATGAAATTATTCAGAAGCAGAAGGTGAGCTGTAGTTTGAATAAGTGGTAGGAGGAACCTACCAGATTTTATCTGTGAAAGAAGTCCATGTAACTAGTAGTAGTTGTTGAATGCACATCTTTCGGTGTAATAGAAAGAATTCAGAGGATGTTTCCTTGTAACATTCTAGCGAATTAAGTAAATATAAACATGTGTCCTGACGTGCTTTGTTTTTGAGATACAGAATATTGAAGTTGAAAGTATAAATTGTTTTAATTATATCACTCCTGTGTGAGCTCTCATGGTGCCAAAATTCAGTATCGGATGGAGACTGGAAAGCTCCAGAATGATTATAATTGTGGTCATTGAGATATATCAATGAAAGTCTTGAAAACACGTTCCTACATTAGAATTTGTAGTCAGCAAATCGAATTTTTATTGTATCCTCAAGAACAAAGCTAGCTACGAAAATCACACAGAGAATAATGAAGTTACTATTTCGATAGTTCCATCTGATAAAAATATGGAACTCAGAAAAACCGATGGTCTACATATTCACCATGAACATCAATAAATTCACTCACTGTGACGCCACTAGAAATATCATTTCGAATCCAATTGCACCAGAAGAAGCTCCATATTACATGATTTTACAATTTACAAATCCAGAACGCTTTATTGAAATTGATAAAAAGACAATAAATATTAATACCCTGTATCCCGAAAACGAAGCAAGCTAGGACACATGTTTATGTATGAACTTCATTTCCTGAAATATCACAAAGAATCACACCGTTTGAATTTTTTTGGTGTTGTCTAGATGAGCCCATGATCAGCCGATAAGTAGATCGATGTTCTAAAACCGATATTAGCATGGACGTATAAACAAAGAAGGACCCATTTATTTACATCGTAATGTGAAGTCAGAGAATACGGTCACAGTATACCACCTGATGTTGCATTGGAGGTTGTCACGTCCTGTCGCTAATAATTCCTAACCTCAGTCTAATCCTCTCAAGTATTTGTACTTACCTCTTTTGTAATCATCTATTCAATTAGATGTCCATTATGATCCAATTCATAGAACTCAAGGAATAAATCATATGTCCATAGATAGTCACAATCAAATATTATAAAACTGTCGTTATACATTATTTCAAAGTTATTCTGTAAAGGTTACCGAGATTATACACAACCGACAACGCCGCTGCAAAACAGGCTCGTTTCGTGATGTTTCGTGCTTTCGACGAGTTCGGCGTTGTTCGTTTATGTTCATGTGTTTGAGGAAGTTTATTGTTTTCGTTGTTTTTGAGTGAATTTTCTTATTTTTTTTGTGAAAAGTTGATAGACAGAGACTAATAATGGTGTTACACTGCTGGATTTGCGATAAAACAAAGTTTAAATACCCAAATTTCACCTTCCATTCGTAAATACCATTTGTTTACATGTTCGAATTAGAGTTTCATAGGCGTAACAATTGATATTTTCATCAAATAGAGAATGCGAAGTCTAGATGTATTTCTTCATATATGTTTATATCCATTTTTTTACGTACATAATTTATCTGAGAACATTTCTTTTCAATGCTTTCCTGTTAAGAGGAAGTTATTGTACTATGATAATATAAAGCAATAATGCAAGGGTTTCGTAGTCCCTAACAGTTTTTCTTATGATACTGCGCCCACCACGACTTCTAATTCATCATCATAGCAGTATCTACAAAACGCACAGAAAAATAACAATACCTACTTCACTTCTAACACGAAAGGAAATCAGAATGAGAAGGTCTTCACCTGCAAGGCATGCCTCTCTCCTTTTGAGGAATCAATTTTCCTTCATAGTTTGTATATGCTGTTCCATTCACTCTACCCTTTTTGATGGTTTCCCTTTGATACTCCACTTGCTTAAGACTTTTCTTCCTCTTCTGTATAGCTTGTTCTCCAACTTCAGTATCACTACCCATTTCGTCCTTAATTTAGCAATGATAATAATACTAAGATCATATCGTGACAGTTGTCTGCTGCGCTCATAACATTACGAAGATATCTAAACAGGAGTGTGTCGCGTACCGTCAAATGTGTAGAGGAGGAACCCCGTAAACGCAACACCGTCTTAACATACCTCGAAAATACGATAAAATGCATTGCAATAGCGGGGTTCCTGCATAAAATGAATGGAGCACCATTCAGAATATAAGTTCCAGTTAAAATCCAAATTTTCCTAAAAATGTCACTTTCTGCATGAAATATGTGATGGATTTATCGGTTCTACTAACTCTGACCTCACGTTTCAGTAGCGCGGATCTGGTGGACAATAGATTGAGTAAGCCCTCATTCCAAATAGTTATCGATAATGTGAATTTGGAATAATAGCTTCTGATTGGTACTTATTCAAGATTATCGAATGAGATTAGGCCATCTTGGCTGAGTGATGGAATCCCAATTCAATTTCAATCAATCAGGTAGTAACTAGTTCATTGACAAATATGTTTGAGTACATTCAGGGTACACAGCCTGAAAAACACAATTTATGTTCACACCTGCCTTGGTAATTAGATCCTACCGATTCTTGTGGAATTCTAGCCGGTTTTATTGACGTGACAATAACGGTTATTACTGAAGCACATTTCATGAAAATTACTCTGATATATTCTAGAGTAATCAAATAAGAAATTGATGAGATAGCAGAAGCTTTTTTATAATGTCAGGTTATCTTAGAATATCACTGTTCCGGATCTCCAAACTAGGAAGGAATGCTGTAAAAAGAATACCAAACTACTCGAATTGCATTCCACATATTTATGACTGAGAAATAGTCGAATAACGAATAAGGCCATCTACATATCAACTAATGTGTTAATTATACTGATCGACGAACTGATTTCTATTTGGCCACGGTTGTACCATACCTATATCGGTATATAACTGGCAATAAATTCATTGAATGGGATGATTCAAATCAAACGATCACACGTGTTGAGAAACATGCAGCGATAATTCCTTTCAGAACAAGCAACTTTGATGAAATTATTCAGAAGCAGAAGGTGAGCTGTAGTTTGAATAAGTGGTAGGAGGAACCTACCAGATTTTATCTGTGAAAGAAGTCCATGTAACTAGTAGTAGTTGTTGAATGCACATCTTTCGGTGTAATAGAAAGAATTCAGAGGATGTTTCCTTGTAACATTCTAGCGAATTAAGTAAATATAAACATGTGTCCTGACGTGCTTTGTTTTTGAGATACAGAATATTGAAGTTGAAAGTATAAATTGTTTTAATTATATCACTCCTGTGTGAGCTCTCATGGTGCCAAAATTCAGTATCGGATGGAGACTGGAAAGCTCCAGAATGATTATAATTGTGGTCATTGAGATATATCAATGAAAGTCTTGAAAACACGTTCCTACATTAGAATTTGTAGTCAGCAAATCGAATTTTTATTGTATCCTCAAGAACAAAGCTAGCTACGAAAATCACACAGAGAATAATGAAGTTACTATTTCGATAGTTCCATCTGATAAAAATATGGAACTCAGAAAAACCGATGGTCTACATATTCACCATGAACATCAATAAATTCACTCACTGTGACGCCACTAGAAATATCATTTCGAATCCAATTGCACCAGAAGAAGCTCCATATTACATGATTTTACAATTTACAAATCCAGAACGCTTTATTGAAATTGATAAAAAGACAATAAATATTAATACCCTGTATCCCGAAAACGAAGCAAGCTAGGACACATGTTTATGTATGAACTTCATTTCCTGAAATATCACAAAGAATCACACCGTTTGAATTTTTTTGGTGTTGTCTAGATGAGCCCATGATCAGCCGATAAGTAGATCGATGTTCTAAAACCGATATTAGCATGGACGTATAAACAAAGAAGGACCCATTTATTTACATCGTAATGTGAAGTCAGAGAATACGGTCACAGTATACCACCTGATGTTGCATTGGAGGTTGTCACGTCCTGTCGCTAATAATTCCTAACCTCAGTCTAATCCTCTCAAGTATTTGTACTTACCTCTTTTGTAATCATCTATTCAATTAGATGTCCATTATGATCCAATTCATAGAACTCAAGGAATAAATCATATGTCCATAGATAGTCACAATCAAATATTATAAAACTGTCGTTATACATTATTTCAAAGTTATTCTGTAAAGGTTACCGAGATTATACACAACCGACAACGCCGCTGCAAAACAGGCTCGTTTCGTGATGTTTCGTGCTTTCGACGAGTTCGGCGTTGTTCGTTTATGTTCATGTGTTTGAGGAAGTTTATTGTTTTCGTTGTTTTTGAGTGAATTTTCTTATTTTTTTTGTGAAAAGTTGATAGACAGAGACTAATAATGGTGTTACACTGCTGGATTTGCGATAAAACAAAGTTTAAATACCCAAATTTCACCTTCCATTCGTAAATACCATTTGTTTACATGTTCGAATTAGAGTTTCATAGGCGTAACAATTGATATTTTCATCAAATAGAGAATGCGAAGTCTAGATGTATTTCTTCATATATGTTTATATCCATTTTTTTACGTACATAATTTATCTGAGAACATTTCTTTTCAATGCTTTCCTGTTAAGAGGAAGTTATTGTACTATGATAATATAAAGCAATAATGCAAGGGTTTCGTAGTCCCTAACAGTTTTTCTTATGATACTGCGCCCACCACGACTTCTAATTCATCATCATAGCAGTATCTACAAAACGCACAGAAAAATAACAATACCTACTTCACTTCTAACACGAAAGGAAATCAGAATGAGAAGGTCTTCACCTGCAAGGCATGCCTCTCTCCTTTTGAGGAATCAATTTTCCTTCATAGTTTGTATATGCTGTTCCATTCACTCTACCCTTTTTGATGGTTTCCCTTTGATACTCCACTTGCTTAAGACTTTTCTTCCTCTTCTGTATAGCTTGTTCTCCAACTTCAGTATCACTACCCATTTCGTCCTTAATTTAGCAATGATAATAATACTAAGATCATATCGTGACAGTTGTCTGCTGCGCTCATAACATTACGAAGATATCTAAACAGGAGTGTGTCGCGTACCGTCAAATGTGTAGAGGAGGAACCCCGTAAACGCAACACCGTCTTAACATACCTCGAAAATACGATAAAATGCATTGCAATAGCGGGGTTCCTGCATAAAATGAATGGAGCACCATTCAGAATATAAGTTCCAGTTAAAATCCAAATTTTCCTAAAAATGTCACTTTCTGCATGAAATATGTGATGGATTTATCGGTTCTACTAACTCTGACCTCACGTTTCAGTAGCGCGGATCTGGTGGACAATAGATTGAGTAAGCCCTCATTCCAAATAGTTATCGATAATGTGAATTTGGAATAATAGCTTCTGATTGGTACTTATTCAAGATTATCGAATGAGATTAGGCCATCTTGGCTGAGTGATGGAATCCCAATTCAATTTCAATCAATCAGGTAGTAACTAGTTCATTGACAAATATGTTTGAGTACATTCAGGGTACACAGCCTGAAAAACACAATTTATGTTCACACCTGCCTTGGTAATTAGATCCTACCGATTCTTGTGGAATTCTAGCCGGTTTTATTGACGTGACAATAACGGTTATTACTGAAGCACATTTCATGAAAATTACTCTGATATATTCTAGAGTAATCAAATAAGAAATTGATGAGATAGCAGAAGCTTTTTTATAATGTCAGGTTATCTTAGAATATCACTGTTCCGGATCTCCAAACTAGGAAGGAATGCTGTAAAAAGAATACCAAACTACTCGAATTGCATTCCACATATTTATGACTGAGAAATAGTCGAATAACGAATAAGGCCATCTACATATCAACTAATGTGTTAATTATACTGATCGACGAACTGATTTCTATTTGGCCACGGTTGTACCATACCTATATCGGTATATAACTGGCAATAAATTCATTGAATGGGATGATTCAAATCAAACGATCACACGTGTTGAGAAACATGCAGCGATAATTCCTTTCAGAACAAGCAACTTTGATGAAATTATTCAGAAGCAGAAGGTGAGCTGTAGTTTGAATAAGTGGTAGGAGGAACCTACCAGATTTTATCTGTGAAAGAAGTCCATGTAACTAGTAGTAGTTGTTGAATGCACATCTTTCGGTGTAATAGAAAGAATTCAGAGGATGTTTCCTTGTAACATTCTAGCGAATTAAGTAAATATAAACATGTGTCCTGACGTGCTTTGTTTTTGAGATACAGAATATTGAAGTTGAAAGTATAAATTGTTTTAATTATATCACTCCTGTGTGAGCTCTCATGGTGCCAAAATTCAGTATCGGATGGAGACTGGAAAGCTCCAGAATGATTATAATTGTGGTCATTGAGATATATCAATGAAAGTCTTGAAAACACGTTCCTACATTAGAATTTGTAGTCAGCAAATCGAATTTTTATTGTATCCTCAAGAACAAAGCTAGCTACGAAAATCACACAGAGAATAATGAAGTTACTATTTCGATAGTTCCATCTGATAAAAATATGGAACTCAGAAAAACCGATGGTCTACATATTCACCATGAACATCAATAAATTCACTCACTGTGACGCCACTAGAAATATCATTTCGAATCCAATTGCACCAGAAGAAGCTCCATATTACATGATTTTACAATTTACAAATCCAGAACGCTTTATTGAAATTGATAAAAAGACAATAAATATTAATACCCTGTATCCCGAAAACGAAGCAAGCTAGGACACATGTTTATGTATGAACTTCATTTCCTGAAATATCACAAAGAATCACACCGTTTGAATTTTTTTGGTGTTGTCTAGATGAGCCCATGATCAGCCGATAAGTAGATCGATGTTCTAAAACCGATATTAGCATGGACGTATAAACAAAGAAGGACCCATTTATTTACATCGTAATGTGAAGTCAGAGAATACGGTCACAGTATACCACCTGATGTTGCATTGGAGGTTGTCACGTCCTGTCGCTAATAATTCCTAACCTCAGTCTAATCCTCTCAAGTATTTGTACTTACCTCTTTTGTAATCATCTATTCAATTAGATGTCCATTATGATCCAATTCATAGAACTCAAGGAATAAATCATATGTCCATAGATAGTCACAATCAAATATTATAAAACTGTCGTTATACATTATTTCAAAGTTATTCTGTAAAGGTTACCGAGATTATACACAACCGACAACGCCGCTGCAAAACAGGCTCGTTTCGTGATGTTTCGTGCTTTCGACGAGTTCGGCGTTGTTCGTTTATGTTCATGTGTTTGAGGAAGTTTATTGTTTTCGTTGTTTTTGAGTGAATTTTCTTATTTTTTTTGTGAAAAGTTGATAGACAGAGACTAATAATGGTGTTACACTGCTGGATTTGCGATAAAACAAAGTTTAAATACCCAAATTTCACCTTCCATTCGTAAATACCATTTGTTTACATGTTCGAATTAGAGTTTCATAGGCGTAACAATTGATATTTTCATCAAATAGAGAATGCGAAGTCTAGATGTATTTCTTCATATATGTTTATATCCATTTTTTTACGTACATAATTTATCTGAGAACATTTCTTTTCAATGCTTTCCTGTTAAGAGGAAGTTATTGTACTATGATAATATAAAGCAATAATGCAAGGGTTTCGTAGTCCCTAACTTTTCACGGTCATTTTCCAATTGGAGTGTATGAAAAAAATTTTACATATTCATGAACATCTTATAAATGTTTCTGCCGTCTTACTTTTTCGAAATTTGATTCGGTTCTTGAGAAAAAAATTTGAAAATCATCAAAAAACACGTTATTTTGCGATTTTTTTAAAGAAAAAACTGAATCAAATTTCGAAAAAGTGAGACGACAGGAACATAGATTAGATCTTCACAAATATGTACTGATTTTTTCATTCACTCAAAATGAAAAATAAACATAAAAAGTTATGGATTACGAAACCCTCGCATGTCAACAATTTATGTCCAGAGAGTGGCGCCGCTCTCAGAATTTATAGGAATTACCATTTATGGAAGGAGATGAAAGATACATGCCTTATTTGTAATGTTTACGAGGGTCTGGCATGTGTCAAAAATTGAAATTTCATAATTTCAGTGGGATATCATCATTATTTCATATCATTTCAGACTGCTCCAAAATACGTAGAAATTCAAGAATATACGGCAATGTTACGGTGAGGTTTTCAAAATTAACATTCAATAATAAAATTAGAAACATATAAATAATAATTGTGAATAAGTATAAATAGATATAAATAATTATGCGAATTGAATTAAATGCTCAGTACACTATATATGAATTATATACAATTTTCCCCTTATGATAATTTGATATTGTTGAATATTCATTGACCTATGTACATTTGTTTCTCATCCTTACTACAACGTCCAGTTCGTAAGGTTTTCTCCAGTTTATCCAAAATACCAATCTGTATGTTCCAATGCATATTTTGTAAACGTTTTTGAATAAATTCATATTATTATTATTAATATTTCTTGACTTTCAGAATCATGGAATATTTTGGAAAATAAAACGTTATAAACGTTTATTAACGCATATAATTTGAATTAGGATAACCTCGGGTATAATAAGGACGGTAGAATCAGAAATAATAATTGAGGAAACGATAGAAACTCTACAGTTTATCCAAAATACCAATCTGTATGTTCCAATGCATATTTTGTAAACGTTTTTGAATAAATTCATATTATTATTATTAATATTTCTTGACTTTCAGAATCATGGAATATTTTGGAAAATAAAACGTTATAAACGTTTATTAACGCATATAATTTGAATTAGGATAACCTCGGGTATAATAAGGACGGTAGAATCAGAAATAATAATTGAGGAAACGATAGAAACTCTACTGCCATCCAGTTATAGGCATATCAAAACAATATTTATCGAAATAAAAAAGGATGCACTTTTTTGTGGATATCAAAGTTTTTTCGACGACGACTCATTAGCGCTACGGTTTGACAGGCGTCTGTCATTATTATTATACATTTGTGATGTGATAGAAATTGTAGTTATCTAGCTCCTATAATTCTATATTTTTTATTACTTATTTTTTTATTTCTGTGTTATTTGCATAACATGTCATATAGAAGCGAGTATATACTATATATATTATAGTTTCAAAAATAAACATGAAATGATAATCAGTCATATTGTCTAGTAATAATCCTTATCCTTTTCATAAACTGTTAGCTATGAATGAGGATATAGTTGATTGTATTTTGCATCTGCATCGTTATCAAATAGATTCCCAAACTGATCGGATTGAGTGATCATCAATTAATCAGAGAAAAAGTCGTTCTTCGGGGAGTCAAAAAAGTGGTTAATGAAGAAGTGAAAATAATAGATAACATAGTGTATATAAATTTATTTTGACCTCATTACACGTGGTAGTTCTCTGTCCCAGCAATTTCGGGTCCGTCTTTATAGTTGGTTTGTTGGTGTACCATATGGAAAAAGATACAGAACTTCCAATGATTCCTTAAATAGTACCGAAATTTCATTATTTGAATAATCTATTACCATAATCACACCACAGTTATATAAAATCCATTTTTCAATATGTGAAAACACAAATCTGTATTTGTTATGTTCAGTTGGTATAACCCGAGGTATAACCCATAGCGACCCGGATTGATAAACGGTCATATTGTGATTGGTATTCAGTTTTTAGTCGCTCTTTGCATTTTGGATTCCGAAATTTACTATCACTATAATTCATGTTCGCACGCCGCTGTCTCTTGAGGAAATAGCACAGTCTATCGTTACCGTTTTCCTTCCCCTCAACCCGCTTGCCTACATCTCTTAGACTTCAAAACATTATATGCTGAAAGTATAGAGTTGCTGTGTCCTCCTTTTTTATACGTCCATGGATATTAGGATTAGTATTAGGATGAGGAAAAAGATGCAATGATTAGTTACTTACTTACATGGAAATTGAAAAAGTCGATATTCAAATAAAGTAGGAATAACAGATCAAAGAAAGGCAAATGCTTCATTTTGAAAAAAGTTGTTTAGATGACGTTGGGTTTTGCATTTATGAACTACTTTTTCTCTCTTTTCATACCTCAATACAATAGTCCAATTAAATATCTGCTCTCGACTCTTTGATATTGTTTATTTCAACACGTTTTTTCATCAAGAAATAGATTTAGTTCAATGGTAACACGTATTTTTCATCGTGAAACTAATTTTTGGCCTATAAAGACACCTACTGCTCAGGTAATTAAGTGTGTCTGTACCTAATGACACACTGAATGCACAAGAATATCCATAGGACATTCCGCCAGGACATTCAGGACGTCCATAGAACATGCGTTCTTGGTACCACGGACATCCATAGTACGTCCGTGGAAAGTACAAATGTCCCGATTGCTTTCTAAAAATGGATATCCCTCAAGTATATACATTGAACTCCTTCGGGAAATCATGGAATGGATGTCCCTTGAAGAAGTTCATGAAACTCTTTGTTTTTGTACCGAGGTCATTCATCGGACATTCTCCAAAACGTCCTATGGAATGTTCATAGGACGTCTTCTGGAACGTTCATGGGAGATCCTCTGGAACGAAAATTCGACATCCCTGGAGCTTTCATAAAACGTTGTCTGACATGTCCATAGGATGTCCTAGGGAAGCAAGAATCATTCTTGGAATTGATTATATTTTGGTCTCACTATAACGGAATGGATCTTGCATAACTGATGAAGACATCTATTTGAGATGATGGTCCGTACAAAGTCTCTAATGGATACTAAAAGAAGAGTTCAC
>OU896716.1:10938703-11378708 GCA_918026855.4 Phaedon cochleariae | reverse complement strand
GACTCTCACTTGAGTGAGGCGTATTTCGACGTTTCACAATAATTCTCATTGAACATCAGTGTGAATCAAAGTTGTTGAATCAAGAGAACAATTCTGAAATTGAGAATAGTTGTTGAATTTTCCGTTTTTTTCGTTCTTCTAGTAGACAAAGAACAGTTGTGTGACACACATGCAGGAATTAACCAACACGTATACGTACAGTCGTCTCCAGAGAATATGTCGCACATGGACGGTGTCAGCTCTCTCAATCAACGCTGTAATAAGGGCGCTCATACCGTCCAACCACGATATGTTCACTGAAGACGAGTGTACCTGTGTATTTCTCCTCTCGGTCTATATGATCAAATAGGGCTGTGTTGAGTCATTCGTTCGACCAAAGTGGTGATACCAGGATGGTCAATGGTTGACTCGACTCCTATCAAAAATAACGTGGTAACTTTGCTGGCAGGTTTGAAACGTGACCGAAATTCCCAAACAGCTGGTTGGTCAAACTGATGGTTGGATCTCCAGATCCGGTGTCCCACTTAGAGTAACCACTGATCAAGGTCGACAGTTTGAATCGACGTTGTTCAGAGAAATAACTGAGTTATTGAGAATTAAACATATTCACACAACACCATAGCATCCCTGTTCAAATGGAATGGTAGAATAAAGGATGCACGAGAGATCAAAAGCTGCTCTAAAGTGCCAAGATGATAAGAAATGTACTGAAGTATTACCAACTGTCTTCCTCGGACTCAGAACTTTCCATAGTAAAACTATCAAATGTTGGATCAACCAAATCCTTTCATTATCCTATTTACTTCAGAATTGACAACTAACTTCATCCATGAAATCCATCAGGGAGATTGATGAATATTGCTCCACTACAACTTGACACAGCTTAGCTAGGACATGAGCTTTTTCACTAACAGGAGATTTGGACGATATTGAAGGCACACAAAAGTCCATGTCCGTGCCAAATACTGAGAATAGAATGCCTGTAGTGTAGGTTGTATAGTATGCGCTGTAGGTGGTACCGTTGTGATTCCAAGTAACCTAGATAAAAGGTGATGGAATGCATGCATTGTACGATCTCATGTGATGTGCTCAGACCATTCAAAGGGAAGTTGGCAAAATCTTCATTTCTTCTTCGCTAACCTTCCTGTTGAAGCGAAGGGAAACTAGGGCTTCGCAAGACTAAAAGTCCAGTCTTGGTCTCGTCTTGGTCTTGATACAAAACCTAGACCGAGACCAAGAACAAGACTTGATAAATCTCTCCAAGACCAAGACTTGACTTTCGAGACCAAGACCCAAACTCTCTCCCAATAGTCTTGGTCTTCGTCTTGGAAGAAATATAATGAACTTAGATCGTTCTCAAAAAATCCGGAATACATTTTTCAAATTCAGTATTGCAGTTTTGGAGTTAACAACATATAGGTGTATGTTGTGAGGTCACAGAGGTTCATAACTCCCTTATTGAAGATATAAACGAATTCAATACAAAAGTTATTTGTTTCGAAATTTCTAGACGCCTTTTGATCCAAGACCAAGACTATCAAGACCAAGACTACATTTATATTTCGAGACCAAGACTGATAATTCTTGGTCTTGGTCTTGGTCTCGCGAAGCCCAAAGGGAAACTAAAATAAAAAACATCTTTACTGTGGGGACAATACATATTCTCGATTTTGTGTAATGTTAAGTTGTCACTCAGACTCCTATAGAAGCTCTCAGATTTGTGATATATGAATATATTGAAAGAATTCGTTGTGAATATTATCCACTCGGAAGCTTGATATTCATATGGCATCACATTCGGTGGGGAGTCAAATTGTAACACAATGAATTTGAGCTTGTATGAGCTTCGCTCGAATTTTTATCAACATTATGTACGAGAAATGCAATGAATGTATTCCATTCATCAATTAAAATTGTATAACTTCAAAACACATGATAGCTCTACCACTACCCATGTCTGATTTCAGTAACAATGAATGTGAAAATACATCATCTGAGATTTCAATCAATAGTATCTCCATCTTATTTATTGGTATTTCATAATTCCATGACTGAAATTATTGATTCATTCTATATTCTTCAAATATCGACAATGGAGCAAGGATTAAGAAGTGGGCAGCACAGATGTGCACCGTGGTGAATGCGTGAAATGAAAAAAGTGTTCAAATATCCCATGACGCTTTTAAAAAAATATGTTACCAAGGGATGGACCCCTCCCTTCTTTGAATGCACTAAGAAATTGCATTACGATATTTGTATATGTGGCAATATTTAACAGAATGGGGGAAATATAATAGTGCTGTACTACAAAGCAGACACATTTTCGTTCGTGAATACCTATGTCATCAAGCAACCAGCTCCTGAAATATACAATACAATATACGTTTAAATAATCAAGTGACGTAATACTGCGAAAATTAAAGAAAATAAGTCTAAATAAACTTGCGTCCGTGTGGTGGTCGGAGTAGAATAACCCCACGGTAAGTCCTGCCTGTCGTAGAAGGCGACTAAAAGGACGCCAATAGGTGGAAGATGGTTAACGCCATCGCCCGGTGGCGATTTTACTAAATATAAACTATTGCAGCACAAGACACGCCCCCTACTATGGCATTGCAAAATATAATCGAGCCCAGCACAATCCTGCAAAATCTAATCTTTGACAGCACAACGTAGCTGATTCATATAAATAAATCGATTGAAAAAGTAGCACATACCACGTTATATCTCATCTTCAAAGTACTTTACTTAGGCAAAACTCAGAGACTATTTATTCTCAACGAACTAACCTATTCCTGATTGCAATATTTTTGAGGAAGGAAAACCGAATGGAGTGTAGAAACACATTGATTAATAATATATTTCAAAAGTTGGGTTCTTCAACAAAATTGAATAAAATGAGACTGTTTATCCTAAACGCACTAACCTATTTGACTTCAAATATTTTATGAAATAGGAAAACCAGAATGAAGTGAAAAAACATTGGTGAAAAAAAAAAGTTGCAAAAAAAAGTTCGAGTTCACAGCGATTCGAACCATGAACCTTCAGACTGAGAGTCGACAGCGCTAACCAGTAGACCATTTGCGTGTATGAATTTACTGCGTACAAGAGATTGACAACGAGAAAGCTTCAGTTCTTGCGTTGGAGCACAGTATGAGATATGACGTATTATGGTGGGCGTGGTTTGTGCTAGCGTACAGTATATTTAGTAAAATCGCCGCCCGGTGCGATACCACCACATCAACCATAGGCACTGTGAAATGGGTATACTTACCCGTGTTTCAGTAGCTGGTTGATGTTCCGGCCAACCCAACCCAATTTTCCAACCCAAATTTCCTTTTCTTCCACGCCAACCTCCCTCCCAACAAACATTTCAGGTATAATATACGTCATTTCGACCTTAGAATAGGTCAACGACTTATTTGGCCAAAGTGGATATTACGTCTTATTTACTTCAAATTTACCAATATGCGGAAAAAACTGGAAGTCATTCAGAAGACGAGAATAGGGATATTAGGGTATCCTGACCAATACGTCTAGGAAACAATTTGGTGAAATTGAACTAATTCTAGTTTGATAGTGGTCTGATTTTAGTTATTCAGACGTTATTCATTACCTACTTATGGGTGGGTTTACTGAGATTTCTACATGGTTTACTGTCATTTGGTTGGGTTCGGAAAACAAATATGTACCGTGTTTCACGATCGACTATACCTACTTATTCACGTGTGGAGACTTAGGAGTTAATGAACATGGCGTTCAAAAAAAAACTTGATAGTAGTGGGAGGTGAAGATAATATGCATGCTGTTTAGCTTATTTGAGGTTGTTGTGAATCGTTATTCAACCTGCGATGCAAAATTTATTGTGATAATGTTGATTTTACTCATGTAAAATTAGTGGGCCCACGAAACTATTGGATTTGTAGGAAAATACTGGATGATATTCTTTTTGTTTTCGAATTATTTTTCAACAATTCCATCTGAAAATGAATCAACTGGTAGAATATGATCAGATATGCGAAATTTTACATTTTCTGTATTACTATTCATTAGGATGTGGTCGCTCTGTAAAGATTTCTTATTTTTTTGTCAATGGCGAAAAAGGTTCGAGCCAACAAATATGGCGTCGGTTTCATATTGAACTTGAGAGTCGAATTTAGCGAAATCTTCAACTCTCAGGGCGAATATGCTTCGTTCATAGTCGAAAACTCTGTTTATTCTGACTATGGAGCCCAATTTCCGCATATTGAGATTTTAGACTATATCAACGAGTATATTATTTGAGTAGCAGTCAACCTGATAAATTAATATTATCAGATGTTTCCAATAATCATATAATTTGTCAAATGTTTGTTGTTCGCCTTCAATTTCTTATTCTGCATCACGGTATGTTTTCTAATTGGTCGCTGGATGACAGGCTTCATTTTTCAGCGAATTTGAAAAGTCCATCGCCGTGTTGTCATTTTTCAAACAGTGTTGCCGTTCTAGTATACACTTTAAGTACATTTGCCATCTTTGTACGTTCTCTATAAAAGTCATCTGAAATATGCATTCTGATCTGACTAATGGAATGAGTGGAAGTAAAACTTCGAATCTCAAAACAAATCGCTGGTTTAGTTGATCAAACATCATCGTGATGTATAAAAAGATATCGTGATTTGCTTTAGAAGCGTTCAAGCAGTGAGCTACCTGAACCACTCACTGGTAATAAAGAATAAAACATTCAAAACTCATACATTGCGCTTGTCTCCAGTTTTTTAATATTTTCAGAAATCAATGATGATTTTGAAACATTTGCCGACCTCAAAGTACCAAGGTCAATAATAGCCATCAACTTTGAGAACATGATTTTAGGATTAATTTTGGTATTCTCGGCTCTCTCAAGGAAACTTCGTTCTATAAGGATTTCATAGTGGTAATCTTGCCTTCATCGCGGACATGAAGTTGGTGCTGATTAGGTTAAAAAAAGTCTAAGAAACTCCTTCGCCTCAATTGGTCAAAAATATTTTCGTTGCATCAATCTCCAATTCACCTTCAGGTTAATGAACTGAGACCATTTATGTGTAATTCTCTGAAAAATATAACAAAGTCCTTTATTCATATACTTCCATGAATCTGACCGATTGAATTATGATAATATGTCTATCACTATTCACTCACTTCAAGACAAATTACTATTGAAATAATTGGATATGAGTCAAGATTTTTCAGAGTCTTTCAACGATTATCTAACTCATATCAGGATACACGTTTTTACTGGTTGAAATATTTGTGTTGACAATCGAGAACATTCATGTATTCTAATTTTTTGTATTCCGCTTGCTCATTGGTATTTTGATCAAATATAAAACAGAATCACCTACATTCAGCAACAGGCTGCGTCATGTATATGGATGTCAAAATATTTTCATATTCAGGAATTAATAACACTCAATAATAAACTTCAGACAAAATCGGGATTGATAATCAATTTCAATTTGTATCGAAGGATTTTGAACACCCTTTTTTTTCACTTGGAGCGTACGTACATCCTGCGAAATTTGTATAATCAGCATGTTGAAGACTCGTTTCTAATTTCAACTTGATCATTAATTCGACCTTAGACCTCCTAATAAATTCCAACGACAACTTGACAGCCTTCGATGTTTTGTTAGTTGGAAATCGCCCCAACTGCAAATGAAAAAATGACATGAAATTATTGTTCAATCAATGAAATTATCTCAACTTATACAACTCGTTCTATTGATATTTATCAAAAATTCCCTCGCTATTTTGAACAAATCATATTGCTCCAGGCATCAACCACACGAGCGCATAGCTCGAAGTGATTTGTATTCCATGAATACACTAAACTTGTATTACATACGGAAACATATAACCTCTCAACAATTGTGAAATATTTGTTTTCACCTAGTCTGCTGGACTCAAAAATGTTTTGCTCAAGAAGTCAAATTGATGGCGCATAGACAAATTCTGAAAGTAATTCGGATTCAAGTTTTCCTAATAAAATACTATTAGACATCATTAGACATTATTAGACTCTCCTATACAATGCTTCTAGGGCACAGACGCTTGCCAATTATTATTTCTCTACTAGAAATTGCCTGTTAGTGTTTTTCTCAAATTTGAAACCAACATCTGATGCTTGGTGAACAACATAAGCCCAGCCAGCCAGTTGAAAAAATTCTCGATATAGATACAGATTTAATTGTCTTCTCTTTCCTCATTTCAATGTTAAAAACAAACTATCGTTATAAATGTTGAATCGTCCTCTCGCTTTCTGAGTTTTCCTGATTTGCCGAGGTATCTGCAAACAAAGTCTATATCTGTTAACACTAGTTTACATGCAGACTAGTCTTCAAGTGGAATCAAATTCCAATTTGGCGATCTTATTCAATTCACATATTTGGAAACCAAATTCTTGATATATAATACTCATACCATAAAAACTTCGAAATAATATACTCATACCATGAAAACTTCGAAATAATCAAAATCTAAAATGGGAGATATTCCTTATTGGGCGGCAGAATGAGACGGTTGAACGGATGATACATTGAAATATACTATTTCCTACATTCCGAAGCTCACAGTCAATATCGTGTGAAAAATAATAATTGCAAACAACATAAAATCTGGATTGAGAAAACCCAATCACGAATATGTGATTGAAGGTCTGTAGAAGCAAATTCAATTCGTTCAACTCTGAACCCCTTGATTTGGTATTGAAGTATTGGAAAGGAATATCCTCAGATATATTATGAACTTGAAGAATGAATGATACATATAAAATAATACATCAAGAATTCGTATTGTCTATCTGATTGAAATATGGATTCTCTTTCGGTATATTCAACAGAATCAACTTTGCTATATGCCAATGCGAACAGTAAATTCAATTTTTTTTATCGCTTGGAGCGCACGAAAGAGAATCCTTATGATGTTCAAAGAACATTGTGCGTTAATTATATACGTATTAATAAACAATACGGATCATAACGGGTGCCAGGAAGAAGCCAAAAATATGAAACAAATGAATATCCATAAGGATTTGGTGGCATGATACGCATGCGCCATGCGCTATTATAGTAGTCATCAAAGACATGCGTTTCGGTGGACAATGACGTTTAATAGCCTTTCAATCAAAGCAGTATGTGTCTGATCGTTCCAAACCTTTTCCTTATGGATAGTCATTTGTCTTCAAAAATCGGCTTCATGTTTCGCTATGGAAACAGATAGAGATTATCCGTATTGATTATTATTACGTATATGGCGTTAATAGGGAGAATAGGGACAGGAGGTAGGTATTGGAATTTTTTTTGAACTTTTGGAGATTATATGTTGTTGGGAATACTTCCACAGGCAATAAATTTCAGAGCCTAGCCGTTCTATGGATGAAGGAGTCCTGATAAAGTGCTGGAAGTATCGATAGAAAAGTGAAAGGTCGCCGACCTTACTACGGTGTTCCAATGATGTCAAAGAGTGAGTGAGTGTGACGTCACCCACCAGGCGGATGGCTCTTCTCTGGATGGAATCTAAGAGCATCAGCGTATGTTTTGGTGCTGAACCCCATATGTGGGAACAGTATTCTAGAACAGGCCGTATCTGCGCTTTGTAGATCATGAGAAGCTGTTGAGGTGTAAAGTAGCTTCTCGCACGGAACAAGAATCCGAGTTTTTCTGAAGCAGCTTTTGCGATGGATCTGACATGATTATCCCATGAAAGAGTGTTGCTGATGGAAATACCGAGCATAAATATGGTGGGCTTGGTGGGGATGGTGGAGCCAGACATTACAATATCGGGCATACTAAGTTCCGCCTTTCTAGAGAAAATGCAGGCTTGAGTTTTGGTGGCGTTGAATTCAACTAGGTTGTTCGTTCCCCAGGCTGTGATTTCAGCAAGATCTCCATTGACAGCATTGACCTGCCTGCGCCGTGAGTTCTTAGTTTCCTGGGAAGTAATGGGAATTCTGAAAGAGAACGCAGTATGGAGGGTACTATCATCTGCAAAGCTGTGGATGGGGCAAGTTGTTACTCCCAACAGATCATTGATATTAATCAGGAATAATGTTGGTGCCAAAATTGATCCTTGTGGAACGCCGGAATTGATGCCAATGGTATCAGACGATACACCGTCCACCACCACGTGAAGCGATCTGCCTGAAAGAAAACCCGATAAGAGATGGCATAGCTGAGGTGGTAAGCCGTATGATGGTAGTTTGTGGAGGAGTCCTTCGTGCCAAACACGGTCGAATGCTTTCGATATGTCCAACGCGACAGCTAGAGATTCTCCGTGTTTTTCTATTGAAGATTGCCATGAATGGGTGACGTAGGCAAGTAGATCTCCAGTAGATCTTTGGTGGCGAAAGCCGTATTGTCTATCATTGATGATTCCTGAGCTCTCCAGATATTTGATAAGCTCAATATTGATGACTTTCTCCATCACTTTAGAGATTACTGATAACAGGGCAATGGGCATGTAGTTGTTGGGCAGGTTCTTGTTCCCTTTTTTGGGGATTGGTTGGACTCTAGCTGTCTTCCAGCATGATGGAAAAATACCCGACCTGTACGAGATGGTAAACAACTTGCAGAGAATCGGTGTTAATTCTGGTGCACATTTTTTGAGGATAATGGGTGGAATTCTATCAGGACCGCTAGCCTTATTCGTTTTGAGACCAAGCAAAATTCGTCTGATAGTGCGTCGACGAAAGACGATTTCGGGCATTCGACTCTCAACGGGTGGAATGTCTGGCGGCAGTTTTCCTTGGAAATCTAAAGTAGAGTTTGCTGCGAACATCTCTGCAAAAATATTTGCTTTCTCCTGCGATGTTGTTGCTAATGTGCAATCTGTTGAATACTCACAATGTGAATTTGAAAATGAATGTTCTGTGAAGAATTTGCATTGTCTCAAAAAACAAACTGATTTCCATGTTACATAGGAGGGTTTGATACTCGTAATGCGTTTATTCGAATGAAGTCATATTTGCCTGTTTTCCTGAGATGTATCCCCAACGTCACCGATATGAATTATTTTTGGAAGCTTCAAGCTCATCCAGATGAAAGTTTGTACAAGTATACAATTTTCATCTTGATACTGAATAGATGGGAGTTGTTTCATATCAATTTACATCATATTATTTATTTATTCGATCTGTAAGGGATTGTCAAATGTAAATTTCAGAAAACTATCATTTTCATATCCTCATCTTGGGTGTTCAAGAAATGTAATTGAATGTTCGACGAGGCGAGTTGACAGGACTGTTTAGTTTATAGTGTTTCTCGTTGAATATTCATTTTCATGTCCAAATAGGGAAGTTTCCTTCAGATGAATGTTCATAAAATAAGTTCGGAACTCTCGAGTTTCATGTCCACGCTGTACAGAAGGACGACCGATGAAGTCCAAGTCGTTTTCATTTTCAAATTAAAGCAATTTCTGATTTTCGGGGCGAAAAACTGTGACGTACAGTCGCATTCAAAAAAAAGCGTACAAGATAAATTAACGTCATTCAATTCTGCATAAAACGGGCTATCGGGAATGAATGCTTACCAAATTTTGACAGTAAAGTTGTCATAGGCTCTCAAAAACACAGAGTATTGACTGAGTCAGTTTTACACAACTAGAATTAGGATCCCGAAATCCTCTCTGTTTAATACTTGTACGCTTTTTCATTGAATACGACTGTACATTTTCAATCTAGTCTGAAAATAGCTGGTGGTGAAGAATTTAGCTAGCGAATAGGTAATGAATGAAAAAAAGAGAAGAAGCCTGTCAGTATTTTGAGTGGTGTGGACGGACTCAAAGAATTAGGCGCTGTTGCAAGATATAATCTTCAATTTTCTAAAAATATACATTCGTTTTCAAGTTATGAATAATAATGTAATATAACGATAGAGAGAAATTAAAGATACTATCGCAGAATATCATAATTTATCTTCATTAGTAATCAATTTCATTCAGCCAATGAGAGATTCATGGGGATAATTCATGATACTTGACAAAGTAGGATTGAAGAACCTTTCATATCCCATTGCTGTTATGATATAGTTATTATGCATTCAAAGAACAAATTCCGGAGGTCTAGACATATTTATTCTTGACTGAAGAATATAATCGTCTGTTTTATTATTCAAAAATATATTCTCTAATGACTCTTTCATATATATTCTGACACATAATTAACAACTTCCTTTTTTTTTTGTCACTAGATTTCCTGCAAAAAAAAATATGTACATAATATGCAGAACGTATCAATCAATACATAAATAGAATAATAATTATTGATAAGATTTCAACGTTTCTCCGACCAATATTCTTGACTGTAGAATATAATCGTCTGTTTCATTTTCCAAAGATATATTTTCCAATGACATTTTCATATATATTCTGACACATCATTAACAACTTCCTTTCTTTTTTTTTTGTCACTAGATTTCTGGCAAAATAAATATGTACATAATATACAGAAAGTATCAAACAATACATAAATAGAATAATAATTATTGATAAGATATCTACAATATTGATGGTGTAGGCAACGTCGTACTGGCACAGGGATCGTATTTTAACTCTGTGTGAATGTTGTTTTTCAGGAAGTACGTCATAGGAATGGTGGAGGAGCCAATAAGTTCCTCTTTTATCAATTTTTTACTGAAGTGGAATTTTATCTCACTAAAAAATGAAAAAAACGTATATATTGATTTTTTACAAACTTAACAGTGAGATAAGAACGTCAATATAGAAAACTTCCCCATTCTTATTGGGTGTCTTCAATAGATCTGATTCAAAGTTCCTCGTGGCATTTAGCCAGGAGAGTAATTGTTGAATGTCAATGTTCAATGTACCTATTCCTTTATTCGTATCATTATTTCCTCCTTATCCAATATCACACACATACTTGCAGCGGCCGGAAGACTTACTCGCTCACTTTCTCCAGAAGAACAAAAGGAATGAGAATATATCACCCAGAAACTCGATGAGTAATTAATTCACCATTAACATTTGAAGAGCAGCTCCTCGTAGTCAACTCCGCTTTAAGTTCGCACCTCCAGCTAAAAGCAAAGCGCTTTCGGAGGAAATGTAGTGTGAATAGCGATATGAACCTATGCTTTGGTGATATTTTCCAGAGATACTCATTATAATCTCATCAGATATGATTTACATTTTGTGCGGGATATTAGAGCGCGCCTAGAGATGGATATTGAATTTGTTGATGACTGTTCGGCAGGAATGTGCAGGAGAGGAGAGGAGGAGGGAAATCGTAGTCATCAGCATGCAAAATTGTGGGCATATTATTAGCATCTCGAACTGTGGCTCTATCAGAGGCTTCTGCTCCGGTTGAATCGACATGGAATATCTACCGAATCGAGAATCATTTAGGTGGAAGGTTGCCTTACTTATACTATGAAATAATTCCAGAAGCTGGTGTAGTGAATTATAACGAGAATGTCATTCTCCACCAATTTGAAGTCTGTATTTTGTATCGTTACCATAGCAACTAAACGAATTTTTGAAAATTTTTTCCTCCTCCTTTGGGAAAGGTGCATAAGATTACTAAGGAAATTGTTCGAAGTCTATGGGTGGAATGGCATCAACATTCAACTTCAGATTACGACGAATTAATTCTATAAGGTGATAAGCAGTTCCACGTGAGAAAACAGATTTCTACTACTACACTGTTTAACCAGTAGGCGAACCAATTTTTCACACCTCGACAACTGTTTCGCTAACTATGTTAGCATCTTCGGGAAAAGATCAAAACTCAATACTCTATCCTAGTGGACTACTTATACAGTATGATGCAAATCTATAGAATTAATTCATTTCAGAACAAGATGACTTTCGAAAAAAATCCAGAAATTAGAGTTCAGAATTTTTTAATCGATGTATTTTTTCAACTATAGACGACCCTTCGATGTTCAATTCTCAGTAGAAGATCTCTGCAAGATTCAGTTGACCAAATGATAATCCATTTTAATTTCAATCTTCTTTTGCAAAATTTTGACGATTGGATAGACGATCAGTAGACCTTTCAAACGAGTTGTCACATGACTCCTGTTTGTATTTAAAAAAACCGTCCATTACGTCATAACTCCAACACCGGTGACGTAACATCTCTCATATGAATGTCATGAGATGAGGTTTCAAAAATTAAAACTCACGTGTTCTTGGAATTTCTTCAAAGTGTATCTCTGTTATACATACTATGAGACTTTTCCTGAAGCTGAACCTGTATTTCAATTCTGCCTGATACGTCAATGAATCTGTCGTCCCAAGTAAGCTCAATACCAAATTTGAGAAAATATTACTGTGATGGGTAGTTTAATACTCATGGACGAGTGAATAATTATTCGAAACCGATAATTCACCCTGTAGTAAGTTCTTTCGAACCATCATTCAACAAGAATATATCAAATAATCATAATTGAAAGTGGTTTCATAATTTTAATACACTCTTCGAATTGACATACTTTTAGCTTTCTGCTTATGATTGTTACGATGAGAATTGGTGACGGAAAAAGAAAAATCATCAAATCCAGTTCAGTTTTTCCTCCTCTTCACGATTCCTTTGAAGAACTCTGTCAATCTTTACATTCAGTGTGTTACCTATTTTAATATTTCGAATAAATGTAAATTTTTCCTAAAGCCGAACCTAGATTTTCATTTCGCCCGATAGGTGAATGGATTCAACGTCCCAAGTATAAGCCCCATTTCAAATTTTAGAAAAATATACTAGGTAGTTCGATACTTATAGACAAATGATCAATTATTCGAAATCGATAAATCGCCCTGTATCTTCGTTATGAAGACTCTAAGACCTATCAAATATGGTATTTTCAGAACCACTCTATGTAACATTGAAATATTTCCCATCATCTGTGAAACACCCTGTATAGTGGTTGGGCTATCAGATGGCGGTGTCAAGTCAATTTCCACTATATTGTGACATTCCCCCTTTTTTCTTGTTGTCTGAGATCCCAGGAAACGTCAATTTCATTTCAGAATAGTCACTCGTATCTCAGGAAGAATCAGTGGTATTTCAGAATAGTTAATTGAATTTCAGAAAGCGTCAATTGCATTTCCTAATAGTCACTTTTATTTCAGAATGAATCAGTTGTATTTCAGAATAGTCCATTGAATTCCAGGAAACGTCAATTGCATTCCAGAATTAACAAATGACATTCAGAAAACCCAATTTGTGATTCTAATCATATTTCATGGAATACAAATGATACCTTCCGTGATTGAATATTTAAAAATAGAATTAACGCTTTGTGAATTCAAATTGTTTATTCTGAAATACAATTGATGATTTCTGGAATAAAAGTGATTACTTATTATTATGAAATACAAGTGACTATTCTGGAATACATGTGACTATTCAGATATATAATTGACGCTTTCTGAAATTGCTTCAACTATCCTGAAAAATAATTGACGCTTTGTGAAATACAAATGACTACTCTGAAATAAATTGACGTATTCTGAAATTGTATTGAAAATACAACTGGAATAAGTGGGGTAAAATGAAAAAAACAATTTTGCTTCGGATTTTTTCGAAACATTCACATTTGTCATCAGGTTTCTCGTTCTCTTTTCGACCTGTTGAACTTGGATACGTGAAAATATACAGAGTATTCCATATGAAAAAACAAAGTTTCTGGCATTTCCATGAAAACCGGGAGTCCGCCATATTGAATTGGATTGTGATCAAATCCGAATTGATTGTTTAGATAACTATACCAAATTTTAGAAAAATCCGTTCATGATTGCACAATTAACAGTGCATGGTGGCTCGATACCCTGTGTCCCTGGTATATTATTGCAATATTAAATGGATTCCTCAAATTTTACATTTTCCATTCTTGTCCTCGGCTCCATAACAATATCATCAATTCAATATCCCGCTTAGTAGGTCAAGGAGGTCCTTCATTATTGACTTGGTATATAATTTGGAACGGTATGCAAATCGAGTTTGCCTGGAGAATCTTAAGCGAAAATAAAGTCACTTTTAATTATATGATGTAAAGGAACTTCGTTGGTTTGGGCGACACTGGTATATACATATATAGTCATGATGCAGGTGAGAAAGTAAGTGGGATAAAATGATTTCAAATTACATGGTTCAAGATGTCGTGTTTGTTATCACCATTGGATCGTTTTCGTTCAGATATATACGTGTTTATTGCACCGAGAAAAGTCCAGTTAAACAAGTCTCTATTGAAAAACATTATTGTTTGAGGATGGAATCCAAAAGATAATCATTCAATTTCTGAAAGATGTCATTCCAAAGTTATGAAATGATCATTTTATTTCCATCCCTTCTCCATTTACCATCTTTGTCATACTCGTTCCCCACAATGAGTCATCTCACTCACTCATGAACACTTGTTCCATCAGAATCGTTAGTCGTCTACGGATACCTGATATGTAAGGACATATTAGCCCGCAGCAGCTCGTGAATCCTTCTTACAGGGTGATATATTTTTCTTTTTCGAAAAAATGATGTGGTTAGGAGATTTTCTGGGATACAGGGGACATATTCATTCAAGGAACTACAGGAAATGGAACTGCATCAGGGAGTCATAGTGTTTTCACGATAAATAGGTGATCAGAAATTCTTCCAATTTGGATAATCCATCGTGACAAGAAGAACAAATACTCCAAATTGAAAGCATTCTCATCGTAGGCAAATTGAGATATTTTGTACTGAGTATCTCGTCCTTGTGATGCACTTGCAATGCCCTGTAGTTTCAATAAAATAATCTACTTGGGGAAAAGTAAATATATACTAAGTAGATATGTCTTCAATATTTCCCGACGATCTTCAACCCACTTCATGTTTCTGAAAAAAAAATCAATCACCATAATACTGAAATGCCAATCATTTGACTCATGGATTGACTTATATTGATATGAGTTTTATTTCTTTCTAATAATATCACTATTCGATATTGAGATACTAATCATTTGACCCCTATAAATATGAACGTCATTTTATTCTCATATAAGTGTTGTTCCACAGTCATATGACTTTTTTGAAATGATGGACTTGACTACAGTTATAAGAGAACTGAGCTGACGCCTAATTAATTCAAAAATAAGCTAATAAATGTTTGTCTCGGTGTACAACTTTGAAAATGTCAAAATACAATATAATAAACGAAGTCATCTACATGACAGTTTATTGTGGAGATTCCTATTGATGGGTTCAGATTTCGGTCATATATATGTCTATCATCAGATATTACCACTACAATAGAAATGAATAAGTACATAAAATCAACTGATACTTTCTGGCAATGACTCAAACGAAATATAAGCCAATCATAAGCTCAATTCCTAGTTATCAAATCCTTCAGGAAACTAGTGGAATGGGCTTAGAAAATTATCTGAAACGCAAAGGGGAATACACGGTGTCTTGCAGCACCATAAGTCGATGGTCTACCTATACCTATACCTACCTCACACCTATATAGCTATTACGTTATCACACAATCAGATTGAATTCATTCTTTCTGAATGTTTATAATACATAGTTCATATAAGCGAAGATAATTTGATATATTATGTGGGCGCCGTGACCGTGTTTGTCAATGCGCTGAAATTCGCTAGATAGCCGTTCACGATGCGAAAGTAAAAAATGTGGGATTTATGGTTGTAATCCTGGCAGCACCTTCCTGTTCGAGAAGTGGTTAGAATTCTACTTTAAGCTGTAGGTCCCGCTCTTCCTAACCCCGCACAAATTTCGACTTCTGGGGAGTTGGTTCCCAACTTTGAAGTAGCGATATACAAATTTCACAAAAATGTTTATGATATACTACCTAGTTAATGATTGAATTTGTTTCAATAATTATAAAGCGTATAACCTATGAGCTACAGAATCCATATTATAGGTGTCTAAGTCATCATCTTCTGCTATAATATCATTCACATGATTATTTCAACATCTCTATTCTATTCTACATTTCTGGCAATATATAGGTCTCCACAAAATCATTTTAGGATACCTACCAAAAATATTCATCAGTATAAATGGCACTGGTTCGTCATAAATTGAGACAATTGTGTTGATTGGTTTGTATGAAGTATCTCCAATTATTCAACGATTCATTCCTCTTGTTCAACTATCGATATGAATTTTACGGAAGAATAATGGCCTAATTAACCCCAAAATCCTGTGAGTCTCAACAAAGGCCACTCATTTCACTGCCAGATCATTCAGCTACTCGTCTTTGTTTACATACCAACTAATGAAACGAACAAAGCCAGAGAGCAGAAATATTAACGTCTATAGGAAAGAAGCAATGAAGTAATTTACATAAACAAAGGAACTCCTTTCCAGATACATTCAAACAGAGGTGTACTATTGGGGTTGACAAATGGTTTACCAGATTAGAGAAAATGAAGGAATTATTGTTGATAATATATAATCATTATCCATCTATTAAAAATGATTATAAAGTGGATATTCACCGAAATATATTTCTGTGTTGTATTTTCGCTGATGAATTACCTCCTCTACATTCACTGTTATTTGAGAGTTCGAGCAGAGCATCTCAGGAATCGAAGATATACATGATGTTTCAAAAACTTCCTTGCTAGGGTAGGTAGAACATCGCAAAATAAGTTGGGTTTGCTCAGTAAAAAAATGTCGCAACGCCATGCGTTTTCAAGATACAAGGTGTTGAAACAATATTTTTTTTACACATCTTTTACGATTATGTTGAAGCTACTGGCAACATTGTGATGAAATTTTGTATGGATGTTTCTTGGAATCTGACACATCGCATGCATTTGTTTTTATATCTGACTCTCATAGAGGGCGCTAGTTACACGGTTCGTACCGAGTAGTTTACAAAATCACTTTTTTGAGGTTGGATTTTTCAATCCAAATATGATATGATCTTGAACATCATTCAATTTTGCACCAAAAAGTGTCTTTGTGTCTTTTCTTTATATTGTACTCATGTTCCTTCGTCCTTACTGAAAGAGGTCTCTTGGTTTCACCTGTATAAAACTTTCCACAAACACAAGGTATACTGTAAACACAATTTGTTGACGATTGTTCTTCATTTTTCGGCTTTGTTTGAGTTAGAATTGATCTCATTGTATTTTCAGTTTTGAACACAGTTTTCACTTGAAATTTATCACCAACACGTTTTATTTTTTTAGATATGCTGGGAATGTATGGTATTATATTTGTCGTTATTGATGGTTGATGTTGTTATGGTTGACCCTGTCTGTTTTCAATTTGATTAATCGTCCTATCGATAAACCTACAGACAGTATTACACAATAACAACTTTTGGACCATAAAGAATTTGATAACCACATATACGGTTAGTTTGATTGGAAATGACCCCTCCCCTTCCACCCCACATCTTTTGATTCTCGACTCATGGGACACCCTGTGGCCTGTATAAGTATAAATATTATTTTGGCTCACACTATCAGCACCATCATTGTCGACATAACTTTTCCGACACCCTGTATAATAAACCATTGTGTTGATACAAGCTTATTGAATTCGTTTGAAAATATATCTACGTCGGAGTGAAAATCATCGATCTCCTTATATGGATTGTTACACGTGACCGAGCCAAGGCCCATTGAAGTTAAAAGATAAGATTAGTGGAATTTATTTTCTGGAGACGTCAATTGTATCTTAAACAGCCTCTTTAACATTCGGCCGCCTGCGTTTCTGACGTCCGATTCTTATTGGCCAGCTTTGTTTAGACAAGTACTTTAAATATGTTCGCGTCATGGAGTATTTCCCAGGATCAACAGACAATGTTACCGGCTACCGCTTCTGAAGTACCCACTACGAGGATTTATCTGTGTAAACGTACGTACGGATTTACATAAATGGAAATTATCTATATATTTCATCTGACGAACAAAGTGTCAGGTTGACACTAGGATGACAAACATAGTAAAGTGTAGTTTTTATTCTTCCCTTGTATATTATTTGTACATAATCTACCGTTAGTACCATAAACACAATAACATTATGGCTCATAATACCCACTGGTTCATTAGACATTTTTATTGTTATATATATGTGGTAAACAATGAGGTAAATGTTGAATGAGTATATTGTCTGATATCGTCCATATCCTTTACGTTATACAAGTCTTGAGTTTAGCGTATCCATGTCTGCTGTTTTTTCATAACATAATAAGATTGCTACACTGAAATAAATTCCTGTAAACCATAGTTAGAAATCGAATAACCCCAGCAAGAAACCCTGTGAGTTATCACCTGTCGACTTGCATGCTTATAACCCACCTGTGATTTTCAGATATAGAACCTTGCTGCCACTAGCGAGCGCATCTATATATTGCTATTAGACGATATTTCTGTAGTAGGTATCTGACTTTGCTACCGCTAGTGAGTGCATCTAATAATGGGGGTATGGCAATGTTATAATCGTAGGAAGGGAACTTTGCTACTCTTGGTGGGCGATAATATAGATAGTTGCATGACCTTCTTGCTGTAGTTATTCAGTTATTTTCCAGGATTGTTGTCATCAAGAAAGGTGAAATTTTGACTGAAATCCAATTCCACTTCCCATAATTTCCACCCCGATGTTTGGTATGAATATCAATTTATTGATTCCTGAGGAAAATTTCGGAAAATGATCTTTGAAATTCGATAGATCGATTGATTCATGCACCCCCAGCAAAAAAAAAAGTTTCTGAGTGATTGATGAGAAAAAAAAAATTCTGAAAACAACTGAAACCATTGTATTTCGAAAACTAGACAAGTAATTACAGATGCGTGTTGGAAAACAAAATGTTACCAGTAAAATGATTCAAATAATTTCATAACCTGAATAGTTTTGCTCACAATGAGTTTTTAGAGCACATTCTATATAGAGAGGCTCTGGAAAATATTTGTTAATTTTAAAATTTCATGGTACCAGAAAGGAGGAGATGTTGAATGTAAAATATTTGGAATTCAGTCGAAATACCTCGGAAAAACTCACCTTTATCATTCCATCAATCCTGGTAATAACTGAGGCACTCAGAACTATACGGAAGCACAGGAAGGGACACAGAAGGTTTTATCATTTGTTTGAAAATGTTCCCATTTCATATTCGAATTCAGATACAGATTTCAAATAATGAATTGAATTCAAGAGGGGAAGTATTCGTAACTGTCATGTCGTCCGGATTGTCGTCCTGTACATGGGTTTGCATCAAGAGCTCATCAACTGTGAACGATTGAACAAGCAAGATGACTGACAAATGCTCATATAGATAATAACAATAATCCCTAGTAGGTCCGTTAAATATTATTTTCGTGGCAGACTGACAGTTGTATTATTGGTAGTGAGTGCAGTTCTTCTATGCGATGAACCTCGCAGGCACAACTATATAACTCACTAGTAGCAGTTCAGCTAGACAATTATAAAAAAAATCATGCTGTCCCAAAGTGGCTGCTTGATAGCGACAGCAGTATAAGACAAAATAATGAATTTTACAAGAACAGATAATTGTGTGTAAACGATAAGCGTAGTGAGATAAGCGTATCCAGGTCTGCTGTTTTTATAATATAATAAGATTGCTATATGATAGTTCCTCTGGATATCGCGTGAAAATCAAAAATGATCAAATTATAGAGAAACCAGATGTGATATGACAACTTACTGCACATTAGTTAGACAAAATGATGAATTGTACAAGAACAGATAATTGTGTGTAGAAAATCCTCTTTCTTGACAATGTATTTGGACATTTCCCATTTTTCCCCTGAATCATTGGATTTATTTCCTGTCACCGACGATATTTCCTTCTGATATATAATTTTTATTTGTGATTGCTCAACCATGTTACTCATTATACTCAATTGAATGAATCAAGGTTGTTCGACTTCAGTTTTTCTCAAAAAATCAGGAGAATAAAAGATTCAAAATTCGTTCTTCACGAAACTTACTTTTTATGATATTTCTCCTTCTTCCTGATTCCGCACGACTCACTGTTGCATTCCAATCATCAGTGCTGCTCCAAAGGTGGTTATTGAAGGCACTAACAAAACCTACACGGCTGGTGGTGTAATAATGTGAAGTGTGCATTCAAAGGTACCAATCCTTGATATTAAATCATGCTCATTCAACTAGACGATTTTCCTTGTTGCAGGATCATCTTCGATGAGGATATCATAATCTATTATTACATGATGTTAGTTTCGAGAATTCAGTCGACCATCTTTTCTGGAATCACCCGAGGGACGACAATTTGGAGCATCTTCTCTTTAATGTCAGAACAAATGGGAGCATCGCAGAGGTCACTGCCCAACATAGGCGTGGAAAGAGAAAAATTGTCAATGGTTCACTATTTATTGATGTCGAAATATTTGAATTGAATAGCCACAAATTGGATGGAAGCATCATCTGAAATTGGGCTTCATTGTCTCTTTGAAATTCAATCAGGTTGGGTATTTACGTTTTTTTCTTCCTTGTTTCTTCAACGTCGGTCTTTTTCTGCTACTGAGGCTATTCACCAACGCTGAACCGTAAATTTTGCCGAAAATCTTCTGCATGGTCCAAAGGTAGGGATATCTAACACCGCCGGCTTAATCTGTAAGCTCTCTACTGTGTCCGTACCATATCTTGTGCTCATTGATATGGTAGCTATAGCTATGATATGCTATTTTGCTACAGATGTGCAGGCTTACGTGGCGTTTCCTCGAATGGTCACCCATCCAAGTACTAACCGTGCTCGACGCTGCTTACCTCAGATATCGAACGGCTAGTATTAATAGCTATTAATATTTGAAGGAAGCAAAGGTATCCATTTCCTCCCGCGTGTGAAGTTTGATGCCCGACGCGTAGCGAAGGTCATTAAACACACATGGGAGGAAATGAACCTTTGCTTTCAAGATATATATATGATTTTATCCACGAACGCATACATTTGAGAGCGTCGATCTTAAAATTGTGCTGCAAGCGGTCTATCTCTCGAGTCTCGATCCAAATTAATGTGTTACATGATCTAAGGTTACGAAAGTGTAGTATGCGCCCACAGAGTATGCCATGGACAATAATTGTTGACAGTTTATTTGGATCTGAAGGAGAATCAATTTGACACCTCTGGCAGACTGAATTTGTTTATTGCGTGATTGCATTTCATTTGAAATTTCGACTTCCGATTGAGTGAGTTTGGAAAATGGAGAAAGTATATTGGAGTTTGGGAAGAAAATTGTTATTTGTTTCATAGTAGCAAAGGACACACTGATTAGGTACTTGGGTAGCACAGATCTTGAACGTATATTTTTACAAAGGAAGCAAGCTGAAGCCGATTTATGTTACCTCCCACGGGAGGTAAGATTCTGTTCACTCCCGTGGGAGTAAATTGACAGGTTTGTGTCCTTGAATGCGGGAGCAAACGCTCACTTTCGATGCAGTGAGTAGATAAAGTCTTTGTGTCATCGCAAACCCTAACTTAACATTTCGAAACAGTACTCGAATTGGGAATTTTGTACTGAATTTGAATTTTCTTCAAATTTCTCGCCCCCCGAGGTGTTTGCATAGTTATAAGTCATGAATTCAGATCGAAAAAAAAAAACAAATGAAAATGGGATAATTTCACTATGTGAAAATATCGAAATTAAAAATGGAATTCAATTGATTAAAGTAATTCTAATATTTTCAAATTGGAATAAATGTTCCAAACTCATGAGGAAAATGAACTGGAATGATGAGGTTGACATTATTTATTGTCAACCAAAACGCGCCACTGAAACGTGATGGGATCTGGGTTGGTAGAACCGATGAATAAACTTCTCATTTCTGTGTCATTTGTCATCTTCCTACGATATCTTTTTCTTCGTCAATGTGAGAATTGGTCGTGAACTTCCACATTGAAGAGTAAAAAACGTAAGTCGGCTCAAAAGTCTTTCGAAAACTTGGGGTTTTCTAAGAGCTTCGCGAGACGTAGACCAAGACCGATCAGGCTTGGTCTTGGCCTTGAAAAATAGAGGAAGTCTTTGGTCTTGGTCTTGGTCTCGATAATCTTGGTCTTGGATCAAAATACATCTAGAAATTTGAATTAATCAATTCAGATATCCAACAGTTCATATGCCTATAATAGGTCTTCGTATTTCTCAGTCTTAAAAATTGTCAATTTTAGCGTATGTAAGCGGAACAAATTTCCGCTTTTACCACAAGAATGTAATTTTGGAGAAACCCTAAATAAACATCAAATGAGACCCAAAAAGCATACAGACCGATGCCTGCCAGGCCAGAAAAAAAGGTTCAAAAGGAGCGGAATTCACAACAACGCATTATAAATATTTCAAAAAATTTCAAATTCAGACCGAATAACTAATTTTGTAATAGGAGGAGGTATGGACCACAGTGACCTCACAACATACACCATTTTGTTGTGAACTTTGAATCTGCAATATTGAATCTGAAAAATATATTTCGAATTTTGAGTAAACAAAAATTAAGAACCTACCATTTGACAAATGAATAACTGAAATGAACTGCCATTACATCTTCCATCAGATTTTTCTTAATATTCAGTGGATTTAAGTTCACTATTTTTCTTTCAAGACCAAGACACTTGGGAGAGAGAGCCTTGGTCTTGGTCTTGGTCTTGGGTAGATTTATTGAGTCGTGATCTTGGTCTTGGTATTGTAACAAGACCAAGATAAGACCTAGGCTGGACTCTTGGTCTCACGAAGCCCTCGGTTTTCTATATTTGTTCAAATATTATACATCTTTTTTCTTCAATTTTTGATGAAACAGGCCATAATCTTTACGGCTTTCTGGTACAATTTTGGGATTTTTGTCTCCGACACCGACCTCATGTTTTAGTAGCACCAACTAGTGAGAGTGGACATGTAAGCCCCCATTTATCTTCATGCACTTGTTGAACAAAGTGAACCCAAGGATCTCACGACTCATTTGGTACTAGATTTCATCAAAAAGTACTCTGGTACTGAACATCTCCGAATAGTACTGAATCTAGTACTAAAGAACTTACTGAAACAGCCTTGTTGACCTCTATCCACACAGTCACAACTTGAAAATCAGCGTCAAGAAACAGGACGTATCAAATATTGCCAGCAAGCCGTGTGGGAGCAAGTCGGCAGCTGACGAGACGCGTGACAGTATTTGGTGCGTCCTGTCTCTAGTTGCTTTATCGATGTGTAGTAATCACATAACGCACCGACTGGACATTGAAATATGACATGAAATTATTGTTTTTTTCATGAAATGATGAGTGGAATAGTCTCAGCAAATAAAACTCATTTCATTGATGATTATCGAAAATCCCCACTCCCAAGCGTTTTTTCATGCATATCATGTGATTCTGTGATTGGTTTTGATAAAAAATGATTCGGGAATTGTTTTTGGAAGTTAGCGTACCGAAATCTGAATACTTTAATTATATTGATATACAGTCAAACAAAGATTTCAGATACTTTGTAAGTTATCACTTATCGCGATATGAAAATGTGACTATCTTGATAAAAAAATCTACAACGATGATTCCTCAAAAGTTGGGTATCAATAGTTATTTGTTTTACTAGGCAGAAAAGTAGTAGCAATGCTCGAATTTTTTCTCCAAATGATATAAAACCAATTTTGTGTAATTTTTTTATTGAGAACTTCATCATTTCGTGCTCACCCAATGTCAGTGTCAATTTTGATTACTTATTTCATTAGAATTTCTTGGAACGTTGCATAGCAACAAAGTTTTTCTGCCCAAGCAGTAAAAGTACACCTTTTCTGCCTGTTGAGCGAAGAAAAAAGCTACTATCCCTGCCGCTTGGAGAAATAGTAGATTGTTTTATTAGGATCAAAAGTGACACTTTGTTTGACAAGCGAATTTTGCATTTGCGAGGCGGAGCGTTCAGCGAAGCCGAGCGAAAGCAAAATTTGCGAATTTGAGTTCCTAGGAGCTAAAGTTCAACTTTAGCTTCTAGGAACTTATTATGTTGCCTAGCAACATACCTATTTTTGTGTCAGTAATAGAAACGTCAATTAGAGAGCAAATTTTGGTATCAAAATGGACGACTTTTGTGTCGGTTGCAGAAAAAAATTATTTTTTTATTCAAATTGTCAGGGTAAATGACTCCATAACGAAGTGCGATAGACAAATTGTTTATATCCACATCAGCCCGATCTCTTACGACATGACCTTTTTGCATACCCTGTATTTGTCAAAATGTTGTCATCACCTAATACATGCACTCAGGACTTTCATTGTTGGGATCAGTTATATTTTGAATATATTGTTGATCAACAAAGCAGGCTGGTTATGCCACAATTACAAGTTCCTTGATATTTTTTCAAATACCACAGGAAAAAGTAGTGCGACCCCATTTCTTTCTCCAAATACTTCTATGGAAAATCAGGACTATAATTCCATCATTATATAGCCCTACAGTCAGTCCTATGAACTTGGATTTCTGTCAGCACATCCTTCTGTCTTCAACCCTGATTTGTATCGACTAGCTCCATACCTGATTTCGTTTGTTATCAGAACAAGTTGAAGAAAACTCTGTCGCCTACCTTTCGTGATACCCAAATGATTTTTAATTCATATATATATATTTCTTCTCCTGATTCATTTGAGTGAGAGCATCAGAGAATTTTGAGAGAATAAAAGATGAGTGCGACCCAACATGATAATTTCCTTAGCTATCAAGTAATACTGGAAATTATCACGACATTGAATATGATCAACGGATCAAATTACTTGGTACATGTTTTGAACATCCTCAGCCCAATCAAAAATTACATTATGTCATGGGGATGAAAAAAGGTTCAGTTACATCTAGAAAAAAATATATCAATCCTTCTTAACACAATTTCCATCCAATGTTCATTCATGAAAAATTGAATTCTTGGTCCGTGCGAAAATCTACTCTACACCTCAACAGCATTCCATGATCTACAAAGTACATATATGACCAGTTATAGACTACTGTTCTCATGTATGGGGTTTAGCACCCAAACATACGCTGATGCTTCTAGATTCCATTTAGAGAAGAGTCATTCGCCTAGTGGGTGATGCCACACTCTCTAGCTTTTTGACTTTATTAGAACAACGTTGAAAAGTCCTAGTCCTACTAGTCAGGCAAACTCGACAGGCTAAGTCAGCACATCCCTCCGTCGTTAACCTCAAGAAATGTCGACAACACTCTTCCAGAACTAGATCGTCTATAGAACGGCAAAGCTTATAGGATTTCTTTGCCATTGGAAGTATTTCCAAGGTCTTATGCGACCTCCAAACGTTCAAACAAAATTCCAACATCCACCTCATCTTCCTATCCTCCCTGGGTGCGCACGATGTTTCACCAACATTATAGGTATTTCCTTTCGTGCGCTCCAAGAGAGAGATGAAGAAAAATGCAGATAGTAGAGCATGAAGTAGTTCAGAAACACCTTGTATTTGGAATAATCGACACTTTCGAGAAAAAATCTCTTTAATATAATATATCGAAACCCGCGGTGAACCGATTATGCCATGAAGATTACCATCGGCGATAAATATTGAAAACCATACATCTTATCTTGCCCGTATCAAAAATATTTCCAACCCCGCCCATGCCGGCCATCAAATCCCCAGAGGACACAGTATAATGTCTTCTGAATGTTAATCATCCGACGGTCGTATCAGTGCCGTAGCGTGAGCCAATGAGGTAGATGGTAAATATAATGAAAACTTCTGACCCTACAACTTGTGAGAATTGCCCCAGAATCACTATTATTATTGTGATTTATAGGTACCGGATGGCCCATATAAGACTATTCACCCTCGATATCTCCCAGAATTATTATTTTACAAAAAAATTACGAAATAGGTCGATTGTTATATGGAGGGGGACACCTTTTGACGCGAAATGAATAATCCATACTTCAACACTCTACTCCCCAGACCAACCCCCTCAATAATTTGAATCGGGAATAAGGGTCGTATGTTATACATCATTGCGAAGGTAATTCAATTCCGAAAGTAGCAGTGTGAAGTGTTTTGAATTCCAAGTCGTGCTTGTGATATTTGAGTTCATATGGTATTTTTTTCCTATTGCGAGTAATTGAATGTACGGAATGAATTATTAAATGGTTAGCCACAACAAATGTTCAAAATAACCTTCATTGACGTCCAGACAGTATAGTAGAGTCTATTCGTAAATTCTTTTTGCACATTTGAAATGTTTCTCTAGTTATTTCCTGGCATTCAACCCTAATTCTTCCTAACTTATCGTCCAGATCATAGCAAATTCCGTTTTATGAATAACGGATTTCAGATCACACCAAAGAAAAAATCATTGGGTGCCATGTCTGGCGTGCGTGCTGGCCATTTAAATGGTCCTTCACGACCTATCTATTTGTTTGGGAAATTTTACTGAGCCATTCTCTCACTTGTGATACAGAATGAGGTGACTCATTATTTTGTTGAAAATAACTATTATCTGTCAATAGATTTCGATTACCATCATAGAGGTCCGTAGAGCACCAGTAGAATGGACAGCACGTCTGCTGTACTTAGCACCCGATGATTTCTCTTTATGAGGTCATTCAGAATCGCTTATTTATAAAACAGAACCTATACTGACTCCGTTGATTTGGAGAGAAGAATAAGAACTGAATGCTAGGCAATAGCAAGAGAAACATTCTCGAACGTACAAGAGGAATTTCCAAATAGACTCTACCACTGTGTGGTTGTGCCAATTTTGTAAAAACCTGTTCGAAAATCTATTATTTACATTCATTCACTCACAATTTAAAAACATACCATTCGAACTCGAATATCTCGAGAACGACTTGGAATTCAGAAAACTTTCCACTGCTAGTTTCAGAATTAAATTACCTTCGCAATGGTGTATAACACGACCTTTATTTCCTATTTAAATTATTGAGGAGGTTGCTCTGGGCAGTAGAGGGTTCAAGTATATGGATTATTTATTCAGCGTCAAAAGGTGTCCCCCTCCATATGAAAGTCGACCTGCTCCGTAATTTTTTTGTGAAATAATAATTCTGAGAGATATTGAGAGTGGATAGTTATTTGAGTCGTTAATCGATGTGTATTATGTTTAAACACGGGATATAAGGCACGTTGGAATAAAACAACTTTTAACTTCACTCACTGACTGTCACACAACGACTGACTCAACCCCCGATCATCCAAGTCGTTATCACCCGATGAGTCAGTAGTGTGTGCATCAGTCCTTTATTAGCTAATCTGCATACTACATCTCTCCCATGTTTTTCATTTCTTCATTACAATAGTTTTTTTTACAGCTAGGGTCCAACATTTTCATATAATGATACGTTATACAATACTATTCAAATTAACCGCTAATGCAGCCTTACCCCCATAACCTATGAACTTAAGTTACTAGCTAATACTAACTTATTTTATTCTATCAATAACAATAATTCCAACCTATAACTAACACAAAAGAATTCTTGATAATTGTTCATCAGAGGGAACTACGAGTTGTCAAAGTCAATTACGAGGTCAATTATTTTCTTTTGGTTCCTCCGCTATCTGAGGTGATACCTTCCATTCTCCTTCGATTTTTTTCAGGTGTATCACGTTCCTCCTTAGTTCCTGACCTGCCTCATCATTTCTGACTTGGATATCGGCTCCTTTTTTATTTATTACCGTATGGGGTTCCGGAATGAAGGTAGGACAGGTTTTGTTTTCTCTCCGCATGTCTTTAATATATACCTTATCACCTTCATGAAGGTTGTCTTCCTGTGCTCTCCTTTTTTTGTCACTGTATTCTTTACCTTTCTCTTTTTGTAATTTATCATTATCTCTAACTTCGTCCTCTAGTTTATTTTCGAGATATATTAAGCTTGGAATTTTATCTTTGAACTGTCTACCAAAGAAAAGCTCACCAGGTGGTTTTCCCGTGACAGAATGTGGTGTGCTATTGTACATAACCAAATAGTCAAGTAGTTCTTTTTTCCAGTCTTGATTTAGCGATTGACTTATTTTTATTCGTTTTAGTATGTCTCGGTTCTGTCGCTCCACTTCCCCGTTTTGTTGTGGCCAATATGGTATCGTGTGGAAGAGAGTTATACCACTTTCACGACAAAATTTGTTCAGTTCTTGGCCTGCAATTTGTCGACCGTTATCAGCTGTTATTGATGAAGGGTAGCCAATCCTTGCCTATGTAGTTAACCAGACCTAAGAAACTTTGAATTTCGTCGATCGTTTTTGGTGCTCTGAAGGTTTTTATAACTCCTACATAGCTGTCCAGGGGTTTTATTCCATCAGCTGATAAAGTGTGACCCAAAAACTGTACCTTTTTGACCCCAAATATACATTTATCTTCGTTCAATAAAACATCATTCTCCTTAAGTGTTTTCAGTGTTCTTCGTAATCTTGAATTGTGTTCATTTTCATCTCTTCCAAATATTAGTATATCATCTATAAAGTTGACGGTACCTTCGCATTTGATGAGTATACGTTCTAATGTTTTTTGAAAAATTTCCGGTGCACAGGAAATTCCGAACATCAATCTTTTATAACGGAAAAGATCTTTGTTGCTGATGAACGTGGTGATGAATCTTGAATCTGGTGATATCTCTAACTGATGAAACGCATTTTTTATGTCTAATCTGGAAAAAATTTGTGCCTTGTTGAATTTTGGGAGAAGTTCATTCATGGTGGGAAGTGGATAGTTTTCTCGAATTATCGCTTTATTTGCAGCTCTCATGTCTACGCAAATTCTAACATCCCCGTTACCTTTCAGAACCGGAACCAATGGTGAAACCCATCGTGATGGACCTACCACCTCTTCGATTATGTCTGAATTCAACAATTCCTCCAGTTTAGCATTTACCTTCGCTTCGAGGGGAATGGGTATCCTCCTGTATGGTTGGCAGATTGCTTTAATACTGTCGTCGAATGGAATATCGACTAAGACATTTTTGAACTTTGGAAACATGGATATGTTGTTCACCAATTCTAACCCAATCTTCAAAATGCCTAGAGCTTTCGATGTATTTTTCCCCAGTAAATTGTTTGTTCCACCTTCTATAACATAGAATGTAGCAATTTCGCTGTTATTATGAACACTTATTTTGGCCTCAAATGATCCTAATATAGTTAAAGGAGTTCTGCTTCCATATGCCATGAATGTTTTATTTGATTCTTTTTCTTGTTTCATGACCTGCGCCCCATGTTTCTTCATGTATTTCCAAGTTGTATCTGTAATGAGATTACTTTTACTTCCCGAATCGATCAACATCTTTGTGTCCACTCCTCCCAATGAACAGATGATGGTTTCGTCCTCATCGATGTGGAAAACATAATCGATTTCATTTTCCGAATGAGAGTCTTCTTCGATCGCGTGTACCCCTGTCGACTTCCGCTTTTTACCCCTCGGATGATTATAGTTTTTCTCTTCCATTTTTCGTATCGAACTCTCTGACTTTGATTCTCGTGTTCTACAAAAATTTGCAAAATGTCCAATAGCATTACATTTATTACAAGTTTGTCGCCTGGCTGGGCATTTTGAATCATTAGGTGCATGATTATTACGGCCGCATCTAGTACAATTTCGTTTAAACTTGCCCTTGGGCCTAGAAAATAATGCATTCACCTGATTGTTAGTCCCAGAAGAACCCGCTGTATCTTCCACGGTGAATCGACCTAGCTCTCGATTGACCGTCTCTAAGGAAGTGGCTTCGTTTATCACTCTCTCTAGAGTGATGGAGTCCCCTGCCGCTAGTATTCTTTTACGCAGCTCCACCGAATTACCTGTTGAATTATTTCTATTAGTTTCATGCATTTCTATGAGTAGACTGTGGATTTCCCATGCCAGTTTTAATCTGAATTGAGGTATATCTAGTGAATTTCTTGGATATTTGGTCTGACATCTCTGTCAATTCTTCTATTCTACGAACCATGATAGTGATATATAATCGAAATATTATTATTATTTTCGACAGAAACAACAGTTTCGTTTGCTAATACCACTAACTATTGGAGTTGCATTCTCTACATCTGTGTGATTCAGAGTTCAGAAAGATGAATAATTAACACACTGTAGCTCTATTCAATGAAATTTTCGTCATAAATCTTAAATATAAGCTAGCTTCTTCGAATTATCCAGGACAATGTCAACCTGCTTGAACCTACATCCTATTAAAACGACTTAAAGACTCATGAGTTTATATAATGATTTACCTTTTTCCACGATTTGATCAATCAAATTTTCGTCTATGTTGGTGAATTTACATTTTTCGGCCTGATTCCGGAGCCTCAATAGAAATTTTCCAAACCCTTCTCCTTCCTCTTGCTTCATGAGTCGGAAGATGTGCCTTTCATAGACCTTGCTATGTTTGGGTAGGAAATATCCATCCAGTTTAGAGATTGCTGAATCATACACATCTGCTTCCTCGTTTTGGTCAATACCTGCTTCTGGAAGATTATAAAATATCTCCTGCAGCCCCTGACCACCAAAGTGTAGCAAATTTGCTCGTTTTTTGTTCGAGTCTTCCATCCCCGTGGCTTCGATATAAATTGAGGATGCTCTCTTCCATTTCTCCCATCGTAGGCCTACAGAACGTATATCTCCCTCGACGTCCAATTGACCCAAACTAGCGTAGTTCGCATTCATGTTACCTAAAATTATATTTCATTTCATTGTCATTTTATTATTTCTGCTATTATTATTATCATTAATATCATTTTCAGTGGTAAAGAACATCAAGATCCTATAGGTTATAAGTGCCCCTACTCACTATCGGCTTTGTCTGAGTTCAGGCTTCTCCAATATGTTCTGATTTGTTACAATCCGCTTGGTATGAATACGGGTTAATACCCAGGCTTTTGGTGCTCAGAACTGACGTTCTCTCGAGCGTTCTTTACAGCTTTGTTTTGGTCTGTGACCCTTAGACAATTTGTCTATTCGAGCGTATGCTCAGGCCTGTGGCCAGCTGGACTAACCGTCCTTTGAACCTTTGTTCAGGTCTGTGACCCTTAGACAATTTGTCTATTCGAGCTGGTGCTCAGGCCTGTGGCCAACTGGACTCAACGTCCTTCGAACCTTTGTTCAGGTCTGTGACCCTTAGACAATTTGTCTATTCGAGCGTATGCTCAGGCCTGTGGCCAACTGAACTCCACGTCCTTCGAACCTTTGTTCAGGTCTGTGACCTTTAAGATTGCAATTTGTTATCTGTACTTACGATTTTTTCAGCACTATCCTTCCTTTTTAATCCTCGTCGCCACTGTATTATGTTTAAACACGGGATATAAGGCACGTTGGAATAAAACAACTTTTAACTTCACTCACTGACTGTCACACAACGACTGACTCAACCCCCGATCATCCAAGTCGTTATCACCCGATGAGTCAGTAGTGTGTGCATCATTCCTTTATTAGCTAATCTGCATACTACACGATGACTCTTTTATACTATCAACTATATCAAAATGAAAACTTTCATTGACCTTCAAAAGATCTTCTCGAACTGTTCTTATGTTCCAATTGCTCACAATAATATCATGTACTGTTGATTAGCAATTGATTGGAATTCGACTGTTTTTGTCTGATGAGGAACATGCATTGACGAATTATGTGAGCATAACCGCTATTGGTCGGATTCATCTACATTCATTCGAGTTGATACATTGGTTTGAGTAATAAGTTTAGTACATTGTGTTTATGTTTGTGACAGGTATCTGTACCACTTGAAGCTAACACTTTAGTATCATGACGATGATGAAGCTACGAAGTCGCTTGGAATGAAAAAAAAATCAGGTCACTTCTCAAAATTTTTACTGAAAAGTTGAGGCCCAAGCTGTCGCATTTGAACATCAGACATTGAAACCGGAATTGACTTGACTGAGTAAACTATATCAAATAATGCGAAACTTTCCGTATCTCATTTCAATCTGTGGTAGAATGGTAATGCATTCTCAAATTCAGTTGATACATAGAGAAAGGGAAAACCTAATGATGGATGTGACTCACAGTACAACACTGAGAAATCTCAGCCAAGTGATTTCTTATCTCAGATAAAGTCGATAGTGTGTTCACCTACATGTTGGAAATAAGATAGTCGAGGAAGACATCACTAAATATCTGGAACAGTATTGATTCTGTAATTCATCAGGACACATATTAGTATGAACAACATCGATATATACTTTGAATTCGCTCATTATGAGTGACTTAACTAATCCTCACTATCATCATTTCAAATCATTTTTCTGAAACAAACTCACTTACTCTGAGCCGAGCTCTGAGTGAACACATTGATGGATGAAAAAGGTTTAATCAAAGATATCTCTCGCTCCGTTCTCGAGATCACAAGTGTAGTACCCCTACTTCTCACCAGGTGACGGCACAATTTTCAAAGCATCTGAAACTTTTCTCCCATCTCTAGCTGCTCTCTGCCCTATCGATCTTCGTCCCGATTCTCGTCATTCCTTTCTTTGTGCTGCGAGGTGAAGCGTGTGTTTTAGGTTAAGTTGAATGAATATTATAAAAAATTGAAATGGAAAACACATGAGTACTGCAGAAGTATTTCCAGCTCTTCAGATTCATCCGAAGCATCTGATAAATTGGTAAAGATTGAAACCCTGAATGAATGGAAATAACTATCTCCCGAAAATTATGTGGAAAAAGTTATTACAAAACAACATGAAACATTCAGCACAAAAACGTAATGAATTTATGAACATTTATTATTGCCCAGGTAGCACATGACGACTATATGACGTCTAATTGACGGCATCACATTCGGCCAAAAGACGTCTTTATTTCAACAAATGCGACGTCCAAATGACGTAAGTAAGACACATCCAAATGACGTCATATTTGAAAGTCTTTTAGACGTCAGTATGTGTTTTCAAATTGGACCTTAAACTGACACTACTGACCAATTTCCGACGTCAATAAGACGTCTGTTTTTTTTTATAAAATTTTGAGGTTAATAGTTATAATCTGGTTGGGGAAGGTAATCATTTGTGCTATAAAATGAATTTGCTACGAATGAAGATTTTATTAACAAGTAATGTAAGGTATTACATATAGTTGAAAAATTTCAGCGTCGATGGCTCCCCTAAATGGCGGCCAAAACATTTCATTTTTCAACGGCGTCAGCCAAGTTTCGTGAACAACAGCTACACTGTTGCTTCCACTGTCATCAAATTGTATTACACAATACATCCTGAATACTTTCACGTGAAAAACAGACTGTATAGAAATACCACTCAAACACTCAACATTCTTAACAAATCCAATGGCACAGACGCCGTTCACAAACAACAGCCATTCGAACATGGACGATGGACAATGAAAATGAACGGGAACGCACCATGCACGATGCAAGCTTGACGCTGAACCACAGAACGGACCGCTGAACCCCTGGCTGAACGGCACTAACGCCACTAACGGCAGTCGCGAGATGGTCGCGAGTCGCATACACAATCTCTTCGCGTAATTACTTGATCGCCATTGGCCATCTGGTCGGTAAGTGAGAATTGTCTTTGGCGCTAAATTTAAACATTGAAAATCAAGGGAAGCCTATGGAATAAAATACATTTTTATCATACATTTTATACAGTTATTTGGATAAATTAATTAATTTATTTTATATCTTCGTTGTCCTATACATACATGATAATAATAATAATAATAATAATAATAATAATAATAGTGATAATAATAATGATAATGATAATGATAATGATAATGATAATGATAATGATAATGATAATGATAATGATAATAATACCCAAAAAAATATGAAGACCATAGATTGACGTCTATACGACGTCGAACAGTGGCTGTCCATAAGACGTCACATTAATGACGTCCGCATGACGTCATAATTTGGTCAAAAGACGTATGAGACCAGAAAAGACCTTAGATAGCGGTCCTATAGACGTCACATTCGTCAGTCTGGCTACCTGGGTGGAGGCAGTGTTCTGTGCGGATTAGGTCCACGTCATCCACCAAGTTACCAAACAATTCGCAACGATAAACGGAAATATGGAGGTGAGTTCACAGTGCTGAACGCAACAGAGTAAATCATGTGATAGATGTGGGAAAATCAGTTCATATTGATGCTGTGTTAATCAAAATTTCACAGTCGTTAGTAGACCTCTACAATGGATCTACAGAGCTTACGGCTTGAAGCGTACAAAATTCAATTCGTGCCAGAACCAAAATGTAGGTACATTACTATTTTCGAAAATTAAATGTCATTTAATACTCTCTCGAATGGAACAATTTTATTTGCTATAGATGACAAGTTCTCGTGTTTGATTCCATATGTTTCAATCGCCAATGCACTGAATGGATATCGCTCTTCGGGTGACAGCCCACCTGTTGTAATTATTATACACCTTTTCTCTGTTTGGATATCTTGAATATTATTTTGGCGCCAAAACAGTATAGTGTTCGAATTCAATCTACCTGAATTTTGAATCTCTCAGAACTTTGGTCTTCTGATGATTCGATAAAAAGTTGACTGTTAGTCATTATATTAACAAGTGTTTTATGTGATGGAAAAGTAACACAGACAGCCTCTTCATCGGCGTTTGTATTATATACAGTGTGTCTCACTTAACATGCTCACCATGGGTATCTTTTGAACAGTGAAAGATACGAGGTCGGTTGAATGACACCAAATGTGGAGTTTGTCAAGGCCAACTATAATGTGAAATAATATTGCGATAAAATCTATACGTTTTTGATTTATACGCAAAAAACAGATTTTGATCATTTTCATGTCTCCTCCGTAACTTCTTTATTTATGAAAATATTCAAATAGAAATTTCACATTCTCATGGCAGTTTTTCAAAGAGATTTTAAGAAGAATATGAAATTTATACCAACTCTTCTAGGATTTGAGATATCAGCACCAACTTTAGTTTTTCAAATGAAGGTCATAGCTCACTATGACTTAGTTACAAATAACTTTTTTTTTTCTCACAGATGATATGTCGCAGTAATAGTTTTGTGTTGATAACAACGAAGTTATCGTCATTTATACAGAACCAAAAAATTATTTGGAAGCCGCCATCTTGAATTTATGAATTTTAACAGAAAAATCATGATCTCCGACCTCAAAAACCCCCATTTACCAATTTTGAATGGAATCGGACCAAATCTTGTCCGCCATCTTGGAGCAGCCATTTTTCTTAATTTCAACAAAAAGTCCGTAATGTATTGTCACCAAAATTATGAACACCTGTCAAATTTCAAGTTAATTGGAGTGACGAGTGCAGCATCAGTATTGTATCAGACAGTCAGGCTGCTCTATACTTGAAGCACTGAGGTTCAGCAAGATAAATTGCTTGTTTCAAACTATATTGAATTCACGAGTACTGATCTGAATCACGAAGCAGATGGCAGATCCTAGATTGAAACAGTAATAACCTGTCAATAATCATGACAGGATTGCTCACTGTCTTCTAACATACCACATAGAAAGGATCGGTCTGAACCAACAAAAAGACTGTTGTTTCTGCTAGGTGTAAGGTTCGAAACGGTTGATCCCATACTATGCTTACTTAGAGAGACCCACTAACATAGAACCTAACCCAACATTCCTGACACTCGCTCTAATGACAAAAGGAGATAGAAAAATGAATGAATTATTTCATAGTGTTTTCCAATTGATATTGATTCTCAATTGTGAATATTAGGATGGTGATTCAAGGTCGAATAAAGAAAAGGGTATTACTTTTACATCTGTCTATCACCCTTTTTCATCGAATTGTGGAAAGGATTCGCAATGATAATGAATTCTGTATGTTGAAAACGGGAGCATATCATTTTCCGGAACGACCCAAGCTAACTGAAAATTTGATATATTTCTCTTCATCAACAATTTTTTTCAAACTCATATTGAAATTTCAGCAATGGGGAGGGGAGATGCCAGGAAAACCAAGAGAAATAGGTATATCTCGTTATCAAAGAGATCTGATTGGTATTCTTAATCATCCTCTCGAGATAATTGAGGTAAAACGAATATCGGTTTGAGAATGAGCGTCCCCGTGTGATGAATAATGGATGCCCCAATAACATTATCAGTTTTATTGTTAGCTACAGGAGGTTGTTACAGCCTATTTCAAAATGCCTTTCCAAAACTATTATACTTTAATAATATCATTAAAACAATTAAACAACCTTCTCAAAACATAAAGGGCCCACCTTTATAAATGCTGTCACAGCTTCTCTTAAAGCTTGTCATAAAGCTAATAGGAATTTATTGTAGTATGCCTCAAAGCAATAATAAAACCTATCAAAACTACTTCCTTTAAAGCCTTTTAGCACGAGTTCAAACCTATATTTATTTTAAAACGACAGTTCTTATGCCAACATTAAAACTTATTGGTTGGAATAAAATCAGTTGCAGTAAGCATTTGTTGAGGTAATATAGTCCGTAACGTGTTTTATGATAGTATTTTTTCAGAACTTATCATAATACAAACATGTCAGAATGGAGAGAAAATGATAGATATTTATAAAAGAGATTAAACATGGCGGTATGATATGATAATTCCATACTGTATCAAATAGTCCTTTTTGTGATGATTGAGGCTGTAAAATGAAAACGATGACGACTTTTTTGACGAAAACATACCAAATATGCTTCAAAAAAAGCAGTGCCCTAGAAATAATGTGTTTTCATCAGTTAAAATTGGATGTGAATTTCAATAACTTTTCAAAAAAGTTAACAAAACTGTGTGAATGTTTGCTGAATATGTGTGAGTCGTTTGAAAAATGTGGAAAAACAACATTTCCGACGGCAGTATCAATGCATCTCTTCTATTTTCCGCTTGAAATTTTCATTTCCTACAATGGCCGACATCTGTTTGTAGTAATATATGGCGCAAAATATACTTAAAACCAATTTTCTCTCTCTAATGCCTGATTGAAACCTTTAGGTAATGATAAGGCATTTCATGAGACGATTTCCTCCTGTTGAAGTACTTATTGCATATTCGAATCCATACTTATGACTATTTGCTCCTGATGGGTATGACAACAAAGCTTCGAAAATGATAAGATTGATCTAAGAAGGTTATAAGAAAATGCCTTCATAAAACTATAAAGCTTTAAGAATATCCTGGCTAGTGCTCATTGGCAGTGTTGCAAAGTGTAGAAGAACGTCATCAACATGATTAACATAACCCTACTTTTGTTGTTTAAAGTGTTCACTTTGTGAATTTTGTGATTGGTTCAAAGTAGGAAACCGAGTAGGACACATAGACAAACTAAACTCAGTGCAGTTCACCTGATATTGTGTTGATTGCTCCATTCTCTCAAATTCATGCTCTAGTCGCCATCTGACATAATTTGTGCAAAACTGTTGTCAACTTCCTCGCTTCCTATAGTTCCCAATCAAAAGCACGATGATCAGAAGTATTTTTCATTACGTTCTGACTCGTTGATGGTACTTCATGAACATCAGGTCCCAATGAATTCTTGCTATTTGGTGGTTTCAGGTGGTATGAACTATGAATTGAAAGACGCAGTGTTTGGAAATGCTCGGGCTTGAGAATTCTGATTTACTGTTGCTCTCACGACTTGATTTTTAATTCTCAAGTAATTTTCTTTATTTTTCCGCTTGAAGTTGCCATTTCTCTTAATTTCACACTATTTATTTTCTTGTGAGTTCATTTCAACGTGAGTCGTTTGTATGCAAAAAAAATACGAACATTAATATTATGGGATTTGGGTTTAACACGGTTCGCAATAAAACTCCATAAATCCTATAGATCTTATGATTGACTTCGATGAATTCATTGTGGCTTATAGGTTTTAATAATTACTTTTACATAGCTAGAATAATGCCAATAGGTTTCATTATTGCCTCAGTCAAATCCTAATTGGCCTAGTATGAATTTGGTTTTATGATTGCTTTATGACGTATTTTCATAGGATTAGTTCAGAACCTCTTGGTCAAATTCGAGACACTAATAAAACTTGAGAGTTTTAAGAGGGTTGTTAAGAGTAAATAGTTTTGATTAAGAATTTCAAAGACTCTCACAGAGCTCTCTTAAAACCGAAGTGAGCTGAATGCCAAATTGTTGTATGCGATAGTTCTATCATAGTATCTCAAAGCCTTTTAATAGGATTATATTTACATGAAGGCCAATATGCTTTTTCCAGGGCATTCGTAAAACGGTAGAACAAATTAGACCTATCATTTGCGATCACATAACCTCTTTTAAGTCTCATCGAAGCTATTAGGCATTTCAAATGTTACTTGGGTCGAAAAACATTGAAATTTGTGCGGTGCACTGTATATACGTGAGAACATCAAAAATGAAGAAATATCGACTATCTTGACACTTGAGCAGAAGCATCACCTGAAGACCCCCGTGAATACGTCACTGGGGCTTCTCGTAATTTCTTCTGAGCGGCCTTTAGGCCCCTAGAGCGGATTGTCGTCGATGGTAATGAGGATTCATTATCCTGTGTACGGAACTGACCGGGAATACCGTTCCTACATACAAATTAAAATTGAATAGTCCAAGAATTGTCGCCGGTTCGTCGTTAAAATGTAAATGATGAGGGGTTGCGTACGGGCAGACTGCTAATTTGAAGATGTCTGGCATTTTTGGTTTGACGTCTGTGTAAGGGTTTATGAATACAAATCATCCGAAAGGAAAAAGTTACATCGTTATAGCGAGTTTAGAGGAATTCGAGAGATTGCAGAATTGTTGACTAGACATATTGAAGTGCTTGACCTTCAATATGTTGTTGGAACGTTCGGAAGAAGATACGTGAATTGTTCGGAAAGAGTGAGTATTTATACAGGACGTATATGTTGATGAACAATTTCAGTACTTGCTTCTATCTGTTGAAGGATTGAGAGTGCTACCTCAAATAAATATGTTCCTGAGGTTGAAATAGGCAGATTTGGAGGAACTTACCTCAGCCAAATTTTTTTTAAATTCTGGTTACCACGAAAAGGGATATCCTGTAATGTTCAGAGAACATCGTGAGAACCAAGGGAAATAAGGAAGGAATTGGTGTTCTTATTTAATATCTGGAGGTTATATGCCTCGTAAAACACCTTCCTTGGCAATGTGTTCCAGAGCCTTTCTGTTCGTTGAATGAACGTGTCTTTGGAAAGAGATGTTCTGCTGGTGTCCAAAGTGACCACGAAGGGGTGCGAAGCCTCAACTCGACGAGTTAATATCGCGGGTACTGCCAAGGGAGGAACATATGTTGATATTCCAGAAAGGCATCGTCCATAAAAATATCTATTGAATAGAGTCATATCGCCAACTTTTCTACGGTGTTTCAGAGAAGTAAGCGAGTTTGTGAGGGAGGCATCACCCACGAGACGAATTGCCCTTTCTTGGACAAAATCCAACAGTTTCAGGGTATGTTTGGGTGCTGCACTCCAAATATAGGAACATTATTCCAGGCCTTATAGATCATAAGCAGCTGACTGAAAGTAAAATAGCTCCTGGCTCGAAACAGAAAACCAAGTTTTAGGGATGCACTTTTAACAATTGATCTGACGTGATTTTCCCAAGAAAGGTTATTACTGATAGTAATACCAAGCATCTTCGAAGGTACAGTTACTTCTGACAAGCTTTTGTTGGGCACAGTGAGATCGGCTTTTCTAGAGAAAAGGCATGCTTGTGTGTTTTTTGCATTGAGATCTGCCAAGTTATTGCATCACCATTCGAGAATTGTTGCCAAGTCCATATTTATGTTGTCAACATTTCTCACTCGTTCGTTTCTTGTTTGCGTGGCTGGTATTGGAGCGCTGGAAAAGAAGGAGGCATGAAGGGTACTATCATTCGCGAAGCTGTTTACTGGACATGAAGATGCTTCCAACAAATCGTTGATATGGAGTAGAAATAGTGTTGGTGCTAGAATTGATCCTTGCGGAACACCAGAGTTTGTGATAAGAGAGTCAGATGAAACTCCGTCGACCACTACATGAAGAGACCTGTTTGAGAGGAAACTAGCTAGCAGAGAATATAGCTTGAGGGGCAAGCTATAAGATGGAAGCTTGGCGAGGAGTCCGTGTTGCCAGACTCTATCGAATGCCTTGGAGATATCGAGTGCCACGGCTGTGGTTCCACCATATTTTTCAATAGATTGCTGTCATATATGTGGGCCGTAAGCGAGTCGGTCACCAGTTGATCTCTGATGACGGAAGCCATATTGCGTATCGTTGATAATACTCAAATGTTCCAGGTATTTCATGAGCTCGATGTTGATAGCTTTCTTCATGTGATACATTCTACTTAGAGTTTCCTCGAACCAAAATATATAAAAATTCACCTTTGTATAAGATGTGTAGTACATATAACTTGGTAGCTAGGAACCTAGATCTGCTCAGCTGTGGAATAACTCATGTCAAAATTTTTTATCTTCTTTCTCCTTCATCAGTGAATAAGTAGATAGTCAGGATATTTTTATTTTATCATTTTGTTTCGTCTATCCATTATGCTCATGTAATATGCAATGCATATGTTTTTGTTTTGTACTTTTTTTCCTGTTCTGTAGATGGGGCAACCTGTTTAACAAATAAATAAATGATATTTTAAATATTGGATAGCGGTGCGATCGGTCTGATGTAGTTGCTAAGTAGGGTCTTTCTGCCTTTTTTAGGAACTGGTTGAACTCTTGCAAATGAACGGGAATATCCCCAATTTGTAAGCGTAGCTGAACAACTTGCAGAGATAATTCCACGTTTCTGAGATACAGGGTGGTGAATTTATAGAATTAAAATCCAGAAGTATAAACACTTCAAAAATTATTTCGAAAAATCCACTCTTGCACTGCTTATTCTCTGACCTAATTACATCCACGAAGATAACAGCAAACATGTTTTATCTAAAATAATCGAAATTACCCGATGCGGCATCTAACACTGTACACCGAAATATCTGAAAAACGGCTTACTTTAAAACCATAAGAAGTGCGCCTTTTGATGACCTCAGTGAAAAGGTGTCCGCTTTCGTCTTTCACATCTCAAAATGCCCCCAGCTACCAATTTACCAAGTTCAAAAATTTTCATACATTTTGAAAATTCCGATTTTTAATTTTCAATTTAACCACCCTGTATCTCGAAAATTGGTCAATTTCAGACGGAGGTGAGTTGCTTCAGAACGGCTAATTTCGATCACAGGAATATGTCCTGAGATTTTGTAAAGGCATCTAAGGGACACCCTGTATACTATAACAGTTAACTTTCCTGATTTCATTTGATGGTTTAGTGTGACCCACATGACTAGAGAAATACGGGTCAAATTATATCTACTAATCTCTGACTCACGAGTATGGTAATTCAGGAAAGGAGAGAAACTACTGAGTCGTAGGTCTTTCATTTTCATCAGTATGTTTACAAACAACAAAATGTTGTCAGTTTCATTACCCATCACTTGTGACTACATTGAATTCATTTCCAGGAAGTATTATTATTGTAAGACCTTCGGTGATATTAATATTCTTGATCAATGTGATGGGGTGAAATTGTTCAAGACTACATAACTCCACCAAATAAATTATTTCATTCTGCTCTTTTCCAATTTGTGGATGAGATTTTAAAATATTGATATACAGGGTGTTGTTTCGACTCGGAACCTACTTATTGAGTTTTTCAGAGCCGGCCCTGGAATAAGACTTTTCTCATCATGACAATCGTCACTACTGTAGACAAAGAACATTCAAATATAATATTGCAAATATTTATACACTGAGAAAATAAATGAAACTTCATATGACTAAGAGTAATGGTGGTTTCGAATTAGTTTCATCAAACACAACACATATTCGTGATATCACTTATTTGAGTGATCAATACCTAGAAAAACCTATTGCATACCACCTCCGACTATGAATAGTTCAAATTATTATTCACCACTACATCAAATAACGTGTTCCATATTCAGTAACTAATAAATATCTCTAATGTAGTGGTATTAGGATTGTGTTGAATGTTACCCCCCTGATATTTCTATATACCACTACGTATTAGTGCATACGGTAATATCAATAGGTTTACTTTTTGTGATGTACGAATCAACCACATCGACATGCCGAAATCACGAAGCCGATCGTCCACGTTCATTTTTTTCAATGCATGCAATGGCGTTGGCGTGGTCGTTTTATCAGTTCATAGTTCATCTTTCGTTGCGTTCGTCTCGTGAATCATGAATGAAATAAATTTCATTGGCCTATGGAGTTTTCATTTGCAGTGCATTTGTATAATGTAAGTACCAACTCAACTACGAACTGTGGTACTGTGAAGTGTGAAATGTACCTGATAGTGGTAACTCGAAGAGTTGTTACTGGTGTTCAACAGTAAGTAAAATACCTATTATTGAGGAGATCGGGAAAATCTCAATTTTTTTGCACACAATAATCAAATTTACACAATAATTCGATTTTTCTCTCATCCTCAACTTCATTCATATACTCAGATAACTATCTCTACTACCTACCTGATCATCATAATATACTTGCAAATTATTGAGATTTTGTGATATTTTCCAGTTTTTTCTCCAAATAAGTAGGTATGTCCCTGACGGCGGTAGGAAAAAATTGATTTAGAGTTTGAACAGACAAAAATGAACGAATCTCTAAGTAGAAATCACTAATTTGTAGTAGTGAACATGAATTGAATAAGTAGAGTATGAATTTATTGTTTGTATTAGTAAATACGAACCGACGAGCTGAAAAGTATTATTTACTCATGTGTAGTGGTGAATAATAACCGTACAGGTAGGGTCCCTAACAACTGGTGCTTCAGTATGTCATATCGCCTCAATCATACTGTAGTAGTTATATTTGAGTAATGTATAGTGACTGGCGCCAATTTGACCACAACGCTCGGTATGGTATAGTGAACTTCAGGTATTTACAACGGATAATTTCTCTCAGTGCAAGGTGTCATGAAAAATTGAAAAAAAATGGGGAAATCAATGATTCACCCTGTATCTTGGTTATGAAGAATGATAGACTCATGAAATATGGGTTATTCAGAAGCACCCCGATGTCCTCCATCTACCCTTACTGTATTCGAATTTCCCAATCAATCGACCTCCATTTGATTCATACCATCCAATCGGTCCAAAACTAATCTGTGAATGGATAGTTAATAATGTGAGATTGGATGAAACATATGAAATATCAGCTTTCAACAAACATATTCCTCTAATGGAAGAATGATATATACTCATCCCTTCGAAATCTCGAGAACAATTTCTCACACATGTTTATCGGCACCTTTGTGTCTGATATTCTTCGCCACAAATATTTGAGCAAGCTCAGGAAATATACTCTTGAAACCCCTGAGTGTATGTGACAAAGTAAATTGAAGAAGCAGAGGCGTAATAATATATCATTCCATGAAAATATTTCTATATAAGACGATGCCTGACTTCAACAAAGAAGATGGGAAAATGCAGCTTCCTGTCGTCTTGAGAAATATTGATTAATAACAAATAATCTAGATGCAACCTGTTTTCAATACACTCTTTCTTACGACAATGGTGTGAAATTCAAGATCACAGCTGAATTATTGACAGTTTATACTAGTTTCGGAAAATTGAATTAATAATTTCATTTTTCGTTTCATTCACCTTCGGGAATATTGAACAGATTATTACATTTTATTGGAGAACTCATTCTTCAACGATGAAAATATTCGAAAAAATCAACTGGAAATGCACAAACAGACATGACAGTATACTTGAAATGTCAGTTGAGTCAGGATCAAAGGAAAGTTTGAACAGTCTCTAAATTTGCGATGAAAGATCGTATTGTTTTTATTTCAATCATTTTTATTCGCGTTTGAAAATGACAATTGATTGATAAAAGAAGCGTTCAATATTTCAAGAATACCTCAGAGGTAGTCTCGACTACAAAACCAGGTAACGTTTTATCTTGAATGAGTAGACAATGAAAATGTGTACATCGAGAATCATATAAAAAAACTGACGTTTTTTTAATTTGATCACACTACTCTTTTGAAGTGTACATACAGTGTGGTGGCCTTAACTGTAATGAATTCGTTGTGAGGTGGATATTTTTTTTATTTTCCAACTCATCCCGACTCTCGTCAGCGGTTCAATGTTTCCACCTACCTTTTGAGAGCAATATCGAGAATATATTTCTCTTGGAGTAGCTGAAACCAACATCAACATAATTTTTACAAATGTGGTCAATATGGCTCGTGACCCCTCATTGGAATGCTATTGGGAAAAGGAATCCAGCGTACTAGTCAAATTTTTGTTTTTTATGCGTTTAATGGTGGCATAATATTGAAATGTAATTTCAAACTTCAATTTTTTTCCAACGTTTAAATCGCTCAAAATGTGTGTATATGGCAATTCTTTACCACAACTAATATCTGCTATTGTATTCCAGTGTTTTCATAAAGCTGCTTGAATGAATTTAGTTAATTTGCCGTACGCTGGATTCCTCTTTCAACCAACTTTCCAATGAGGGGTCGCAAGCAAAAGGGTTGCATTTGAAATGAACATGTTGGGGCTGATTATAGCTACCCCTGAAGGGTTATATCCTTTATATTGCTCGCCAAATGTAGGTAAATACATTCGAACGTTGACGTGTCTCGCGAATTTTCTAAAAAATCATTCACTGCCCCAGTCAGTAGCAAATTTATTCCAGTTGAAGTCTCCACCCTGTATATAAAAATCAACTACGAAATATGCTCACAGCGTAATGAATGTAATGTCGATGAGGAGCAGATACTCGAAGAAATTTGCACAAATGTTCGGAAAATGAACTACAATGTCGAATAGTTGTAGCTGACTAGTGTTAACCTGGCTACAATAAAAAAAAAACGTGGCCTTTAGGAAGGACCACTTGCATCAGTATTCGTCTTCAAGAATCGATTCATAGACCTGGGATGGATCCAGTTGAATATTCTATGTAGTGTAGTAAATTCGAGACCCTATCGTGTCGTTTTTTTTTTCTGACGTAGAACCAGGTCAGACATGGTAGGTTTTGTTGACCATATCACTAGGTATATGAAATCGTATTTTACGACATTTTTCTGTGGTCTGGAACTTTTTAACTGAGAAAAAACTGAAAAAAATGCACTTCAAATAAAATGTATTTTTTTTTGTTTCCGCCGTCATATCTTTGAAATCAATGAAGATATCGAAGTGTTTTCTTCTCTAGGTTGAACTAAACACAATAGCGCTTCTAACAGTACCGATGGATTTTACAAAATTTTCTTCTTTCATTTTTCAAAAATCAAGAGAGCATGGAATTCAGAATTTATGCATTACAATTTGCACCAATCGATAAACTTTTTTATTTTTGGAAATTTTTGTATACATATAGCGAAACAAATGAAGCCCATATATGATAGAAGTTTTTGAGCTGATTATTTTTCCCCCATTTTGTATAGTTTAGCAACATTGATTTTTTTATTGCTCGCTCAATATCGGCACGCGCCACAGGAAGACGAGGGTGGATTAGTTTGATGTAAACGGCATTCAGCGTAACATCTACATGCGCCGATATTTATAACAAGTTCTCTGAGAAAATGGAGTGTATTATTTGTGGAAATATTGTGCGGGATGATGACAAATCTGTGGTACAAAGACCTAGAATACAAGGATTGTTGTCACTAATAGCTAGTGCTGAGAGGAGACAAGACAATCGGTCAAAAGAAATTCTGTCGCAAAAAAAAAGATTTTTCAATAGTGACCTAAAAATAAAGTTTCACTCAGACTGCCAAAAATCGCACACAAGCTTTCAAAATATAAATAGTATTTTGCGAAATGCCAGTGAGGCCGGATCCTCAAATTATTCTGGACCTCGGTTTGAATCACAAACATTTGATATCAGAGAAATGTGCCTTATCTGCAGTAGTACTGGAACAAAAAAGAAGAAAAGTTTGATATCTGTTGAATATTTTTTGTATCGTGTTAATTTTTGATGAGTCTCGAGGTTCATTTGCAAATAAATAATTTCTGATAATCTGAGGCATCTTATGCATTTGAAAAAAAAAATCTGGTTGGGACATGGCTTGACTGTCGACTCCTGGGACAGAAATAAGTTCATTTTAGCCAACTTACCTATATCCAAAATCGTTTCGTTGAGTTGGTACAGGGCGTTAAAGTGCTCACCTTAGGTACTGAATATAGTTATCGCTAAATTTGTAACACGAGAGTTCTTGTAAAGCCCGCGAGGACCAGCAACATATCAGTTCGTTTACAATAAGAATACATTGTAGCCATGATCCATAAACAGTCCGACTAATAAGATTAATTTTCAAAAATACGCGAGTTTCAACTTTTAACGATTTAGAGAGGACTTCTTTGACAGCTGTAATTGATGCTGGGCGCAGATGTCGAGCACTTCGAACAGTGATAGTTTTTGACACCTACAATGGAAATTCTGTGAAAGCTATAAGCACGTTATTGGTTATTGGTAGCCGAAAATTACAAAAATATCGACACTTTTTGAAATCTTATAAAATTAAACAGTCAGTTCTCCGTCAGTTCTTATTTTTCCAAACAGAATACGAAACGCTGCAAAGTACTTGAACGAAAATGAAATATTGATGACAGCTAGGGGATTTAAAATGTCAGAAAAAGTAGTTCCAATGCATAAACATCATTCGGAAATTGTTAAGGCTCTATTTTTTAACAAACATGGAGAGGCAGATACAAGGATTATTTTGCATGCTATACATGAAACTGAATTCAGCAGATTTTACTCATCCACTTTTTTTGTTGAAAGAAAGTAATTTATTTATGCATCTTGGACACGGTACTAGCAAACGATTTATCTCAATTGAAAAAGTAGTGCAAAGTTCAGGACCCTCAATGTGTTCTTCTCTGTTGGCACTCCATTGTTCTACTGGTTGCGACACAACTAGTAGTTTTTTCAAAATAGGAAAAAAATCGACGTTTGACGTTTTTAAAAAAACCGTCTGCAGAGCTTCCCCCAAGTGAAGGTGCCTTTTACCAGCACTTCTCAAGGTGAACGTGAAAATTATATTCATTATTACATTATGAACATACTTATATTTATATTAAAATAAGATGACAATATTTCAGTTGACTATTGAAATTTTAGGTGTATCAACTCAGCATATGGTTCAGCAGCAACATAGCAACTTAGCAACACCACTTATAAATAAATATGGTTCAGGATGGAATTTGAATAACAACGTTTGGATTGCAATATTTTTGAATGATAAACCAATTCCTGGTTCTGTTCGGCAATCATAAAGTATCTTTTGTTAGGATAAAAATTGTGATAGTCGAAAATGTGGTTGTTTCAAAGAATGCCTAAAATGTTGTGAAGATTGTAAATGTCGTTTTTGTAATAATGTCCGAAGATTCTGAGGAAGATATAGGAGAAATTGACGAACTTGAATACTTTTGATGTACCTAATCTATTGGAATAATTAAAAAAATAAAAGTTGTTTTATGCATACGTTTATAGTTCTGGTCAAAAATGATTAAATAATCATTCTGTAGGAAAAGGAAAGAATTTAGTTTGAAACATTGATTGATGTATCATTTAGATAGTTCAATATTTTGAAATATAAACAATAAAAGGTATTATCCCATCAGAAGTCCGACCATAACGTACGTACAGATCTGCTACCTATGTGACAGACATAAACTGGGTAATAAGAGAGCCGGGCGCGCCCGAGCGCAATTTTAGCCCGTTTTGTTAAAATCGCTGACTGTATACATACATACATACATGAAAAATTATCATTCCAAAAACTTTTTTCATACATTCCCCCCATTTTGTTCGCATAATGTATACACAAATTTCCAATAATAAACTTTTTTATCGATTGCTATAATTTACATCTACAAAAATATCGAGGTCACGTTTGTTATCATTTCAACAGATCGAATAAAAATATATCAAAATCACAAAGTAGGTGATTCGAACCGCTATTGAATCTTCTTCAATTTAAAAAAAAAATCAGCCCAAAGCCACAATTACTTTGAGAGATATAACGGTGGAGACGTAAAAAAACATGTTTTACATATTAATCCATTTTTTCGAGTTTTTTTGAAATTAAAAAGTTCACGACCACTAAAAAATGTCGTAAAAAGTGATTTCGTGTACACGACCACCTAATTGAAGAAATGGACCAGGTTTTACCTGGTTCTACGCCAGTTTTTTTTATCTCAGAAACTAAGCGACTTTGCTCTCGAAATTCGCTCGTCTAATGTAGTATAAGCCAGAAAAGTAGGTAGTTTTACTTCTTCAGTCCTCTATATAAAATTATTCATTATTTGAATATTTGTGGAAATGACTTTCATTATACAGGATGATTCCGGTTCCGTGGTACAAACTGTAATGTATGACAGATCTGAAAATTTCGATGAGAAAAGTTCATATAAACACGATTCCGATCTCGATCAGTAGCGGATCTACAGGGGGTGCAACTTTAATTGTTCTAAAAAAAAATTGTTTTCTATAGATTGAAATATCTTGCTCACTTTTGATGATATAGATTCGGAATTTGGTGTGGGTATTACTTTCTAGGAATTCGAAATTATAAGTTTCCTAAAAATCCTTCGAATCTATAGGGTGATAGGTTTTTGGAGGAATATGCTTCCTAATCCCTCTCAATCTTCGTCGTAGTACGCCCCTGACATTTTTCCCTTGCCAAATACAGTGAATCGTTCAATTAGGATACTTTCTCAACCCCAAATTTCTTTCGAGAAACGAATTCTTTTCGAGATGAATAAGCATATATGCCTTCAAAACATCTATATTCTTTCGGAAATTTTATTCTTGGGCAATATTAGATTAGATTAGATTTAGAATGGGGCCTTCGGGCTATCTGCCTCCACACCGCGACCTTTTCAGATCTATTGTGTCTGCCCTCAAAATCGATTAGAGTTCTTCGGCAATATTAGTTGACCATGAATGAAAAACGCAAAAGAAGTAATAAGATTCCCCAAGTAGATCCATTTCGACAAATCGAATGCTATATTACTTTTTATTTTTCTCGAATGATATTGATGAAGATTTTGGATCAGAACTATAGATACAACTGGATTGGGCTGATTTCCGGGTCTTGTTGGATTGGTCGGTTGAAAGTTGAAAGCAACCTGACCTCCTACCCTCTGTATCCCCGCTACTTGCGTAAACCTCACTATATCAACATATTATTATCATAGCACGGATATGCTTATTCATCTCAAAAATTGGTAACTTGAAGATGTCAGCGAGTACCACGAAAAAGTTTCAGGAAAATATAGCCTCTACCCTCGAAAAAGTTTGATAATCTTCTAGTGAGTATTGACAACACCAAATTTCAAATTGATATCTTTAGAAGTGAGCGAGATATTTTATTCATAAGAAAATAATAATAAAACTCTGGTCTCCTGTATCTCCACTTCTGATGGAGATCGGACACATATTTATATGAATTTCTATGATCAAAATGATAGAATCTATCACTTATTTCATTTTGTACCAAGAAACCTGAATCATCCAAAATATCGAAATATTCTTTTTATGAAGATTAACCAATACCTGTAAAAATGCTGTAACTTGTATCTAAGATACCCCATGCATACAAAGATATCTGAGATCAAATCAACCATATGCTAGAAATAACTCCTCACTGCCTTTCAGATTGTACCCCCCTTTACTGGTTTTCGGTTCATCTTAAAGCACTTGCATTCCAATTCTAGCTATATAAGTATATCTGAGTTCAGTACTGGTACAAAATTCCAACTGGAAATGTTTTATGTAATGAATATTCACAGTTTATCTTCAAAGCATAGAACATTCGAGAGCGGGGTTGTAGTTCCCTAAGGAGCCATTCATGACATTTGTTATTTATATCTTCAACTCTTTTCCAGTCGTACAACTCGCTGGTAATTCACTGATACACATTAGATGAAGTATTGAACATTCAATAATGAATTCCGTTCTTTGTTGATTACCAGAATAATATCTTTTTCTGGATTCTTCCTCAATGAATAACTTCCATATTGATAGCTATTTCAGAATCCGATTTTCCAGTTCGTTATCCAGTTTCTGCAGGAAATCAAATCGGCGTCACGGATGCCAGATAATGACGTCATATATATTCTCCTTCTGTAACTATCACCTTCCATTAAATTGATAATTCAATTGATATTCAGTATAATAGAGTTGCCAATATTGATATAGCCTACGTCAACGCCAAAGGAATCTGATTTCATGGTTCAGGAATTATACATGGAATCTGGAATGAATTTATTTGAACTAGTTGAATCTATAGCGCACTTTGTACTCATTCTCATCGAGGAATTGTTCCAGTCCACACGATATGAGAACAGATACAACAAGAAAAATTGACATTTGAATTGAAAAGTTTGACATTTCATCTCTGCTGACAGGGTACAAGTTGTCGCTTTCCATGAATTATTGTCTACCAACAGAAAGAAAGTGAGTACTTTTTTTCCGGATGAACACTGGTGATGTCTGTCATTGTGCTGCTAGTCCATTTATCTTCCATTAAACATTGAGGTTACGTAAATCACAAAACAACCACAGAGTTAACAATTTCAATATAATGTAATATCTTCTTTTGTATTTGGTTAGTCATTTGGTCTCTCAAACGACAGTTCGATGCTTGGTTCATATCCATCCTCCATAGGTGGTATCTTAGACGACATGTTCCACGTAAGCAGTCCTGTTAGAATTCGCAGGTTACCCCTGCTCTTTAGAGAGAAACACCTCAGAATGGGTCAATTCTGGTATTTTCGGACGCACTTGCGGTCATCCCAAATTAAGGCTCTGGTCCTACGAACGATGTTTTGGTTTGCTGTTTGAAATAGATATTGACTTTCATGTTGCTCTTCTGCCCGTGACGTCGAGGTACCCACAGCAAAGTCTGTTGTTAGCACCAAGGCATTCTAGGGATTCAATACAGTTCCATAAAAGCTTGGAATTCATCTTGCTGGAACTCAGTGCTCCTAGAGCAGCCTGACTGTCTGATACAAAACAAATGGTCTCGTTTACAAGAGGTCAATTGGTCAACTTCCAAACACACAATCCATTTGCGAAGGCTTCCATCTGAAAAATTGTGTCATATCACCCTGATTTATAGAGATTCCCGTTCTCGGTTTCCTGCTGATGAACACACCGGATCCAACTCCAAGCGGAGTTTTTGAACCATATAAGTTCATTACGTGTTGGGTTTCTGGGTATTATATTGATCCTCCTACTCATCCGTTACCCTTCTAGAAGCGGACTTTCGAATACCTTTCTACGTGTGTCTGAGTAGCCACCATGTCGAGAACCATTCTTAGAGTTTTGTGATATTTTATTTCACACAGTATCCCAGAGTGGTCCAGTAGTCACTCCTTTCTAATTTGGTTTTCGATTCTCTATAGTAAACCATTCTGGCTTTCCTCTTCAGAACAATATGGAGAGAAGTGAGGTTCCATAACGCTGCCGTCGGCGTAGAGGACATCGCCCCAGTTATGGCCAGACATGCCAGCCGCTGAAGATAACCCCTGCAGAACTTCATTCCATTACCAGATAACCGCACCATATGTGACCATCTCAACATACTGTAATGACTCCTGAAAGGGGCTGGAAGATCATTGAGTGGGCAAGACTACAACGATCTCCCTGTATCACGCGCAGCAGATTGTTTTTGTACTTGTATAGGGGCGACTAGAACTCGGGGTAACACGAGATCAACAAGTTCAACAAGTATATCCGTGAGAAAAGGAGCTCACATTTGATGAATTCATTGGGACATACAGTGGTTCATCGAAAGCAAGGTTTGGCGTCACCAAGGAAGAGCCACGCGACCTTTTTGCCACTCCTGTAGAATACGCACTAGCTCTCTGCGTCGTCGAGGATCTTCAGATGTCTCAAGGAATAGCCAACAAGTTTATGAGGAAATTCGGGAAGTTAGAGGAGCCTTATTAACAGGGTCTCTCCGTCGGTCGAGCACTAGAAATAGAAGTTATCAGCCCTAGAGGAAAAAGGTCTCTGTTTTATCTTATAACAAAAGGAAGATCTTCTGAGGAACCAGGACCCCTGGGAGACACTAGTCGACCTACGAAGTGCTATACTCGAGAACAATACAGAAGATAGCTGTTCCAGAGCTTGCGTGTGGTCTGCATGGCTTGAATTGGAGAGTTGTAAGGAACATGCTAGAGGTTGTATTCAGATTTACCGGAGTTGAAATTCTGCTATGCTGCTGGAACTCCAAAAGAACTCCAAGAGAAAAGACAGTGCCATGCTATTTCTACCATACTGCACGTTGTAGAAATGAAACCAGTTGTCTTTTTCTTCATAACGATCAGAGTGCATTCCAGGAGGAATGCGTTTTGAGGAGGGAGCAGTGTAATGATATTTTCCTCAGAGGAAGAGCTATACTGTGTTAGCGAAACATGTGTGCGCCCAGATAGCACACACTCGCCTAAGGTCATCCTCAATGTGTCGCCAAACGCCTGGAGAGGACGTTCTATTTTCTACAACCTAAGAACATCATCAGGCGTAAATTTAGCGCTGTAATTGTCCTAAATGAGTTCTTTCAGTGACAGCCTGAGGATGTGAAGAATTTCGTGCCTACGGACGTCTTCAGATGACATTTCATGAAATAACGTGTCATCGGAGACACAAGGAAGAAAAAGAAGAACTAGAATTGAGGTTATGTCTCATGATAGTCCTGATTTGTTCAAGATACATCATAATATTAATGATTATATCAAAATTATTAGAATATTCATTGAATATCTCCATCATGCATTCATCAAATTTCTATTTCACAAAATGATTGCGAGAAGAACTTATTGCACAGAATTAACAGATAACAATAACAAAAGGATGATAATCTCTGTTGATGACATTTCTCTCAGGTAGCAAGAAACAAAGGTGAGTAAATACTAAATAGAATCATTGATAGTACCGGACATGAAATATTGATACATGCATATACATTATTTATTGTTTCAGGAGGTTATTGAGAACACAAACTTGATGATATCATCATAGCAAACATGTTTTATTCCAAGATATCTTTGCTTCTTCAGAATCTATAAAATATTGTATGGAAGCTTGAACATTCAGTATGAATTCAATAAAGGTAGGTACCTGAATCAAATCATTGATATAGTAGGTACTGGACATGAAATGTTAATAGGTTAATTATTTGTTTCAGATGAAGTTATTGAGGAGAACACAAGATTAATGATGTCATCAGAGCAAAGATGTTTCATTCTAAGATATTTTGGCTTCTTCGAAATCTATGTGAGATTGTATGCATGTTTGCACTTTCAGTATATTCAATAAAGGTAGGTACCTAAATCAAATCATTGATATAGTAGGTACTGGAACATGAAATATTAATAGGTACATTATTTGTTTCAGGAGGTTATTGATAACACAAAATGATGATATCATCAGAGCAGAGATATTTTATTCCAAGATATTTTGGCTTCTTCGGAAATTATGAAAGATTGTACATAATGCAGACTTGAACTTTCAGTAGATTCAATAATGGTTGGTACCTTACTACATGAATCATATAATTGATAGTAAGTACTGGACATGAAATATTAATACATTGTTTGTTTCAGATAGTTTTGCTTCTTCAGAATCTATAAAATATTGCATGAAGGCTTCAACTTCCAGTTGATTCTGCATCAGGAATGTCCAGAGTTCAGAAATTAAAAACAACATGGAGAAATATAATTACCAATAGGCAATAACTTCTAGTAGTGCTCAACAAGAAGCTGAAATACATTTCTTCAAAATGGAAATTGAAATTTTTCAGAATAAGTTATAAATAATAGAATGTAAGTTTTTCATTTGAACCTATTATAAATAGAGGGAAATTTTGCAAATATCATGAGATCCATATTATTTTGAAGAAATTATCATTTGCATAATACAAGGTGAGTCAATAGTGTGTTATCCTTGTATATTAGTCAAACCATCAGATAAATAGAGAAAATTCAAGTACAACAGTAATAGGGTTTCATGAGAACTTTCACATTAAATTGTTTTCATATCTGTATAGGGTGTTTGAATTCCAAGATATACAGGGTGTAACTGAATAAGTGTAAAACATTTAAGGAGGTGATTCCTCATCGAAAAAAAGATAGGATCTTTCATATAAAGAAACTTCATTGGAGCATCCCTTGTTAAGATACAGCCCCTTAAAGGGGGTACATAAAATTTGTATAACAATTTTTTTCACAAGCACTGAAAAAGTTACAATATTGAAATTAACCTGACAGCGTCATACCAATTTAATTGTCACTATCGCTAATAGCGACCTACTAGATAGATTAGTTTCGTATTTTCGCATTTATGACGATGTATCTCTGTAGTTGTTCGTAAAATAATGTTTTGCTGCTTACTGGTTTATTTTGGGCAAAAAACCCAAGAGACATTTTTTGTTTAGAATGAAACAGGCTATCGGAAATAAATTTTTAAATGGTAAACAAATAATAAGACAAAAAGTTACATTGGAAATAAATTTTAGGGGTTGCGTTTTTCACCCCTTACAACCATGGGGTAAACCAAATAAATTACTGGCTAAGTGTCTTTTTGGTAGTACAAAACGTCAGGTTAATTTCAATATTGTAACTTTTTCAGTGTTTGTGAAAAAAATTGTTATACAAATTTTATGTACCCCCTTTAAGGGGCTGTATCTTAACAAGGGATGCTCCAATGAAGTTTCTTCATATGAAAGATCCTATCTTTTTTTCGATGAGGAATCATCTCCTTAAATGTTTTACACTTATTCAGTTACACCCTGTATTGACTGATGATTGTTTTTTTTTCAAATGGGTCACCCTGTATACTATGGCATTTTTAGGTTCTCCCTGAAGAGCTGATTTCATCAATGTATCACACTTGGGGTCTAGCGGGAATGATTACAGAGATATAGGGTGTTCAAAAACAAGATTTTTCAATTTTAGGATTTTTTTTTTTGTGGAAACTATTCGATATTGGTCAAAACTGCTCACATTTCCTTATGAACTTTTGATTTACTATCTAATGACATTCAATCGGAACAAATAGAGGGTGGTTCAACATTCAGCTTATTGTATCTGTTCCAAATAAATATCAGTAGATAACTAATCAAAAGTTAAGACAGGGACATGTGAGCCGTTTTGACCATTAATGAATAGTTTTGACACAAAAAATCCTACATTTGTAGAATCTCGATTGTCAACACCCTATATCTCTGTAATAATTCCCACTAGACACCAAGTGTGATGCATTGATGAAATCAACTCTTCAGGGAAAACTCAAAAGTGTAATAATATACAAGGTGTTTCATTGAAAAAAACCAATCATCAACCGATATCTTGGAATTCGAAAACCCTATTGATATGAAAACAACTTTAGGTGATTGTTCTTATGAAACCCTATTACTGTTGTACTTGAATTTTCATTTTATATATCTGACGGTTTGGCTAATATCGGAGAAGAACACACTAGTGACTCATTCTGTATACGAATAATATTCTCCCATAAATCTTGAACCTCCTTGAAACATCATCAAAAACCACCTCAAGTTGTTACTATGATGTCCTGAGGTTGTCTCAAAAGATTTTATAGGGATGTTCTGAGACGTTATTAGTATGTAGAGAATGGTAACAGGTGGACGTCTTAAGAATGTCCTCTGGCTCGCTCTCGACGTCCTGAGGACATTATTGTGAACGCCTCAGAAGGGCCTCAAAAGGAATTTGTGCTATCTGGGCGTTAGTTACCTGTGGACAGGTTCGATGAACCGGTGTACCGGATTTTAATGTAGGTTCCGTACCTTATTTCCGAAAATGAAGGTTTATCGAACCTGTCCACATGTAACTGATCCTTGAGGTTACGAAAGTAGGGTATATGAAAGTTATGCAAGCCAACGTTAGTTTAGTTCATTGCACCAGTAAGTATATCAACATGTCGGGTGTTTGAGAATTTTGTGGAAATCTAATCGTTTGTGAAGTTTTCACACAGGCTCCATGGTAATTATATTCTTTACTGCCGATGTTTATATTGCATTTCTTTCACCACTAGCAGTATATTTCAATCATTTTAGTTTTCTGAAACCGAAATATGGACCGATTGTCTTTATGAAAGCACTTATTTTCAATAACTAACCATGACCATGACAGCATATTATGACTAGTCGCTATTGATAAATACCCACAAGATTCGAGTGCCTTTCCTACGAATCTCTGTCTGTCCTTCTCGAGTATAGCACTTCGTAAGTTATCTAATGTCTCCCAGAGGTCCTTGTTAGTAGGTTTCTCAGAAGATCTTCCTCTCGTTATAAGATGAAACAGAGACCTTTTTCCTTCAGGGCTGATATCTTCTATTTCTAGTGCTCGACCGGCGGAGGGACCCTGTTGATGAAGCTCCTCTAACTTCCCGAATTTCCTCATGAACTTGTTGGCTATTCTTTGAGACATCTGAAGATCCTCGGCGACGCAGTGAGCTAGTGCGTATTCTACAGGAGTGACAAAAAGGTCGCGTTGCTCTTCCTTGGTGACGCCAAACCTTGCTTTTGATGAACCACTGTATGTCCCAATGAATTCGTCAAATGTGAGCTCCTTTTCTTCCGGACATACTTGTTGATCTTGTGTTCCCTCGAATGGTGCAAGTCTACAACATTATATAATACTAAACTACGGGTATTATACTATTTTGCAGTGGTATTATTACATATAGTATGGTATTATATAATGTTGTAGTGGTATCGTTTGATGAAAGTTGTGACTAGCGCCTATTTCACTAAACGTTTGGTAATAACTACCATCTGTTTTTTTTCAGTGTTGACAGTTATAATCGCACGAGTGCATTGAAATTACCGATAATTTTGCAAGGAAGCGTGTCATCCAAAAATTGAAGTTTATATTCATATTTTGGCGAGTGAGCCCAAGTCCGAAGGAGGAGGACTCTGTTACAAAATTTGGAAATGAACGAATGAAATTGGAATAAGCTTAATACTGACAATTATTCGTTCTGGCAGTGCAATTTTTGCTCTGCAGTGCAATCTACGCTGAAAGTTTGAGATAATTGCATTGCTCTTATGGAACATCTTATATAGGAGCAAATATTCAGTTCAATGAATTCTTTTATGATCAAATAAATAAGTCACAGTTCAACGTAACAATACTTTCAATAATAAGCCATACCAATATCAATAAACAATAAAACAATGGTTCATCATTTTCAGTCAATGTATACAGTGTGTATATTTAGTGCGTAATTCTTCGATATCTCCAAAGCCATTCCCTATAGAAAAAAACTTTGAAGAAAAAACTTCTCCAGTTGCTCAAGTTGCTTATTTCAAAAATATTTTCAACATAACTGGGTGTTTTATAAAAGCGGGATGACTCGGAGACGAGTTTTTTTAAATGGAACACCCTGTATTGTTTATTCGGAATTTATTCCGCCGAGGTTTACCTTCACATCGCTGTAAAAAAAATTGAAATCAGTTACGGCGTTGCCAAGTAATAATTGATAAATCTATTTTTACCACTATTGAAGAGTCATGTTGAATTGGGCATGGTATATTCATTTATTCAAATTATGGAAATATCTTTCGCATACGGTAGTAGCAAGGTCTCACGTATACAAATTCAGTAATTTTGCGACATGTTCTTTAACAGGGTGCTCTATTTCGCATTTAGAATTTCGCAAGATTCAAATGGCATTCATTAGAATTTTTCAAATGGAACACCCTGTATTTTTTTCCACAAATTCATTCCGACATCTTTCAACTTTTTATCGCTGGAAAAAAATCATAATCGGCCGCGGCGTTGTCAAGTTATGGATAATTTCCTTATTTTTACTACTATTTCGGAGTATAATTTTTACGTCATAGTTCTTTCATTCAAATAATCAAATTTCTTTATTGACTATTCATATATTTTCCAACAATAGGAACATTTGCACGCTCTCCAAGTTTGAATTTGAAACAGAGTGGATTTGACAAATTGATCCAAAATGCTACTTCCACAGATTTTTTGCAGACAACGAATTAATTTTTTGAAGTATACACTTTCATTATTCGTGTGATGACCTGTCAAACATCGTCACAATCAGATATATCTTGAATTTATTTAAAATTTCGCTGAATTCCCTCCCGAAACCCGCGTAGTAAAGAAATATTGTTTTTATCATATTGTAGAGTTTGCCTCCTTCAAGTTTGATGGAGATTTGGTTTGTGGGAATAACGACAATAAAAGTGGTCCAAATTTCAAAAAATTGTCCTCATTCTCGCAATATAAATCTCCATTGTTTGTATTGTATAAGTTGTTTTAAAGGCAGGCGTTTCGCTTTTGGCATGTTTGTTTTACATAGGTACATATTATTTAAATCATAAGTAACAAGATTACGGAATATTTCAAATTTTGACAATGCTTATATTTCAAAGATACCTGAATGATCTATGTAGAACCTCGAATGTCATGTGGCAAGCAATATTCCCACAATCAAATCAAATAAAGGAACCATGTCTCATAAGTTGCCCTGAGATAGTGATGAACATAAGGAAATTACTCATAACTTGAAAACCTCGCAACCGATTTCAATTTTTTTTTCAGCGATGAAAAGGCGAATGATGTCGAAATAAATCTGTGATGAGAAATACAGGGTGTTCCATTTGAAAAATTCTAGTGAACGTCGTCTGAATCTTACAATATTCAGAGTGTAAATTTCAGCACCCTGTAAAGGATAATCTCGCAAAATTACTAGATTGGTGTACGTGACACCTTGCTACTACTGTATGCCAAAAATCTTCTCAAAATTTTAATAAATGAATATACCATACCTAATTCAACATGACCCTTCAATAGTAGTAAAAATGGGTTTATCAATTATAACTTGGCAACGCCTCAACCGAATCCAATTTTTTTCACAGCGATGTTGAGCTAAACCGTAGCGGAATGAATTTTGAATAAAAAATACTGGGTGTTCTATTTGAAAAAACTCGCCTCCGAGTCCTCCCGCATTTATCAAACACCCAGTATTGTTGAAAATATTTTTGAAATGGAACCTTCAATAACGAAAAAAATTTGTTTCCAAAATATTTTTCTTTGGTGATAATGGGTTTCGAGATATCGAAGAATTACGCACTAAATGGACACACTGTATAATCAAAATGTTATTTCAGGGAGGATGCATTCAATACCTATACGCAGTGCCTATACGCGATGCCAAATTGTCAAACGTGTCTCGAAGCAATATTTACCAGCGATAGTTCGCTGATATGCTCAGTATGCAAATTACAGTGGCACAGTGTGTGTGCCCGGCCGCAGCCAGTTTTACCGAAATCAAATACGCTAGGGGCCTGGAAATGCGAGAAATGCATTGCCAATCCCTCGGATATCACAACTACACACTTTGAAGCTATTATGGCACAGTTTATGCAACTCAATAATACGATATCTATGTGCAACACGAAAATACATGATCTGACTCAACTTGTCACATCTCAATCAGCAACAATAAAAAATGCATGTGTCTCTGATATTGAGGGTTTGCGAAAAGACAGTCAAGAACTTCAAGATAAAATTTCTACGCTAGAAGCGAAAGTCTCAGTGCCGAATTTTTCCGCCGAAGATATGTATATGGAAATAGCAGAAAGATCCAAACGTGAAGCAAATGTTATTATTTGCGGCCTTGATGAATCTCGAACGGATCAAGTAGAGTCCTATTTAACGTTTTACAAAAATCTAAGATTAAATAATAATAATAATAATGCACAAGATTATCTCCAGATTAGACTGCCACCTCATATTACCCGTGTTATTGCCCAACTCCGTCTATGTAATGAATATATAATCAAATTCAACATCAAGGGATACTCATATAGCATCAACCCAAAAGAATTATGTACAGCCTGCAATCAAAACCGCCACGAAACAATTTTTCACATTCTTTTTGAATGTCCAATTTATGTTTCTATCAAGCCGTCAAACCTTATGTATCTCGCCGATGCAGACACTTTCATGAATGCACTCGACAATATGACGCCCTCTATTGCAAAATCGATGTACTCACATATATGGAATATATTGAAACTGCGATCTTTCATACTGAATGAGTAATGATTTTATATAATGTAGGCAAAGTCACTTTCATTATAACTATTTTCTCTTATTATTATCATTATTATAGGCATATATATATATATATATATATATATATGAAACTTAGTAGTGGGGAAGCAGCAAGTAAAAGTGAAACTCATGCAAGTTCGTCCAAGCTTTCGGAAAGTTATATTTCCATCATCAGGGCCAGACTACAAAATGTTATAACAATTATAAGCAAAGCTAGTTGACTAAGTGGTGCAGTACTTACAACTCATTGAGGTTGGTTACATAGATGTTACTAACAAGTGATGTATAAATAAAAAAATGTTTGTATAACATATCTGGAACATGACAAATTCAAAAAATTAAAATATTAGGTCAATATCAAAAACGTTGTTGATTTAAAATCATGATGAAACTTTTCTTTTCACAACGTGTGTCAGAATAAAAATCTTTGGTTAGGAAAACTGAACCTTATTCTTCCAATTCACTGGTGACATGGAGCTTAAGTGTGATGACCTTGGTCTTATGGTACCTAGTGCTATTGTGTGTTAGTCACAAGAGTATTGGAAGGAGAAAGTTTTTGAGCTACTAGTAAAACGGGAAATATTCTTGCAGGCAATATGTGCATCATATCAAGATTATTAAAAAAGATGTTTATTGTTGGTTATGTTGAGTTGCTATTATTTAATACTGTATTAGGGTTATCAATTGATAAAAGATATGAATAAATTTCGCTAAGATGGTTAATGTCCGATCTTTTGTTGATACAATTTGGTTCTTGGGCAATGAAAGACATTTCCAAAAAAGTTCTTTTTCCTTGATACCAGACTAGTGAGATCGAGGGACAATATAGTCCTAATCGATTGGTATCGCAAATCTTGCAGTTCAGGCAGATTTCTCAACTACAACTCGTTCCACCAACAGAACATGAAGGTGAATTTGTTAAAACAAATGAAGAACAGGATAATCAGAATTTCTGATACATCATTTCACAGGAAGAATTTAAATATTTTACAATCTTTATTCATAGAAAATTCATATCCACCACAATTAGTCAAAAAAATTCTACACAGTGCACCCATGACACAGACAGCTCCACCTGAAATCAACATTCAATTGCATGAGACTGTGGTTACTGATACTCCTCCAATACATACAATTTTTTCTTCACTTCCGTACATATCAGATTTAACTCCAAAACTCACAAGAATTTTTCTTCCAAATCCTAACCTAAAAATTGCCAATAAAACAGTTTTAACAATTAGATCAATTTACACCAAAGTCAAAGACAAAGTACCTCTTACTGCACAGACGAATGTGGTGTACAGCATCCCCTGTCAGGATTGTGATAAAATATACATCGGGCAATCAAAGAGATCATTAGCCAACAGAATCACATCCCACAGGAGCGACTGTAGGCTTCATCCAGAAAGATGTGCTTTGGCGGACCATGTTAATTCCTCTGATCACAAAATGGATTTTCAATCAGCAAGAATTTTAGCTACAGAAAGTAACCACAAAAAAAGAACTTTTTTGGAAATGTCTTTCATTGCCCAAGAACCAAATTGTATCAACAAAAGATCGGACATTAACCATCTTAGCGAAATTTATTCATATCTTTTATCAATTGATAACCCTAATACAGTATTAAATAATAGCAACTCAACATAACCAACAATAAACATCTTTTTTAATAATCTTGATATGATGCACATATTGCCTGCAAGAATATTTCCCGTTTTACTAGTAGCTCAAAAACTTTCTCCTTCCAATACTCTTGTGACTAACACACAATAGCACTAGGTACCATAAGACCAAGGTCATCACACTTAAGCTCCATGTCACCAGTGAATTGGAAGAATAAGGTTCAGTTTTCCTAACCAAAGATTTTTATTCTGACACACGTTGTGAAAAGAAAAGTTTCATCATGATTTTAAATCAACAACGTTTTTGATATTGACCTAATATTTTAATTTTTTGAATTTGTCATGTTCCAGATATGTTATACAAACATTTTTTTATTTTTTTATTTATACATCACTTGTTAGTAACATCTATGTAACCAACCTCAATGAGTTGTAAGTACTGCACCACTTAGTCAACTAGCTTTGCTTATAATTGTTATAACATTTTGTAGTCTGGCCCTGATGATGGAAATATAACTTTCCGAAAGCTTGGACGAACTTGCATGAGTTTCACTTTTACTTGCTGCTTCCCCACTACTAAGTTTCATCTCTAACTTGTCAGCAACGACTTCCCTTCTCTCTATATATATATATATATATATATATATATATCTAACGGTTAGTTCCAGGACTATTTTTGAATCGACTATATATAGCTCAAATCGATCATATATAATGTCCTCTTTCTAATGATGGATGAATTTTTGAAAAATATCAATTTATATTTTAGTATATTCCAGAGATCATATAGTTCCGGGACATTATTTTTTTCGATCTCTCAAAATCCCATATGCATTTACAGGGTGATTCATAATGATTGGTAAGAGCAATAGTGGAATCCTCAAATCAAAATATGGCCAAATATGACTTCAATATGAACTCGGTGCTATTATTTGAAATATTTCATTCATTATTTTGGAATATCAGATTCCGCTTCACATTTATTATCAAAGACACCGTTTTCGGAAGTAATATGGTTCCTGTCTGATACAGAATCACACTAAGAAGTAGAAAGAAATAACTTTCCGTGGTTATGAGCCGATCATATAAAAGTTTTTAAGATTTGGAAACGATAAGTATTGGTCGCACATAAAATCTCTTGAGAGTGAATCAAGATGATTACCTAGAGAGAATTTCCCAATGATAGCAATATTTTATGAGGCATAACCTAATGATTATCTTCCACAAATAATGAGAATTATCATATGATCAGGTCATAACAACTTGAAAAAATCGTATTTTCTACACAAGGCAATGTTGTTCCGTGAGGTTCTCAATTCTATTTTTTTTTCCAATTGATTCATTTTTATCGATGAGGTTCGACAGTTGATTGAAGAAAGTAATCAAGTTGCTGCTATTTTTGGTTGAACCGAAAGTCGAAATTGGCTGAGTCATTTTGTTCAAAATGCAATATCATATTTAGAATTCTCCTGTCCCTGTCACGTTGTTTGTTGCCAAACTCCTCGGAAACGGCTTGACCGATTCGTATTATAGTAGATTGTTTTATTAGGATCAAGAGTGATACTTTGTTTGACAAGCGAATTTTGCATTTGCGAGGCGGAGCGTTTAGCGAAGCCAAGCGAAAGCAAAATTTGCGAGTCGAACAAAGTCACTTTTGATCCGAATGAAACATGCTATTTTTAATGCAATCGAAACAATTGACTCAAATAAACATGTGAAGTAACCACCAATGCCGTGCCATATGTATGCAATGCAACAAATATTGACAAATAATCCGTGTGGTGAGAATATTCTACCTGCATTAACAGCAGGTTAAGTTTTCAAGGATGTTCGAATTGTATTTTCAATATAAATTCAACCACAGAGTGACATATTTGTGTATGGACCAGGTGCTCTAATGACAAATACCGCGCCAGTACCAGCTATAGGAACAAGACGTGAAAAATGTTAGGTTAGTGAGCATATGAACAATGATAATAGTGATTATTTATTCCTCATTCCTCTCCATACTACACTGTGTTTGACTTGATAATCGAATGAAGCTACACAAATTCGTTGTTTGAGACAAAAAAACTATTGCTTGCCGTGATTATTCAAAAACAAGTTATCCATCCCGAGAATAACGAATGAAATACAGATCAAGCAAGTATTTGAATCTCGAAGGCTTCCCTGATCAAAACAAAAATACTTAACTGAGATGTTCATAATTCCAATACTAAACTATAATAAGGTGTATTTATATCTCCAGCATGGGTATGAAATGCCAAATCCGCTGAAATCGGAAACAAATCAGGTATGCCTTTCAACCCAAATAACCAACCGTCACAATGTTGTTTATTCTTGATGACGTCCAGTACATCCTTTCTAGTTCCTAGGAGCTGAAGTCCAACTTTAGCTCCTAGGAACTGAAATTCAACTTTAGCTCCTAGGAACTAAATATGTTGCCTAGCAACTTACCTATTTTTGTGTCAGTAGTAGAAACGTAAATTTAAGAGCTAATTTTGGTATCAAAATAAACGACTTTTGTGTCGGTTGCAGAAAAAAATATTTTTGCGTATTCGGTAGGTATGAGAACTATTTTTCAAATTGAAAATTGAAGATGGCTGATGCAATATGGCAAACGAGTTTCATGATCTGATTCCATTCAGAATTGGTATATGGGGGGGTCTTTGTGGTCAGAGATTATGATTTTTTCATCAAAATTTGGAAATTCAAGATGGTGGATCTAATATAGCGGACGAGTTCTGTAATTATAGTCCGATTTTATTCGGAATTGGTATCTAAGGGTTTTTGGGGTCGAGAAATATTGTTTATGGCATAACAACGTTCACCGGGTCAGGTAGTAGGATCATAGAATTCGATTTTTCTATCAATGAAAACAAGAACCATATCTGGTGGTAGACACCTCAACCGTCGACAGGTATGTTTCTTGATAGGTATGTTCTCTTACTGAACGATTTATAAAATCGTGTACAGCACTGTACGTGTCATGAAGAAATGACCAGGAACTAGAAGTTGTATTGTAAATATGAAATATCCTGAAGTCAAAGAAAAGTAACTCAAATTAGAGGTTTATAAATTTTTCCATTATTCAACAGTTTGTAGATTAGATTAGATTTGAAATGGGGCCTTCGGGCTATCTGCCTCCACACTGCGACCTTTTCAGATCTATTGTGTCCGCCCTCAAAATCGATTAGAGTTCTTGGGCTAGCCCCGCCTTCTCTATGAGATTCCATAGGCTAGCTTTCAGATCTCCTGTGTATCTCTGAGCTGCTGGTTTTTCCTCACCCAGCGTAAGAATTCTTAGTCTTGACAAGCCCTCACAGTGGCAAAGTATGTGTACTGCTGTTTCTTCCTCTTCCTGACAGAACCTGCACAGCAGTTCTTCAGTCAGACCTATGAAACAGTTTGTATATTGCTTACGCGATTCCATGCTTCCTGGTGAATCTAAAAGTTATTTTGTGATGCAAGGAAAGGTCACCACAACCTATTTCTGGAGAAGAAATGATAAGCAGAAATTCAATCTGTCTGTCCGAACAGATGAATTCATCGAACAGCATCACGAAATTACCATCAATTTCATCAGGAATCATGGAATCGTATAAAAAACAAAGTGTTTTATAAAGCAAGAAATGATAAACCATCAATTAGCGGTGCTTTATACGTTCTTCTTGGCCACTTTATATGTTCGAGATATTCTCAAAACACTCGAGAAAATCCTACAACACGATGGAATATCTCCTTCATTCTTTTCGTTTGAAATATGTTGGGATGTTTCAATACCATTTGGTTATCATATTCATAAATGGAAGGGATTCCCTATATATAAGTGTCACTTTATCGCCCGGATTCGCGGGCGTAAAGTAGCACTTCAGCGCCCTAGGACGATAAAGAAGTACAGCAGGCGGTAGAGTAGGTGATCGGGCAGTAAAATAATTTCACCGTTTTCCTAGTTATTTCACTGTGATTTTCTAGTGATTTCTAGTATAATGTACATATTACTAAACAACCATTCGATCTTTCTTCGCCACTGGCGTACATAATTTGGCTAAATGAATTCAACAACATTAATGGATTCCATAGTGACAGTGAATGAATGACAAAAACGGTCATGCTTAAAATGTTGTATGTATTTTGGGCGTGACTTGCTTTTATGGACCTATCCGTGATAATAGCCTTCGCTATCGCTTGGGCGCTTACTCAACATGCTGCGGTCCATAAAAGCCTACTTTACGCCCTTGATACATGAATTACTATTATATTTTTTTTCCAATTACCCACTCTAGGAGTCGATAGAAAGTACGGAATCATACACATTCTGATTTTGTTAAGCCAACTTGAGATTCAGGATAACTAATATCAATCATAAAACATTTATTCCCAGGACATTTTTTCATCAGACTAGTGGTGCCCGCGAGAGTCTCGTTTTCGAGAGTCTCGCATGGTCTCGTCTCGTTTTCGAGACAAGACTCGAGACGAGACTCGGACTAGACGAGACGAGACTTTTATCGGTCTCGTCTCGAGTCTCGTGCAAGACTTCTCGTGTCTCGTGCGAGAGTCTCGCAGGTATATATTTCTGCGTGCCGACTGCAGACTTGAGAATTTCATTCATAAATCAACATATTTAGAAAGAATTCAGACTATTTAGCACATATAAACAGAACATTTCGATCATAAATTCTTTAAAAACACAATACATGATTGTTGTAAGACGACGTAATGCGTGAAAGGAAAACGGACTATTCTCTCTCTTACGACGGCGGAATGTAAACGCATGCAATTCTGCAATAACGACAGATCGCAAATTGAATGACTACTTGAAAATCTATACATAAGTCATTCTGTGCTAAATAGTCTAAGATGAAGAATAACTTTATGTCTTAACGACTGGGTGAAAAACAAAAACATTCGTGATCGTGAAGGCTGATCTGACTGATAAAGGTTTTTTTTCTCACATAACTATTTCTGAAATGAGAAAAATAATGTTGAATTAAAGTTTTTGTTTTGTTTATTTGTTTAGAATATACGTGTTACTTTTTATTTTATTTTTATAACTTTCGAATATATAATGCTATGTTTTTTTTTTCTTTTTTAGATGTATGATGTAAGTATGTACCTATTAGGTACTTACTTTTCAATAAATAATGTTATATTTGTTGTAATTTTCTCTTCCTACTTCTACATTATACCTAAAAAGTAGGTGAAGGTAAATATCTCGTACTAGACTGGAACAAGATTATGCATGACGAAATTGCGATACATTTGCGAGACTCTCGTACGAGACGCGAGACAAGACGAGACTCCAGGATGCGAGACGAGACTCGAGACAAGACTTCATATTTCATCGGCGAGACGAGACGAGACTTTATAAAAGTCTCGTCTCGTTGGTCTCGTGTGAATCACTACATCAGACGTATATTGAAGTTCCATCAAACAATGTTATAAATCGTTCAGTTCCAGGACATTCATATCATGAAACCTAATAGTTGACGGTTGAGAAGTGGCTGGCACCTAATATATTTCTTGCTTCAATTGATACAAGAAATAAATTCGGAAAATGAGCATGGTCCTACATGATATTGCATTTCGAACAAATTCTTCACATGATTTTATTCATTTCTGGTTCAACTGGAAACAGCACCACTTCCTAAAATCAAATGGCGAATACCATTTCATTATTCCATATGAGTATTCGGATGAAAATTGTCATTACGAATAAGTTTATTGATACATTGCATTCAAAATATACTCTGATGTACCAGATAGTGCAACATCGAGGATAATAAATAGTTCACTCTTTTCTGTCAATTTTCGCATTTATTCGAATTCATGATGATGAAGATGATCTATAATTATATGAAAAATGATGAGGATGAATGATATAGTTGAATGTTATCAATGCCTGAACTCTCGAGTAATGAATTATTTAATTCCAGGACATTCTGTATACATTTTGTTATGATACGTATAGTTCTAGGACATTTTTTGTTACAATACATATAGTTCCAGGACATTTCCTTATGATACGTATAGATCCAGGACATTGATATTGTCAATCGTATAGTTCCAGGTCATACAAATCATGAAACGAAAATGTACAGGGTGAATAAGAATAAGACCGACAAACTGCGTACCCAGATCTATCAATTTGAGAAAGTGAATTGTTGTTTTTATATCTGCATCGATATCTCACTATAGGTCCTAGAGGCCTACTCGTGGTCTCAATCGATTGAAAACGGCCTGTTACATTAGAAAATGAGATATTCGCGAGATTTTTTGCATTTTTCTGGAATTTATTGGCATCTGAAGATCGTTTTGTGGTCTGTCGAAGCAATATCGATTCATTTCATGAGTTCAAAAATGAAATTTTTCAAGTCACGGTTCAAAATTCTAAAAAAATTCGGGAAGCATGATTTGGAACTGCGAAGCCAAAATATGTGAAGAAACATTCGACCTACTCGTGGACTCAATCGATTCAAAACGTCCTGTTCCATCAAAAAATGAGATATCTGCGGAATTTTTTGCATTTTTCTGGAATTTATTGGCATCTGAAAATCGTTGTATGGTCTATCTGAGTCTATCGAAGCATTCTCGATTCATTTCGCAAGTACAAAAATGAAAGTTTCCAATTCACGGTTCAAAATTCTAGAAAAATTCGAGGAGCCTGATTTGGAACTGCCAAACAAAAATATGTGAAGAAACATCCGAATTTCTCCACAATAACTTGCCGGTGTTTCATTCAATTGAAGAAAGTGAATTGCTGTTTTTATACTCAATTTGGATCGTCGAAATCTCGAAAACTATAGGTCCTAGCGACCTTCTGGTGGTCTCAATCGATTCAGTATGGCCTGTTAACTAGAACATGAGATATTTGCGGGATTCTTTGCTTTTTCCTGGAATTAACTGGCATCTGAAAATCATTGTATGGTCTATCTGAGTCTATCGAAGCATTCTCGATTTATTTCGCAAGTACAAAAATGAAAGTTTCCAATTCACGGTTCAAAATTCTATAAAAATTCGAGGAGCCTGATTTGGAACTGCCAAACACAAATATGTAAAGAAATATTCGAATTTCTCCACAATAACTTGCCGGTGTTTCATTCAATTGAAGAAAGTGAATTGCTGTTTTTATATCTAATTTGGAACGTCGATATTTCGAAAACTATAGGTCCTAGCGACCTTCTGGTGGTCTCAATCGATTCAGAATGGCTTGTTTCATTAGAAAATGAGATATTTACGAGATTTTTCGCTTTTTTCTGGAGACTATCGGCACCTGAAATTCGTTGTATGGTCTATCGAAGCAGTCTCGATTTATTTCGGAAGTTCAAAAATGAAATTTTTCAATTCACGTACCTATCAGAATTTTGAAGAAAATCTAGGAGACTGATTCAGAACTGTGAAGCAAAAATATGTGAAGAAATATCCGAATTTCCCCACAATTACGTGCTGGTGTTTCAATTAATTGAAGAAAGTGAATTGCTGATCGTCGATATCTCGAAAAATATATGTCCTAGCTTCCTACACGTGGTTTCAATCGATTCAGAATGGCCTCTCCACTAGAAAATGAGATATAAGCGACATTTTCAGCTTTTTTCTGAAATTAATTTGCATCTGGAAATCGTTGTATGGTCTAACGAAGAATTCTCGATTTATTTCGCGAGTACAAAATTGAAAATTTCCAATTCATGGTTCAAAATTCTAGAAATATTCGAGAAGCCTGATTTGGAACTGCGAAACAACAATATGTGGAGAAACATTTGAATTTCTTCACAATAACATACCGGTGTTTCAATTAATTTAAGAAAGTGAATTGCAGTCTCAATATCTGATTTGGATCGTCGATATCTCGAAAAATATAGGTCCTAGCGTCCTATAAGTGGTCCCAATCGATTCAGAATGGTCTGTTCACTAGAAAATGAGATATCTGCGGAATTTTTTTTTTGTAATTAATTAGCATCTTAAAATCGTTGTATGGTCTATCCAAGCATTCCCGATTTATTTCTCCAGTACAAAAATGAAAATTTCAAATTGAAGGTTCAAAATTGTAGAAAAATTCGAGAAGCCTGATTTGGAACTGCAAAACAAAAATATGTGAAGAAACATTTGAATTTCTTCACAATAACTTACGGGTGTTTCAATTGATTTATGAAAGTGAATTGCAGTCCTAATATCTGATTTGAAACGTCGATATCTGGAAAAATATAGGTCCTAGCGTCCTATACGTGGTCACAATCGATTCAGAATGGCCTGTTGACTAGTAAATGAGATATCTGCGGAATTTTTTGCTTATTTTTGTAATTAATTGGCATCTTAAAATCGTTGTATGGTCTATCCATGCATTCCCGATTTATTTCGCAAGTACAAAAATGAAAATTTCAAATTGAAGTTTCAAAATTGTAGAAAAATTCGAGAAGCCTGATTCGGAAGTGCAAAACAAACATTTGTGAAGGAACATTCCAATTTCTTCACAATAACTTGCCAGTGTTTCAATCAATTCAGAGAAGCGAATTGCTGTTTTTATATCTGATTTGGATCGTCGATATCTCGAAAACTATAGGCCTAGCGGCCTACTCGTAGTCTCAATCGATTCAAAACGGCCTGTTCCATTGAAAAATGAGATATCCGCGAGATTTTTAGTTTTTTTCTGGAGAATATCGGCATCTGAAAATCGTTGTATGGTCTTTCGAAGCATTCTCGATTTATTTCGCAAGTTCATAAATGAAAATTTTCAATTCACTTATCAGAATCTTAAGAGAATTCGAGGAGACTGATTTGAAACTGTGAAGCAAAAATATGGAATTCTTTCACAAGAACTTGATGGTGTTTTAATTGATTAAAGAAAGTGAATTGCTGATTTTTTATCTGATTTTGATGATCGATATCTCAAAAACTATAGGTCCTAGCGACCTACTTGTAGTCTCAATCGATTCAAAACGGCCAATTCAATGGAAAATAAGATATTCGGGAGATTTCTTGCTGTTTTCTCGAAATTATTGGCATTTGAAGATCTTTGTATGGTCTATCGAAGCATTCAGGATTCATTTCGTGAGCCCAGAAATGAAAATTTTCAATTCATGGTTCAACACTTGGGAAAAATACGAGAAGACTGATTCTGAAAAATATGTAGGAATCTGTGAAAAAATACGTGAAGAAATATCCGAAAGTTTCCACAATAACTAAATGGTGTTTCAATTCATTGATAAAAGTGAATTGCTGTTTTTCCATCTAACTTTGATCGTCAATCGCATACTCCTGAGATAGTGAACCGTCCTGGAAATAACCGTCCATATGTCCGTTGAAAAATTATAATACTGAGAAATTCAATGTCGAGATGAGATCATTCCATGGTCCTATTCAGAAGTTATCTATACCGAGTAATTTCAAACACTTTTTCTTATTCTACTCTAGGAGTCTGTGATTTTTTCCGATCACAAAGAATATATATACAGTATGTTAACTTTTATTCTCCATTACCTAATAATTATAATTCGCATGACATCGTAACAACATTGTTCGTGTAATAACATTTTTTTTTCGATCTACCTAGTAATATCGAGTTAGCCATAAATGACTTTGACTTTGGTTGTTGCATAATACAGTGAATGCATTCGGAAACTGATGTGACAAAAAATATTGTGTTTCTTTAAAAAAATAGGTCGAGAGATTGAGTAGTCTGAATCGATGTTCAACAAACTCTATATAGTTCCAAGACTTTATTATCGAAGAACATAAAGTTCCAAGACTCATGGAAAAAGAAATTTCATCGGTATGCATATTCAAACTCTTAGTTTGACAACATCATCTTGAACAAAACCTTACAATATCGAAAATGACTGGTATGGATCAATCATAAGACGTAAGTCATTTGGAGTTTCTGTTAACATACCTCACATAGGTAAGTACCTTACTTTTATCGACATCAAACATAATATCCTCGGAATGGGAAATTCGGGTCTTTCTGCTAGAGAAACAGGATCTAAGATTCATCACTAGGAAAAACACTTTCCTTCATTGAAAAATGCCATCACCTTCAGATGAAGGTTATGTTCTGAGAGAACTAATCACCTTGTGATATTTTGTGATTTTTGCTGGAAGACCGTTCAAAATTAAATTTGTTGTAAAATGTTCATGATATAAATGTGATGTAGTACTAAATAAAAAAGAGAACGAGAGCTGAAAAGAGCGGTTTACGGCATATCATAGTTCTAGTTATGTGAAACTGGCTCAGCCAATGCCTTGTGTTTTTGAGAACCTTCGACAACTTTATTGTAAACATTTGGTAAACAATCATTCCCGTTTCACGCAAACAGAATGACGTTAATTTCATTTTGTTATATACATGTACGCTTTTCTTCTGAATACAGCTGTACGATCCCAAACGAAATGTTTGCTATTTTTCACACCAGTGATTGATGGTTATGTTCTTCTGCAAAAAACAACTATCCTTTTGCTTGATGAAGTACAAGTATTCATACAACAGTCGTGGACAAAGTATAGTATACTACTACTACTATTTTCGTGACAAAACTCAACCTTCGTGAATAAAAGCCCTCATTATATGCTTGTTGAATAATATACTTGTTTCAGTCTCTCTGGACAAGTGTTATTCCGCATACCTTGACAAGGAAACAGAAAATGAGTACTCCAATTCTATTAAACCTACAGAGTATGCAAAGATGATTATTCAATATTTCAGAATCCCATTCTTATAGGAGAAAAGTTCCTGTAAACCTAGCACCAAGAGTATTTTCTAGAATGAAATTAATTTTTGATTTCACAAAAATTCTATGAATTTTGATATCAAATTCAAGACCTGAAACGCCTTTGTTGAATTCTGAGGGCCATTATCTCCCTCAGACAGCATTTGAGTGGTTTGTCCTCGGAAATTCCCCTGCATATGTTTATTGTAGGAGATTCATATAACATCAGAATCCCATTTTCGGACACCCTGTATACAATTTGTCCTTATGGTATTAATTTATTGAGCAATCGAAAGAAAAACAGTATTTTGGATGAAATGTTTCAATTTAAGTCTGACATAGGAAGTAAACAACACTAAAATGGGGATCGCATACTTCCAAGACAGTAGAGTTCCAAGACCGTCCTGGAAATAACCGTTAGATAAAAAAAACTTCCAAGACCGTCCCGGAACTCAACGAAAGTCTCGGAACTAGCGATTCAATGGCAAAATAAGTCTTGGAAGTAACCCTTAGATATATATATATATATATATATATTTATAACTAATACTAACAACTAACCTCTTTGTTATGAAATATTATTTTCGGAAACAAATAAAGATTGAATTGAATTGAATTGAATTGACTCTCAAGAACATAACTATTACCGATCATACTGTGGAAAACAAGACGCAATGAGATATAGAGAACGCAAGCTCGAACGTAAATTTGCATGTGTCTGCGATGGGCCGCCGAACGGAACACGGTTTCGGAAATTGAAATTTTGACAAGTATATTTATCTTGTCGCGGTAGCCCCCGATCGTACCCAGACCGCCATTCATCATGGTACCGGGAATGGGAAGCTGGGGGGTTGGAGGGACGGCAGCTGGGAGGAGAAACATTCGCATAAAAATTGACGGGATGTTTGCATGTGTGTGGAACATTGGCGTGCCGAACGGAAGGATTCAAGATTCAATAGCTGCCAGATAGAAATGTGAGAGTCACTATAATGGTAGGTACTAGGAGAAGTGAGGGACGTTTCCAAATAACACAGGATATTGCTGGTATATTCCGCTATGGTCCTACAAATGTCCCAATGTTTCAGACTCAGGTACAATATCCCAGAGATGTTTCTTCTGAGACATCCATCCGATGTTTCCATTGGATGTTCTGGAAACATTCCATTACATCATTTTCTATACACAAATGTGTTTACTATTTATAATTTCATAGTACCTATTGTGACAAAATTATACTCGTACTCACATACTCACCTTGAAGAACAGCTGGCTAATTTGATTGATAATAAATCGAAATATTTATACTGAATATCTACAATAAGATTGAAAGGTGTGAGTATCTAACCCTAACAACACAGGGATGTCCTAGGTACGTCCCTTTTTTGTCCCGCGGTACAAGGACATGATTGGGACATCCAGGGGATGTCCTGCAGTGGTTGTCCAGTAGACATCCCGCCCGGTACATACCTAGGATATCCTATTCGTGTCCCTGGAGTATCTGATATCCATTCACATCAGAGTCATTGAATTTCATCAAACTATTGTGTTGAATTTTTTTTAAATGTTTGTTTCTTTTCCGGAAAATGATTGTAATGAAAATAAAGAATAAAGTCTCAGAACTTCTCAAGAAATTACCATTTTTCGCAGACAGAAATCGTACATGCATAATGCCCCTCATTTTCAAACACCCAAGAATGATAATAATTATACCCAATTCCTAATAAAGTTGTATTTATTCAGGTTTTTGTAGTTAAGTCCTGTTTATAAATCTGTTTAGTACATAAATCTTCAGGAGGCATGATAGCCAATGGAGCAAGGTGCGTGCATGATAAGCCAAAGGTCCTGGATTCAATCCCTACTCGACCTGCAACTTTTTTCTTTTGTCGAAAGGATGTCCCTGGGATATCCTTGGGACATCCTAGGGATATCCTTTCATCGTACTCGGTACATCACATGGACGTACCAGAAGGACATCCCTTGGATGCCTTTTTTAGCGGCCAGCGGATGTCCCTGGGACATCCCTAGTATGTACGTTGTCCGACGAAGGACATCCCTGGGATGTCCTAGTATAAAATCAGGGACGTCCATGGGAAGTCCCTAGGATGTACTGGTGTTGTTAGGGAATACTTATTACCTTTATTGAAAATGTGTTTTCTTTAAATGAATAATATACTCTTCTGATGAATACTGAATAATCACTGAATTCTCTACATATGAATAATACTAGTCACACATTTACACAGACGAAAGAAAACTAGATTTCCGATTCTGCATAATATATTTAATGTCATCTCGCTACGTATAACTACAATCAATCTTCATTCCTCATTTGGTCTTTTATGCCAGACTGTTATTCAGCCGTTGAGCACCGATCCTTGTATCTGCATCATGAGGAAATTGAGAGGTTGTAGATTCAGGAGGATCCTCATGTCTATATGCGTGCACACTCATCTGTTCACCTGACCCCAGGCCACCAAACTAGGCAGCTATAAATGAAAAATGTTTTATTCTCTACACAATATTGAACATACTGTCAATAAGTAATGAGTCTTCCTGCATGTACTTCTGGTCACCATTTAAAAATAAGTCTCGGATCCAAATCTTCCTGACCTGAATGAATTGTTGGGATGTCAGATGAAGTATCAGCATGGAAGCCTTCGAAACTTCAACCCAGCCAACCATCGTGTGACATCAACATCTGTGTGATGTAACAACCTTGCATAAATGCAATATCTCGTTAACACATCTTATCGACGTCGATTCGATATCAACGTCGCAAGGAACTTCTTCAAACTACAGACGTATTCAAAAAAAAGCGTACAAGTATATTTGAGAGAGAAATTGAAGTCATCCTATTTGCGTAAAACGGGCTATCGGGAATTAATGTTTACCAAATATTGACAGTAGAGTAATCATAGGTTCTCAAAATACAAAGCATTGGCTGAGCCAATTTTACTCAACGAGAACAAGAATGTCGAAATCTTCTATGTTTAATACATGTACGCTTTTTTATTGAATACGACTGTACATCTCTTCGACGTTAACTAAATAATTCACATTGATATCCTCATGAGATATCTTTGTGACCTGTGAGTGTGACGCAGAGATCGACATGCGCAAAACGAACGCACACGCCAGACGCCATGTTGAGCTGTGCATGGCCACGTCAGTCAGTCAGTCAGTCAGTCAGTGAGTGAGTCCGACTCCGAACAGACTATTTCCTTCCAAATTCTCTGTTGAAATATCTGAGATGATTTATATAGCACATATTATAGCAGCTTCAAATTTGAGGAATACAATCATTTAGGAACGACGGTGAGTTCAATCACAATAGGTAATAATATTGTAATTACCTCTGAGATAGGAATATTGCAATATAAAACAAGGTGGATTAAAGATCCCAAGATAATGTAAGTGTATTTGATATGTATCATGTATGAATAATGTATATTTGTATTGCTATATATATATGTGTCATGTTTTACTTCAAGATTACCTACTAATTAGGGTGATTGTCATGATAAGTTTTGTATCATCTGTTTTTACTTTCGGAAAATAAACATTTTCTTCGTAAAGTTGAATAATAATTATTATATATCCCACGAATATCACAGGTACGGCGACCACATCATCGATGTCGCAGTGTGAGTTTGTGATATGAAATGTACACTTGTATGTGACTTGGTAGTGATTTTTCATGTGATGTCGCATTTCATGTCTGAACGACGTCACAGTGATGTTGCTTGAGTCGGACATTTTCACATCGCCACGTTGTATCGGTAACATGTTTGTGACTTCAAATGAGATATCGCACGTCACAAAGTGATGTGGCGTATACATCACTTATACATCTCATGGTTGGCTGGGAAGTCGTTATATACCAGCATATCCTGATCTATTCATCAAATCGTGGATGAATGAATATGAAATACTACACACAAAAAAAGAATCTCTTGTATTGAGCATGACTGCATTGGTCCAAGAAAATGATTTGTTTGTATATAACGAAAGAGATGATATTCTTGTTCCGAAACAATGATTTATTCAACAACTCTCTTGTAGGAAAATCAAGATATGCATGGTTGGAGACGTTTGTTATGTTGAAGTGAGAATTGAAATAATTCATATTGACAAGATCATTTACTTATTTCAGGAAAACCATAATTTTGAGATATGAAATTCATCCACCAAATGAAAACAATCATTTTCTCAATTTGCAACTATGGATTACTATTATTGAGAATTGTTCTATTTCATTTCAAAATGAACGATTTATTCAAGTCAAAATTCCGTAAATTTTCAATCAACACATTGATATTTTCGATCCGAATTTATAAGTTTTTTATAATGAATATTGAGCTCATTTTCTCCAATGGAACTATTTTCTTGTATCAAAATATTGACTGCTTGGATAAAAATATAATAATGTTTTTGATTAAAAACTGTGAATGATTCCCAATGAGATAACTAAATTCCACAGAATATTCGTGAAGAAATATATATTTGTTCCTTTAGTTGACAATAATCCCATGTATAGGTATGTACATCTTGGATCAGTATTGTCCATCAAGACCCCAAATGGTTATAGAATAATCACATGCCTTGATTTCGTCTTCTTGAAGTTTCGCTGGAAATGATAACGGTTACAAACAATGACATAAGTATTATGATTGATTAAAAACTGACCTCTATAATATGTTATATCGTGACTCCAGTAATATCATGCCTTCTGGAAGTTATCAGGTATATAGATTCGAGATACTCGGCAGGAAACTTTCTCTCACCTAATGTCCAGGTCTTCTCAAGTCTTTTCAAGTCATTTGTAGATAATACTTCTTCATTCTCAACCAGTCGTCATTTTGCTACAAAAAAAAATTTCGAATGAATTAATAAGCATATTTTTATAGCAGGATACTACTGAATCCCTGTTATTTTGATTGAAAAATTGTTGATTCACTCACAATGACTATCGATATTTGGAAAGGTAACTACTTACCAAGGGAATTCAATGTTATACCTCCACCAGCTCTCTACAAGTTCAGCATCTGTTAGATATTTATATTCTAAGACATTTCCACCTATACACACTCGATAAAACATTCAGAATTTTCAAACTTCGCAGCTTAATGCCGTTTCGCCGTTGTGGGCCTGTCATAATGATGTGAACATGGTCAATAATGATTGAAGACTGAGGCCTGAGTTTTGGCAACAGGATTGCTTACCCTTGATTTCCGAGAGCATATTATTTTCTTCCAAAGAAATACTTATTCATAGACTTGAATCAAGTAAATAAAGTATTGAATCAAAATGTGGCTTCTTCAATTAGAGGAATTATTAATATCATCAAGTTCATCAAGTTGAAGATATTATATTCCTTTCATTTGAAAAAAATTGATATTCATATCTTTGAATCAAGTAAATATGGCATAGAATAAAACTATCAGGAATCTTCGATTTGAAGAAATTATAATACCAATATGATGAAATTAGAATGCTTCATTTGAAGAAATAATTATTTATATTTTTGTTTCAAGAAAATGGCGTATTGCCTCAACATATTAGGTTTTTGCAATTCAAGAAAACTGAATATGTCATTCGATGAAATGGACATTCTTTGATTTGAAGAAATGTATACTTATATTCTTGGATCAAGCAATAAATATATTGAAACAAGATAGTACGCTTCTGCGAATTGAAAAATCGTTTTGATTGAGTTGAAGTAATTAATTTATTAATTCAATGATTACATTCTTGGTTTGAGAATATATTTCAATAATATGACACTATTTTCTTGAACATACCAGATTTCTCGACTCAAAAGAATATGCTCAATTCAAAGAAGATATACAATTGAATTTTCAAGAGAATGGGTTTTCTTATTCGAAGAAATTTTTTTTCTGTGTGTATGTACCCACATGATCTCTTAACGATTGGGAACTTCTGATGCAATTCAATAGCTTCTATTGTTTTCGGATGCATACAGTAATGGGATAAAGACTTTCCTACGTCACTGTTTACTCTTGTCATGCTTTTATTCATTCGAATTGGCCACTGGATATGAACGTGTTCGATGTACTACAGACATTTTCGACATGGAAACAGAGCAATTGATTGCGTTATGCACTTTACTCATGAAGTGAGCTGACTTGAATGGAATTGCACATGATGTGTGGAACAAAGACTAACACATTTCAGCAGCAAGGAAATTGACGAGGAGTTTCATGTTCGATAGTGGTTGTTATCATGTCACATATATCAATATTCCTTCCGGAGAAAGATCAAATTGATGATCTGTAAAATTCAGAAGATACATTTGTTTGGTTGTTCATTAATTAATTACCTATCCCAACTAATACACTTGAGTAGATTTATTCGATATTAGGAATTTCAAAACCACATCTAATAGTATGTGTCCGATCTTCACAGGACAGAGTATTTGTATACTCATACAGAATCACTATTCATTGAAAACTGATACTAATTATTTCATTTCCACAATGAAATATAAGTGACTAAAATATGTATGAAAACGGTCGATTACTCTTGAAGAGAAAAATAGCTAGGAAAAAATATTAGGATACGAAAGTCTTAGAGTTTATCAAAATTCACCATACTGAATAAAAATTAAGTATACAGCATCAGTGAATCGCTTTATCTTTTATAGAACACACTATATATCATCACATTTTTCAATTCGGCTAAAAAATCTGAACAAAATTGATAACACACGTAATATTTTGATGTTAACCGTTTTCCTAATATCGAATTTCGATAATAACTCTTCATTACTCTCAAATTTATCAAAGAAGAAGCACGAGATGATAGATATTCATTATAAAAGTAACACCACGAGTTGGAGTATTAGGATATGATTTAAAATATCCACTACTTGGACTTCGTTTTCTATCACCGTACCTTTGGATCATCAAGATTTCAATATGCTCAGTATCAGTTGAACGTCTCATTTTCGCGCAAAAATAATTATCACTCAATGTATTTTTGACATGTGCTAACAAAAGAACGACGCGGCGTTGATATGGAGCTGGAATCTTTCGAAAGTAACTTTTGATGGACTATGAACCTAAAATTGACTACAACATTCTTGGATGAGTTTTTTCCAAAATATCCATAATAATTATCATTCAGTGTAGATGATTTTTAAAGAATCTTGAACTTTTGTATTTTGATATTTTTCGCTAGCTATCTAACTTTGAGAGATAATAGACCGTTTCCATTCATATCAGCGTCCCTGTATTTATCAAGAATAATATCATTGAAAAAGGTGATGGCTTTTCAAGGTAACAACTTCATAATGTCTCTGGAATTGACTATCCTTCCGTTCTCGTAGTTCAATGTTTATATTTGACCTTGACAACAGTACCTACATTTTTCCATGTGATCTAGTTTCAGCTGCTCGTTCGTAGATTTGCGAATTGGTATGCAAAAGCACATTACCTTCTACAAATCTATTCCTCATTTGTGAAATAACATTTTTTCATGGACACAGTGATAGAGTTCAAGATACATTGTTCAATAATTGGATGCATTACTCTCCATCAAACATATAATTTTGCAAAATTTCAGAGGTTGTGGAGTCATTCTCCTCCACTTCCTCATTTTTTTTCTCTGAAATTGAAATATTAGTAAAAGAAGAGTGATGTATGATTATGATATCATGGAATATGGTACAAACGAAGTGAGTAATTCATATAACTTCCCAGATGGAATTCTTGAGAATAGTATACCTATTTTCATAATTCCACAAATCACGATCCTGGATCAAAAACTCCTCGAATAAACAGAACGGATAATATTTCACCTAGACTCATCTCTGGCGACCCGCCAAACGAAGCTTTTCTATTACATGAGTGTGATAGTCCAAACAATATAAAACGCCACGTAATGCACCATTACCATTTTGAGTATCATGAATTCGTGCATATTTTTTGCATCAGGAGATTTATGCAGACATTGCTGTGATCACGAGACTACAGGGTAACTCACGGTCGATGGTACAGTGGGGCTCAAATTAAAAGTAACGACTTCTGTGGAAATCCCTTTAAAATTTCAGTTTATGCACCCAGACTAATAGCTATTCCAACCGCCCGCTGTTTCAATCACTTATTTCTTATGGTGAGTTGTGGTACGAGATAGTCAGATATCTGAATATTTCTAAGATTTGGGGTTAATATTCACATCGCTAGAGTAATATTTTATGCTTCATCTTATGAAGCTGACTCATGGTTATTCATTGTTTGATTCTAGTTGATTCTATGGATTGATAGATATAGTTGAAGTACTTGAATAAAGCGGCATCGGTATAATTAATTTTTTTTTAATTGAAGTTTGTCGTTAGTATATCCTCCAATTATTTCTCCCATGAAATCATATTTCTTAATCGTTCTTAAGAGTTATTTTTCCCTGAATACCTATTCTTGATATAAGAACTAATAATTCTCATCAGCATGTGCGATATGAAAACGGTATACTCATAATTATCTTGAAACGCGAATATCTACCTACTTCCAGAAATGTTATTTTTAAAGTATAATACTTGAGCTTTGATGCAGATAAATTTGAAAAACAGGGTTATCGATCGATTTGATGAAGTTCAGTGTCTCCCATGTCCGTTAATCACAAAAATATTACTTTGCTTCAGAACAGTGTTGTGTCATCAATTTGATATCTCAAAAAACATAGGAGATACTGAACCGAACCGAATAAGTAGACAATATTTCATGATGCATGATTCTATACCTAGAAAATAATGACGGATTCTCATTCAAGATCACTCGGAACATACCTGTACTAATTTTCATCATCATAAAATACAGGGTGTCCGAATTTTTTTTTCATTATTTTTTGGTTGATGAAAAAATTGCCTACCCACCCTTTTTGTTTTCTCAGACACATTGTATATTTGAATGATAATAATCGGGGCTGATATGTTCGAAGTAGTCCTAAATATCCATTTGACATTAGTTCTTCCCAAACATACCACAGTACTACATTTTCTGATCAAGTATACAAAAAATATATCTATTAATCTGATTTTTCGGACACTCTTTGTTTTATGACGATGAAAATCGGTACAGGGTTACATTGAGTGATCTAGGTTCAGAATCTATCATTAGTTTTAGTGAAAAAATAAAATCCCCAATAGTAATTTACGAAATATGGGTCAATAAAATTGGTCGCAGTTGATGGCCACGATAACAGTCCAAGAATAAAATCACTTTTTTTGTTTGATGGATATTTCAAATACCTATACAACAAAAAAAAGTTTTTCGAAATCGATCAGATAAGATAATATACGGATTTTACAGGCGGTGGTTAAGTTCTTAAAGTGGACACACTGTATATATAGCACGTGGTCACAGAACATAACATGCAGTGCACTGTTAAATACCAGAATGTTTGATGTGTATTTTTGACTTTTCTTTCAATATAAATAAATAAAATTAAATCCTTCATGATCAAAAAATAATACCTTATAATTATAGCCGAGTAAAATAACTATAGAAGTTTTCCACTTATCGATATTTCTTTGTGCTTATATATTCAACAGTATAAAATGTTATTTTGGTTTTGAAATCTATGATCTGCATGCTGATAATAATCACACTGTAGATATCCTTGTTTATGAAATTCATATTTCCACTCGAAAGAGCATTTTATGTGAACCAGTTCTCCTTTGTAAGAAATCAAGAGTTTCAGTGTTTCAGTTTGAAAGAAAATCATCTTCAAAAATATTCTCAAAAATCGTTATTACTCTGAAACAGTCGAAAATAGTAATGAATTACCTTATATATTTTATGGTTTATATCAGAGTAATATGTAGAATGAATAATGAAAAAAAAAGTGGTGTTCTATTGGAAATAAGGGAATTCTATTTTCTTTCCGTATTCGTAAGTGCGCTATGCCAGATTCATCCTCGGATTTACCCAAAAATTTTCAGAGTTTTATTCAACTCGGTATAATATTGAAAATGAATAGGTTACCTGAATGAACGTGAAATCATAAAATTCAGTACTATATCTTTATTGTTTCATTACAATTTTATCGATCTTTTTCTCCTGGTTATACAAAGTGTAATTCAATTGATGGTTAGAAATATAGGATGTAGACATTTTGAGAAAAGTTCATATGAACATAATATATGCCCTGAACCTCTTAACTTTAAAGCAATAGGGTGTTGAAATTTTAAGAAAAAAAAAATTTCTTATAGTAACTTTGATACTGTTCTAGATATTCTCATAAAATTTGACATGCACCTACTAAGCACTGATGGCCAGTTCGTGTCCGTATGGGATGTAAATACTGGAGATTTTTCTAAAAAATAAATGCAATTCTCATTCCTTTTGCAATAATTTGAGTTACATATTTGAAAATGATGAAACCATTTTGGCAAATTCAATCAACGACTTCACTTCAATAAAAATTAGACAAAAACACATCTTACCTACAAACTACACCACATTGTTTCAGTTGGTGCATGTCAAATTTCATGAGAATATCTAGAATAGTATGTCGAAGTTATCATAAGAAAATGCTTATTTTCATAAAAATTCCAACACCCTATAGCTCGGAAGTTGAGAGGTAGGGCATATGTTCATATCAACTTTTCTTCTCAAAATGAGCTGAGGAACCATGTCCTATATTTTTAGCCATAAATTGAATTACACCCTGTATAGTTTGAAATTAAATCCCTTCATTCCAAGATTGGATTCTAGTTATAATTAATTATATTATATCGTTCTCAACAAAACTGAATCAAAGTGAAGCAGTCCAGATAAATTCCTATTTATTTCATTGTAGTTGCCAAAGAAGAACTCTGTCATTGTTATTTTTCACGTTCGAATAATTATTATTATAACACCTCTAGGTATACTGCTGGGTATACCCTCTAATACCTTCACAGCGCGAACCAGGTCATAAAATGCTAATGAGGGAAACGGTTCGTTCCTAGGCAATGAATAGTACATGTGCATAGACAAAAATATTTCAATTCGACCAAGAGTCGTTACTTTTAATTTGAGCACCACTGTACGTTAGACGTTTATGGAGAACGGGACATAGAATCATTCTGAAATTTTGGTTACTCACGTAATTGCTCTTGGTCTATCGATCTACGATATTTTCAGCTCTGCGGCGTTGCCGCTTCTATCGAAAAGTAGCAACAACTTTGTTATTTTTAATAGAACATCCTGTATTTTATTGCATTTCCAGATTCTCTCTGAAGGGCTGATTTCATCGATGTATCACACTTGGGGTCTAGCGGAAATGATTACAGAGATATAGGGTGTGAAAAATCGTCATTTTTCAACTTTAGGAATTTTTTTGTCGAAACTATTCATTATTGGTCGAAACGGCTCACATGTCCCAATCTCAACTTCTGATCAACTATCTACTGACATTGAATTGAAACAAATACAGGGTCGTGCAGAATTCAGAATCTTGATCACCCGGTATATGTCCCAATTGAATATCAGTAGATAGTTAATCAAGAGTTGAGATGGGGACATGTAGGCCGTTTCGACCAATAATGAATAGTTTCGACAAAAAAAAATCCTAAAGTTGAAAAATGACGAATTTTCACACCCTATATCTCTGTAATCATTTCCGCTAGACCCAAAGTGTGATGCATGGATGAAATCAGCTCTTCGGAGATAATCTGAAAATGCAATAAAAAACAGGGTGTTCCATTTAAAATAACAAAGTTGTTGCTACATTTCGATAGGAGCGGCAACGCCGCAGAGCTGAAAATATTTTAGATCGATAGACCAAGAGCAACAACGTGAGTAACCGAAATTTCAGAATGATCCTATGTCCCGTTCTCCGTAAACGTCTAACGTACCATGGACCGAGAGTTACCCTGTATATTATAAAATATACTGGGTGAGTCATGAGGAACTGTACTGTTCCTACCACGAATAGAAGCCCTTGAGGGGAATAACGAATGTCCATCAGGAAGTGTCTTCTACACTTCTTGTCCAATATATAGGGTGAATTATGAGATTTGGCAAAAACATCTTCTGGTCATAACTTCCCAACAGCTCCTTCGATTCGTCTGATTTTTGTGGATCATTCCGCCTGGATATTTCATCATTCAGTATTTCTTGTATCACTTTGTATAGACTCCTTCAGAATCATCTGTGTTCGAACACATTCACATATCCGACGACTATTATACCTGCATACAACGTTGATTCTTCGAAAAAAAATTCCAACTTCCAATTTCATTCAATTAATCTTAAAAAAATGCATCATTTCGAATGAATATTCATAGCATGATTATCAAAGCTCTGAATTTGAAAATTCCGAAAATGTTTCGAGAGGAAGCATCAATCAATAAGATACAGGTGAGAAAAAAAAATAAAAAATCATCTGTTCAAACGGTGAGGTGACGACCACGATGCAATTTCACACCCATTCAATTATCACCCTGTAGCAATGTTATCTGAAGTCACAGAGGTTTCATATTGCCACAACTAACTGTCAAGAGTTCAGGCTAATCATCGGTGAAAACCGATTTCAAATTGGTAGGGAATATAGTGAGTTATTCTGTTTTGAATTCAGGCTATATTTTGGACCACGACGTTATCAATGTTGACCAGTTTATATTCCAAATAAGATAGTAGGTTGCGATGCTTCTGAATGAATGTTCACACTGACGAAATGAATATATGACGCCTGATTCGAAATCATGGTTATTATAATGACTGATTTATTGAAACAAAAAAAAATACGACAAATAATTGAAAGTCAATGATGTTTCACGCCGTGTCGAAATTCATAACATCAGGCAAGTATAATATTGCCTTCGATATAAATCAATCATAGTGGGAGTAAACGCTTCTCTATGGTTTCCCATGTAGTCTTCATAAGTGGAGAATATACAGGGTGGCCCTTTGAAAACGAAACAGAGGCTCTGTAGGTCGCCAAAACCGGATTATGGAAAGAATCTGAAACATGTCAACTATTTTTCCAAGGGGGTCATCGTTCTAAAATATTTCCAGCCCTGCGGTGTTGCCGCTCCTGACGAAAAGAAGCAACAGCTTTATTATTTCAAATGGAACACCTTGAATTTCATTGTATTTGTAGATTCTCCCCGAAGATCTGATTTCATCAATATTAATAATAATAATAATAATATATTTATTCCTTTTGTTGAAAAGTACAAAATAGAAGATGACTTCAACGGTACAATAACAAGGAAAACGTCACAATGCTAAATATAAATGTATATATACAAACACAATATAAACATACATATATCTCAAACGAAGATATGTTAGAAATAAAAAAAGATGTATGCAGAGGCAGGAATAACTAAAACGACTTCACAGTCTACTGAAACTACTAGTAAAATGGGACTATATAAACCTAGAATTCGACGAGGATGTAGCAATTTTTCTGGATAAGAGCAGTTTTCAATCTCGATTTGAAAATTGTTAAATTTGGTGAGTTCTTAACCGATTCATCTAGCTTATTGAGAAACTTTGATCCAAGAAAGAGAAAACTTTTTTGGTGAAGGGTGGTTCGGTGCATGTTGGGTATTAACAAGTTTTTAGAGCGAGTCGAGTATTGATGCTGATTAGATGTGAAGTTCGGCCTGTTCTTATGAATATATATGCATAGTCCATAAATATAAATACTCGCAACCGTTAGTATTCGGAGTTCTTTGAATGAATTTCTGCATGATTGCCTCCACCCAATTTCAGCAATGATTCTGATAGCCTCCTTTTGTAGAATAAAAACCCTCTCTGCAGTTGACCCTGTACCCCAATTCAGTATTCCATACCGTAGATGACAGTGGATAGTTCCGTAATACAGATTCAGCAAAACCTCTTTACTACAATGTCTAGACATGAACCTCAATGCATAAAAATAATTTTTCCTTAATTTATTGCAGATTTCAATATGAGGGGTCCATGTGAGTTCAATGAATCACACTTGGGGTCTAGCTGGTATGATTTCATTTCAGCTTTGCCATGGTTACAATAAGAGAAAATTATTTCCACAAAGATGATTATCAAACTTGATCAGATAATCCTCTGTGTCCCTGAAGTGAAAAATACATGAGTATTTTCCAAATCATAAATATAAGGACAAAAGGAGGATCATTATCTCTGGAAATATGTTTTTTTAGTGTGAGCTTATATCAAACAGTGTCTTTCAAAAAAATCTGACCGCCTTGCTAGGGTAGAAAAAATTATATTTTGTCACTGAGCAAACCTAACTTATTTTGCAGTGTTCTACCTCTACCAAGGGAGTCAGGTATTTTTGAATACCCTGTATATGCCAAACATTTCTCTCCATTTAGTCATCGAATATGTGAAGTTTGATGATATGTGATGTTGATAATAACAAGAGGTCGGTTACTCAACTGTTAATTTCTGATACAATACGGCAAGGTTCAAATTGTAGAAATATATTCTTTCATTTAAGACTAATATATAATATAAGTATTATACTTGTGGTTTTTGAAATAATATGCCATATATCAATCCTTCAGGAAATAATGGCGAGGAATTAATAGTCTTTATTTCTGACAGTGACATTATAAGCTTATATCGTCAAAGTTACGATATCTATTATGAGGGTCATAACTCCCTTGGGATGTTATAGATGCTATAATTCCCTCTAACTGAAATTGAATAAGAAATGCATAGCAACAACCACGCAGTAACGTAGCAATAAGGAATCTCCTATTCGCGGTAGTCAAGATCATCATCTGACGTTCTGATGACATTGAAACTATACGGAAAAACATGTCTAACTTCCAATCGGGAAGGTATCTAATGAATGAAATCAGTCAGAAATAAAATAATCTATGTATCACGGGAATTACTGAGCCTCAATAACCTCAGGCAATTGCTGTCCCTCGGGCCAGAGGCCCTCATAATTCCCTCAATATATAATAGTTATTTATGTATCAAGGGCGTAAAGTAGGCGTTTATGGCCTGTGGCGTGAATAATGGCCCGATGGCGCTATCCGAGGGCCATTACACGCTGAAGGCCATAAACGCATTTCACGCACGTGATACATACAAAATTTTATGCACTAGTGGTTTATTTTCTGCCTCAAGAGTAATGACAAATGAAGATTTCGATAAACTAATATTCCCCCGAATTTGACTTGTTACGTATAAATTCATCAGTAATCAAGAGAAGCGTAATATGTTCATGGATGATTTACATATAAAAAATCATCGTACGACTATTGCAATTATCGTAATAGTAGGAGTCTTTGATCTATAAAAGAGATTCATTCTTCAAAATTTTACAATATGCATAATTTTGACGATGTCAAGCAAGCTGATGGTTGTTGTCTATAGCAATACATCCAATAAACAAGCTGAATTGTCATTTTTTTACTGAAAAGTGAAAATTAGTGATAATAATAATAGCGAGACTATGGAATCGGATAAATAAGAAGTTTATGATTTACCGCTGGATGTATTAGAATTCAGGAAAATGATCATATATTTTTGATGAATTGTAATGTGGATATAAGGAAACTGAGAACAGCGGGCGGTAAAGTACGCTTTACGGCCCGTGGGCCATAATGAGCCCACGGGCGGTAAATTGCAACTTAACGCCCGCATAGCCGGGCGGTATAGTGCACTTTGCGGCTTGCTAGTGCATAAATAACTATTATTCCCTCTTGTACTCCTATCACAAAATTTCTCGAATTAAATAATACCATGGAAACAATATAACCGAACTCAAAAGTGTCAGTGTCAAACGCGTAGTGTTTGTGTATTTGTATTGAAATGAATGAAAATGAAGAATCTTTCACTTGTACACCACCAGAAATTGTACAATTAACTGCAGCAACAACATCTACCTCAATACCAGAAACATCGAAATCCATTTGTAATAAAACGTACGCATCGTTCAACGAATGGCGTCTTCGAAACAAAGCAAACTCCTATTCCAAAACGTTCTGCTGGCCTATTTCGCTGAGCTCCTGATGAAATTTTTCTTTTTCATAAGGTAAATGTTCATATTCAATCTGATCTATTCAAAAACTCATGTTCTTATTTGATTCAGGTTATATTAGTTATTGGAATTATGGGCGCATGCCGCTCAAACGAGCTTTATGAAATGAAGATAGAAGACGTGAAGGATTTCCAAACAGAGTTATTGATAACAATACGCAAGACTTGAACTAAAATTGTACGAAAATTCACCATAAACAGTACGTTTTACAATATTGTAAAGAAGTACATCGATCTCCGTCCGTCACATGTAGAAACCAATTCATTCTTTCTAAAGTATCAAAAATCGAAATGTACAATACAACGTATAAGAAAAAACAAATTTGCAGACATTGATAGACAAATTGCCAAATATTCAAACTTGCCAAATCCTCAAAGTTATACCGGCCATTGTTATCGCAGATCATCTGCCACTCTGTACATTGATGGAGGAGGCGATATAACTTGATTGAAGCTTCATGGGGGCTGGAAATCTACCCAAGTAGCTGAAGGATACATTGATCAGTCTATGAGAAACAAAACAACTACAGCAGATACTATTGCCAAACAGATAAATAGTAATGAAGCTACTTCTTCTTTTACAGCAACCGAAATCCCAAATATTCGTGTTGAAAACTCTTCCAAAGTTAGTCATAATTTACGACCAATTCAGTTCATTAATTGTAGTCACTAATTTGAATGTTATTGACAAATGAAGTTGTTCATTGAGAATCTAAAATAAATGTTATTGACAAATAAAGTTGTTCATTGAAAATCTAAAATAAATGAATTTGTCGTAAATGAAGTAGAGTATACTACTCGCAATAATGGCTATTATTCTCGAGGAATTTTTACGAACCGAGCCGCGTAAGTGGCGAGGGAGTAACATTCCGACTCATTATTGACTCGTGGTATAATCTACTATTTTTGTTCTGGTTCCCACGAAAAGGGATATCCTGTAACGTTCAGAGAACATCGTGAGACTTCGCCTTTTGACCTATGCTATTTTATGTGACTGAAAATCATTTATTATTATAATTCGTATCATCATCATTATTGTACTGATTCTATTCAAAATATTATACTCACTCCCTCCTTTCTCCGTGTATAAATACAAAATGCATTATATTTCCACGTCATACGCTCTCTAATTGAACCTACCAAAATAACATCATTTCAGGATATTATACGATCCCATTCGAATTGTCTATGGATTGAAAGCAATATAATAGATGAAATGAAATTCATGTTTAACGATGTTAGCAGACTGAACGTTCCCGGAATAATAAATAGGTAGATACATATAAATCGAAAACAAGGATATTGATTTGAATGTAATGTACATCATGTATATAGTATTTTATAAATGGATTTCTTTATGACGATTTATTTTATTGACCTACTAACAATGATCTATAATAACATTTCCATTTATGACGACTGATATAATGATATAATCATAATAAAATTGATAGTAATGCAGGTTTTTATTATGCGGAAATATGGTTTAAAAGTTCTCAAACTTTATCGCTCGAACGATAATTATTTATAACATATCGTTCATTTTCACCCCTGAGTTGAAGATACTCTGTTCGAGTATATAGACAGTGTTTTTATGATTCGCTAAAAACGAACTGATTTTTTTTTAAACATCATGCAATTTATCGTAACTTCGTGGAGCCCTGTAGGTTCACGCGTCATACAGTATATGCCCATAATGCGTTTTCCTACCTTAGAACCATGCCACTAGATGGCGATAACATGACTAGACCATCATGTATTATCCGGCGTCTTCGAAGTGGGTGATATCAGTGAAGAATTGAGTTGTCTCAGTTGTCAACAGAACAAGATCCAGTACTGTTGGGGCCAAGTGGTACTATCTCACTCTTGCTGACAATTGGGACTACTCTGTTCATCCTAGTTGTCCCAGTTATCAGATCCAGGTCAATCAAATCTCGATGAACAAACCTAACAGATGTCCAGCTCAATCTCTAATTATTCTCAGAAGAAAAATTGTTTCAGTTGGAGTATGAGATAGGTATGTATGTGATTTCGAGAAATGAAGGGAGATACTCACAGCACTTCATTCGGTTTGATTCTTGAATTTTCACTGAAACACTTATTGCCGATTTGACCCTCGATCCTTTATAGTCTTGTGGGGCAAAGCTCCGTAGCTCAAAGCATAAGTAGATCTAATTTCAATCAGAATTATCAAAAAATACATGAGTTATAATCGATCGAAATAAAAAGCTTCTACTAATCATTGATGAACGCAAAGAAGTGTTGGCAGGCAATATGTAAATGGCTAAAATGCTGCCAGACAGCGCAATAGTGGCGTAAGATTTCGGAATAAATGAATCATCACATACACCAATCCACAGGCAGACCTAAAATAAACATGTGATGTGTTCGTTGATTCAAAATCTTTTTCGTTGTCTGCCAGCATTTCTGCCATCAAGATATTGTCTGCCAACATTTTTTTGAAGAAGAAATCAGCCATGTATCGATGACAAACTTCTTTTCGTAGCCAGCTCTTCGTCTATGATGGCAACAGTGAAATCCTGAAAACAACATGACCTCATTCTCAGGGCAACAAGACAAGAAATGACGAAATGAGTCTAGCATTCTCGAAGCAACAGCCGAACGAAAAAGACTGTTCATCAAACTCGACTAAACTCGTATAAGTATATGTGAATGTGTTCTTCGTTCGGAAGGACACCGAACTAGTCGTATTCAAAATTATGTTGATTAGACTATATCATAGATGAGAATGAAGCCTTCAGACTAACTGCCTTTATACCGCAACTTTTCCATATCTATTGTGCCCTACCTCAAAATAGTTCTTCTCAAAGAGTTCTTTGAATATAGTCTCGCCTTCTCTATGAGATTCTATGGGCAAGCTTCTAGATCCCCTGTATAGTTGTTACTCTAGGTTTTTCCCAGCGTAGAGAATTTTAGTCTCCACAGGCCCTCACAGTGTACTGCTGCGTCCTCTTCTTCCTGACAAAACATGCACAGCAGTTCTTCAGCCAGACCTATCGTACTCAAGTGTTTGCTGAGCCTAAAGTGCCCTGTGGGAAACACATATAGTTCTTCTTAACTTAACTTCCTTTCTGGCTTAGTAGATATTCTGTGTATTTTGCCGATGGTTTTCTGATGAACTCCTTTGCCTGTCTCATTCTGAGATTTGGTTCGCATTCATGATTTGATGCTTGTCTCTTGTATAGCTTTCGCAATACCATAAAATGATTCTGGACCAATCAGAACTATACTTGCTCTTGCTCGAGCTATTGAATCTGCCTCTTCGGTGCTCTCGTGCACTGTTTGTGCTGGTACCCATGATAAAGTCAGTATGTTCTGACTGCCTGATTCATTCATGGTTCATTGGCATCCACAGACTGGTTTTGAGTGAACTTGCCTTGAGTTGATTGCTTTGATTGCCGCCTGGCTACTCTAGTAGATTGTAATGATTTCCCATGTGAACTCTTGCCTTATCAATAATTTCACACAATTATAAATGGCACTAATTTCCGTCAGAAACACCGTCTCGTATTGACATAATCTCAGTTAGATTCTTGTCTTTGACTTGGCCCTATAAATAACCGCTTCCGATACATCATCGGTTTCGGAACCGGCCGTATTCACAGCAATGTCCACATTGATAGGTGGTCCTTCCTCATACTGTCCCTCATACTCATTTCCAAAGATATATTAGAGCTATATTTTGAAAACATGCTATTCGTTGGCATTCTCATGAAGGAGTCGCTTTCCAACTCTTCATATATTTCTTCATAGTTTCTACTGTGCGTATTGCACATGGGTGCATGACTTATGGACATTCTGCTCATGACTGCTCTGTCGTCGCCTTGAATGTTTATTTGATGTTGTGGCAAGTTGAAGATGACCTCTGAAGCGGCTGTTGAAGTGGTTTTCGTTGCACTAGTGGCTCTCAATTAAGCTTTCCTCTCGAGTGGAACTGAGCCTTCGAATCAATTCAGCATGTTGTGCACTAGGAGGTTTGTCGCTCATCTTTCTCACTTCAGGTAGGTAGATGACTGTCACCTTCTGCCATACGATGAATATACGACAGAGATATAGAATTTGTATCTCCTGTTCCTTTTGAAGTACAATGCGTTAAATTCCATCTACTCCAGGAGATTGATAAGGATAAAATCTACTGATAGCCCACCTAATTCAATGTGGCCTTCTTGGCTTGCCAATAGTGCTATCTGCCACTCTCGGGTCTTTTAGAATTAGTGATGAGGCCAGAATTTGTAGTTCAGGGTTGATCTTCAGTCTCTCCTCAAAGAAAGCTGTGTAGGTGATAATATCGTTCTTCTTCAGAAAACTCACTCGGTTTACAGTCCCTCCTTTGGCTAGTATTTTGTGGATCCTTGAGAATGTGTGATTTTCTGTGAACTCCTCACAGAACTTCTCCGGTACCTAGGTAAGGCAGAAGTTCATTTATACACGATATCGAACAAGATTCTATGAGGAATTGAACTTAGAACCGTTCAACAGTTTTCGCTACAGGGATCTTCTTGAAACTCAGGTTATTACTGTATATTATGGACATGAAGTAGTGACCATTCTGATTCACCATTGGCGTGCGGTGTTGGGGAACGTGAGAGAGGCATTTCTTGGAAATGGATATGGCTTCTTTGGAATGAATCTCATTTTTTACTAAGCGTTCTCATTCGAGCTATTCGAATGATATAGCTGGTCATGTCGGTGGTTTATATACACTATATCGTTAATCACTAGAGGGAGAACATTCCAGACCAGAGAGTTGCTTGATATTTTTCACACTCAGAGGTATTTTAACAAAATGAAATAGTCACAGTGCCAAGGGAGGTGTTCCCCGAGGCATATAACTTCCAGAAATTGAAGAAGAATACCAATTCCTACCTTATTTCCCTTGATTCCCACGATCCCCTCTAAACATTACAGGATACCCCTTTTCATGGGAACCAGATCATAAAAAAAAATCTGGATAAGTATATTGTTCTTTACAATCGATTGCCAGAGCAAGATAATATTATAGCATCGTTGCATTCGTTCGATCATGAAGACAGACTGTAAGATTCATCAGAATTATTGTGATGAACGTGGAGGTGCCATGAAAAATGAAAATACCTACTATAAATAGTTGTACACAATCGTGGCTTTCTCATTTCCTCACCAATTCTCGAACTTGATTTTGTGTAAATCGAACAATCTCCCATTCGATTACTTCTGCGAATAGGAACAGAAGTTCCCAGTAATTGCAATCAGTTTTCGAACGCAGATGCAACAAGACAACCGAATATCGACGCACACGTGACACATATATAGGGATGAGGAAGATTGTAGATTCATCAATGCAGATCATACATCAGAGGATGAAAAATATGCATGTTGTTTTTGTCTTTCTGATAGAAGAAAATCAACAGGAACTGTTTATCCCAATCGTTCACACAACAATGGGTTATTGACTCGATAATTTATTCGATCGATTATCTATTCAGATGTATTCATTGAGACATATAGGGTGGGCTTACCAAAGCTCAATCCGATTTTGAAACGTCAAATTGACTACCTGTGCAAACGCTCAGACTAATCAATTTTTGATTCAAGAAGCAAAAACTTTTCTGCTTCTTCCCTTCTTCGTAACTTCAGCTCTCTGTACAAGGAAAGCAGCAGAACCCCTTGTTTCAGAATGGTGGTAATCCCCCTTGCTTGTCTTCTTCATTTCCACGTGAGTAATATAACTGGCGGTGTAGCCTCATAATATCCTCATTGGTATTTCTACCAATATATATGACCACTTCATCAGGTCCAAATCATATTATAATATCGAAACGATATCAGTAACATTTTCTTTTGAATTCCACTTGATATTGAATGTTCTGAGAAGGAACCTGCTTCTGTTTTTCAAATAAATATCAACTCAGAGACTGTTATAATCTCCGTTCAGAAGAGTCTGAATAAACATGCAGAATGACCTCCAAAAGCAACTGCAGAGATATTGTGAAATCAGCAAATATGGACAACATACTCATGGAATCACAGAAAGTGGAGGCAACTTTATCGTCGGCTTCAAGCAGAGGCTTGTTGAAAAAATTATATCAGAACAGTAATTCAATTGTCATTGATATATTGGCTCCAGCAAGTAGTTGTTAACATCTGAAATATCAAGTGTGCGATTGTACTACATACGTCCAATATGAATAACGTGGCGTCGTGGCGATAATTTATTCAATTTTTCTGAAGAACGCGACTCATTCGAAAAATATTGATAACAAAAAAGCTGATATTTTGATTAACCCCTTATGAAATATCATTCCGGGATCTGTATTAAATGGGCAACTTCTTCTCATAATTGTCTTTGTGGTGTGGTTTTTACATCTGCCAGAGGCATTTCAAAATTGAGAAATCAACTGAAATATTTCATGCAACAAAACTTAAACAACTTAATTTTTCTCAATTAATAGTAACGAACGTCTTATAAATCATTTCTGCAGCTCGCTCAGCGGTAGTTAATTAGTAAGGCTATTGCTTCCTCATCAGATTTGTGTGGATGAAATAAAAGAATGATTGAATTGAGGAGTATTCCATTCATGATTTGATAATATTTTCTCACTGTGCATGACTGAAACTGGATTCGTGATTGAATTCAACTGATTGAATTGGTTAGTTAGTCAGTTAGTTAGTAGGCCTAGTTTCATTCGTGTAGTGAATTTTTCTCGTGGAACACATTAATTGAATCACTTTTCAGTTACTCATCATTCCCATCAACGTAATGCCTCATTCGTCATTGATGCAGCGCCTGGGGCTTCTGACTGATTCCTGTTTGTGATGAAATTGACGGGGGAAGAAAGCTCTATCGAGAATAATAATTATCCTCCAGAGAATAACTATCGTGCAACCGCCACGGCTGTCACATCTACAGGGAATTGGCTGCGTTTCGTGTATGACTGAGTGTGAAAAATGCGTGACAGCGACAAGTATTTTAATTTCAACAGCTTCCATGCAGTGCTGCCAGTCAGTAAAATTTTAATGCATCGAATCCTAAGATAGGAGTCGAAAAAGGTTAGTCAATTATAGTCCCGAATTAATTGATTTCGAACCAACAAATTGAAAGATCAACGGAAGATATACCATTCAAATTAACTGGAGAAATATACGAATGCATCGATACACGAAAGCCAACAATTTGTGTATATCCAGACCCTGCTTAGGCCTTCTATACTTCCGATCACCTCTAGTTATTCGAGGCCTTAGAGGAATCAACAATAAGACGAATTGCACTCGACCTCTTGTTGAACTTTTAGTCAGATCGTAAACAGTCAGTGAGAAGTAGTGGACCAATGAATATTGAGAAAAAATCCTAACTGTCCTTGGACCAATTCGTATATAAATAACTTACTCACCTACAGTCAAATGGGAAGATCTACAGCTTTGCCGACGATACAGCTTTTGCTCCTTTCATTCATGGATGACCTTGGAAAGATGAATTGAACAAGATTCATGAAACATCTTCAATTGATTCAGTCATAAGCTACTCTCAGTCAATCACGAAAAAACCTATTCTATACCATTCAATAGGTATGAAAATCATCAACCTAATTTCAAAACTCTATAAAGTGCTCGAAGTGAATCAGAGTGACGAATAAGATGAAATACTTCGGAATTACTATCGATTCTCATCTCAGCTAGAATCATCATACTGAGCAGGTTGTTACTTCTCTACGAGTTCAAGAATTTCATCTGAATGTCAACAACCAGACAATTAGAGAGAATATATCGCATGCTCTAGTTGAATCGCGCCTGGATTATTGCATATTGAGCTGGTGTTCAAGTACATATACCTGCGAAAATTAGACGTCCTTCAGAAACACCTATTCATTTTCTTTCTTCCACTTCAAATGAGTATTTGAATTTTTTTCTACTCACATAACTAGTGTGGTATTCAGCTTATGGATATGTATTACGATGGATGATCAATTAATCATAGATTGATAAATTTTTATTTATTCAAAATATCAAACAAGTTACTATTGCAACACATTACCAGAGTCGTTTCTCAGTCCTGTCCTGCCTATCAATTGTAGAAACAGTCAACTCTTATTTTCGAATTTGTTTGCAATCGTTGGCAATCAGAATTATTCGAACAATCTCTTTTTGTATAAGAATTTGCTCATTGGAAATGTATGAAGACGAAAGTAAGAGTGATATTCGAGGGAATGTATATCACTTGCATATTTCCAAGAACTCTCTGTAAAAATGAAGCTCTATTCTCTGTGGGCAATGTTTCCAAAGGATGACAATAAACATAGAACACAATCTCAATTTATTCAAATATGCAGAATTGTCTGCATTCCTGAAACACACATCTTTAATATCGATACAACCTGATGAGAAATCGAAAACTGCGACATCTCAGCAAATCGAAGAGTTTTTGTCATCTACACCAGATGGGAACTTCCCATCCAAAAATGTAAGTGGGTAAGCCATTTCAATAAAAATCCATTTCAATCCATATGTATCCAGTGAACTGGACACTACCAATATGACTCACATGTCTCGTTGATTTTCTTCAGTTGATGTGATATGTTTTCAATTCTCAGGGTTGCTCGTGAGGGGGCAACCGAATGACGGATCGAACAATTTCAGAACCATTTTTTTTCAGAGTGCCTCGAACATTTCATTCAACGCTTTTTGGAGTGTGGACACACTTGTCATGCTGTTAAACAGCTGAACAAAGAATATGGTATACAAATATGTTTTATGAGAGATATTATGAATTTTTCTTGTATTCCTCCATTGAACGAGTGCAGACATATCATTATTTGGAAACCTAACATTGGCGTATCATACCAAAAGGCATTATGCCATTGTGTAGTTATATCAATATTATATCGATGAATGTATCTCCATGATATAAATATTGGGATTTGAAGTATCAACAAACTCTAATTAATTTAATTCTTAACATTTTTGCAATAGGTTGCGTGCCAGAACTGTCAGATGACCGACCCTGGAGGCACAACATTGAAACACAACCCCACTTTTATCATTTGTTAACAAGTGATTGAAATAGTGTTTCACAAATATTTTGGCATACGAATCGTATTTTTCGGCTATTCATTGATTCGCTCATGCCATCACATTGTGCTGTTGTACAATGCACACAAAATTTGGGCGGAAGACGAAAGAATCCGGTTGGTACATTATGATTTAAAAGTGAGTACCTATACTATAGTCACTCACATATAGTTTTCATTTGTGAAATTTTGTTTTTTCTCTGATTTCTCATCGGAATTCCTTCTGCGAAAGGAGCTGATAAAAATACTCGTGAAATTTCTGAAACAATGCAAAAAGTTTGGATTCATGCAATCAAACGGCAGGACTGGTCTGACATGCTGACGAAATATGATCGTGTGTGTTGTAGACATGTTTAATCTATTAACAGTATTAGCTTGTATTGCAGAAGTGGCAGAACAAATTTCAATAAGGAATGACAATATTCCATAAAGAAAACTATGTGACATTACTATTTACCTGAAAAATCATATTCCTCCGTCTCTCGCTGCATTTTTTGTGCATTGTACAACAGCACAATGCGAAGGCATGCTTGAATCCATGAATAGCGCACAGAACATGATTCGTATGCCAAAATATTGTGAAAAACTATTTCAATCCTTTGATTCATTTGTAATCAAATAAAAAAAGTGAGGTTGTGTTTCAATAATTCTCAGAAGAGTGAGGATGTGTTTCAATATTTTACCTCTAGGGTCGGTCATCGTGCACGCGACCTATAAGGTGAAATCAAGATATATTCGAAAACTATTTCGAGGGGACGCCCTTTCATAGAAGTGACGTTTCAAATCGGAAAATGATGGGAATATCTGTAGTTTCAAACGTGTCCAGGAAGTGTGGGGCGTGAAATGAGATATAAAATATAAGTATATCTATATGTGTCCATTTTGTCACATTGAAATATTGTTACATGCTTTCTTCTCATTTTTATTGCTACTGTTGTTCTGTTCATGAATTGAAGTGGATGTTAATACCCTATTTCTATCTCCCATCTACGGGTATGATTGATTTGACAGAAAATTTAACCTCTAAAATCGTATTTGACAATCAGGCGCTATAGATCTTGTGCACGATGACCAACCCTGAAGGTGAAACATAGAAAGACAACCCCATTTTTCTGGAAATCATTGAAACACAACCTCACTATTGCACAAGAAATGCAGCGAGAGACGATGGGATATGTTTTTCAGGTAAAAAAGAGCCGGCTGTGTAAATAGCCATCTCACATAGTTTTTTTTATGAAATTATGTAATTTCTCATTAGAATTCCTGCCACTTCTGCAATAGGAGCTTATACTGCTAAATAGAGTGAGAATGTCTACAACACTCACGATCATATTTCGTCAGCATGTCAGACCAGTCCTTCCGTTTGATTGTCTGAATCCACCAATCTGTTTGCCTTCTTTTAGAAAATTCATCAGTATTCCTATTAGCCCTTATCGTAGAAGAAATTTCGATGAGAAATGACAAAATTTCGAAATGAAAACTAGAAATGTGAGTGACTATAGTACTTTCAGATCACAATATATGTACCTACCTGAAAAATCGTATTCATTCGTCTCTCGCTGCATTATTTTTGCATTGTAAGGCAGCATGCATAATGTGATAGCATGCTTGAATTTACTAATAAGTAGCCGAGAAGCATGATCGGTATGCCTAAACGATTGTGCAAAACCATTTCAATCCTTTGTGAACAAATAAGGAAAGAGAGGTTGTGTTCCAATGTTTCACCTCCAGGGTCGGTAATCTGACAAATCTTATTGTACGGAACCCATTCGAAATTTTTTCACATTGCATTGCTTATTCAGTTGAGGCATACATTTTTTCGAAGACCCCATGTGTAATCATGAAATGATACGTTCAATCTACAAGTACGAATGCCATAATTGAAATATTCCCGACTCATGAAGAGAAAATAACAGACTTGATCCAATACTTCAGAGCAGATATCAACTGCCTCCTCACTATCATCGGTGCTCATGAATCATATATTTCTGCTTTGAGTTATATGAAATATTGAAGATAATAAAAAATACATGGAATTCCAACGATATATTCACAGAATATGAACAAAAGAAGCTCGTGTTATGGTGGAAATAATCCACTCGCGACTTATAAATGAAATATACGCACCCACGCACTTGCTCTTCTCTCACATTTGCTTATAAAAACTGCTGACAAAGCAAAAATATGAATGAAAGTGAGTCGAAGGATCGCTTTGAATAAAGTTACGACAAGGCATCATAAAGTGAATTCAATCTGGTGGAAAAATCATAGAGGGTTATGATGTCTACCTTTAGGCAATTTGAAATGATTATGCATACCACGAATGAGACAATATTAGACTTTTTCATCTCATGAGTATCGTTGAAAATGTCTCAGATGGGTTTTGATGGATTCTAATCATGGAAAATTCTCGAGGTGATATAAATAATTATTTGCATCAAAATCTACAAAAATATACTGGTGAGCCAGCCAGGTTATTGATTACCAATGAATCTCGCAATGAATATTTGACACAAATCTGCGAGGAGTTATGAAATGAAATGATTCATTAAAAACACCATGTGATATGATTTTGAAAAGCATTGTACGTTGTACGTCTGATCGAAATACCTCAATAACAATGTCAGTATTAGGATGACTTACTCATACAGACATACAAACATACAAAAAATATATGATTCTCCAAAGTAATCAGTAGATAACTCATCAAGACAATTAAAAATTCCAATTGATCCGTGTTTTTAATTTAGGAATATGCCTTCACTATTTGAAAAAACTATGTGCCTGTGGTATATCTCCTTTTCCTCCATATGGTGATATTTTTTGTTGTTCCTTCTACGTCGTCCTTTTCCTGCGTGCAGGCTGGAACGAGCAGCACGGAGCATGCATAATTCGTCAACCAGAAATTCGAGCTGTATTCAAGAATACAATAAAAATATCGGAATATAACACAATCTGACGGAGAGCAAGGCAATGATCTGATGATCAATCGATGATACTTGCTATATTATTGTGAGTCGATCTAATGCGTGAATTTTCACTTATAATATCACGAGAGCTTCAATTATTTCCGGAAATTTTTCGAGAACACTGATATTGAAAATTCCTGAGAATTTCCTGAATATTCGTGTTCGAGAAAAAATTACCGGATATTAATTGAAGCTAAAGTGGTATTCGGTAAGAACATTCCACACCAAACATTTTTGATCAATTCAAGCTGAGGAATTTCAACAACAAGTTGAAAATGATGGTTCTTTGTGATAGAATGTAAGAACTAACGTATAGTAACAACATGTGTTTTTGTAAATTTCGAATTTGCAGGTATACCTACATAATATTACATGGTAAACTGTTGATGAATGATTTTTATTTATTGACTTATAGAATGAACTCGAAATAATCTGAAGTTGAATGTAAATGTCATTTAACCAATAAACATAAAGAATGAATGAAAATCGAACTTTGATGTACAACTCAATCGCTCATTTGAAATTCTTTATGAAGAAATAATTTCGCTTCAACGTTTAATAGTAATTATAGTAATTGTAGATCAAAACAATGTTATGAAATGTTGGAAATACAACGTCTAAATAACATGTTAATTTCTCGTTTATTTCCCGTCGAATTCCTACGTTGAAGTTTCGAATCAGTAAAGTTATTTCCACGATTCCAACCGTGTTTCAACGTTTTATCAACGAATAACTGTTTACTGGGATCTTCAGTATCTTTCAATGTTGTATTTGGTACCCTCTTACGCCACAACAAACTCCGTTACCCAAGGTGTTCGGATGGCACAGTCCTCTTCCCAGACTTCCACTTGGCTCCTTGGATGATTTTATCGCACTAGGGATTCAGAAGGGTATCAGCTTATTTATTGCCAAGTGTGAAAGTGTGGGGTGTTTAAATTTGCCTCATTTATTCATGAGTCAACATATCACAACATAGTGCACAAAAATGGAATCCTATATTCTGTTCTATTGACTCTGCGACAGAACTAAATAGATGGGTAGTGACATTCAGAGCGAACAAACTTATTCCGGACCAATGAATTCATTAAAAACGCCGTCTATTTCAATCTACGCGATATATCGACATTTTCCAAAACTGAACAATCGCTAGAGACTTCTTTGTGCTCATGTCAGAAAAGACAATACCGACTGGGGTCACTCTGATAAGTGTGGAAGGGGCGTGCAACTTCGTGCTATGAATAACCGAAAACGAAGTGCCACAAATAATAGGGTGGGTGGCAAAATGAAGTGACAGTCTTGCATGAGGGTGGTCGTTAAGATGACATTCATTGTGGCAGCGGAAAGTCTGCTTCAATTCGTTTTAATTGGAAATGAATTGATGTAGTCGGAGGGGTATTGTTCGACACTGATTGTGCAGATGGTGGGTCTTAGGAAATAATATCACGTTCATTTGAGATTGTTATCTGGTCTGATTTTCCTTGATTTATGTATGATCTAATGTCACTTTATCCGTTTCATATGACTGTTATAATTCTACTCGAGTTAATCTCAGAATTCGAGTTTAGAGTGGATAAACCAACAAATAATAATGAATTTTTTCTATAACTGTTGAAAACTAAACCCTTTTAATGTAACATTTTTGTTAGGTAACTGGATGCATTACACAAAACAAGCCACGCCCCGTGTGTAAGAGCCTTTACACAACAGGCTATGGCCAATCAGCAACAAAGCAGATTCATTACCTACAAAACAGTTGACACCAGTTGTATTGATAATATGGGGCATGCAGTGAAACGTTTGAATCAGACTAGTCATGAAATGTCATAATTTGACAATAGCTATCTGGCGTGATTTAGAACTGACTTTTTGTGCGAATATGGATTCAGAAAGCGAAAATGAATTCAACTGCTCTCCACCATCAGAATTTTTTAAAGCTGCCAATTCAAGTACAATCAGCCTTTTGCCCGAGGAATCTAAAAAAAGGTATGAAGTGGTTTGGCGAAAAGCAAAACTTGCAAATTTGTTTTCGGATAATGTACTGCTATAGCCTGTTTTGGCGAATTAGCAGCTAAACACAAAGCATCCTCCTTGTGGTCACAGTATTCCATGCATATACTAAGAAGCACAATTTCAATTAGAAATTATGTGAATATTGACAAATATTTGAAATAACGAGCATTTCTAAGAAGGAAATCTGATGGATATATGTCAAAGAAAGCGAAGATATTCACTGCTGATGAACTCAACCAGTTCATCACTCAGTCATAGAAAAAGTATAGTATTCTACTTGCGTGTAATGGCTATTACTCATTCGAATGATTACGACGTTCGCCTGCGGCTCACGTCGCAAACTTCATTCTCATGAGTAATGGCCATCATTACACGCTCGTCGAATAATATACTATTTTTCCACCACTAGCTATAGAACCATTATTCACTTCTTTTGAAGGCGTAAAGTGTGTTTTCACAACCAAGGTAGTTTTCATCATTTTAAAAAGTGTTTAAAAGTGTTTTTAACCGCCAGCTTAGTTGCAAAGCAACCCTCGAAAGTCAGAGACTTGTGTGAGTTAAGAAGACGGGGACCTTAGCTTTTTAAGTGTCATCCGAAGCACTAGTCAATAATGACAAAGCCACCGTTGTTATGATTGACCTGAATTCACTATTCTGATGCGATATTCACAGGAATGGCACTTGGCTCTAGTATAGTGATTCACACGAGACCAACGAGACGAGACTTTCATAAAGTCTCGTCTCGTCTCGCCGATGAACTATGAAGTCTTGTCTCGAGTCTCGTCTCGCAGCCCCGAGTCTCGTCTTGTCTCGCGTCTCGTACGAGAGTCTCGCAAATATATCGCAAATTCGTCATGCATGATCTTGTTCCAGTCTAGTACGGGATATTTACCTTTACTTACTTTTTAGGTATAATGTAGACGTAGGAAGAAAAAATTACAACAAAAATAACATTATTTATTGAAAAGTAAGTACCTAATAGGTACATACTTACATCATACATCTAAACAAGAGAAAAAAACATAGCATTATATATTCGAGAGTTATAAAAATAAAATTAAAAGTAACAGGTATATTCTAAATAAATAAACACAACAAAAACTTTAATTCAACATTGTTTCACTTATTTGAGAAATAGGTATCTAAGAAGATAGTTATTTGTTTTACTAGGCAGTAAAGTAATCAATCTAGAATTTTTCATCCAAATGATATAAAACCAATTTCGTGTTATGTTTTTATTGAAAACTCCACCATTTTGTGTTCACCCAACCCAACTTTCTCTGCCTAGGCAGTAAAACTACACCTTTTCTGCCTGTTAAGCGGCAGGAAAAAGCCACTATTCCTGCCGATTGAAAAAAAAAACCCTGTATCAGTCAGATCATCCTTCACGATCGCAAAAGTTTTTGTTTTTCACCCAGTCGTTAAGACATAACAAAAATCGTGCAGATTCATTATCAAGGCTATTCCGATGTCTTCTTATATATCTAAATATGTTTTATTATTAATGAAATTCTCAAGTCTACAGTCGGCACGCAAGAATATTTACCTGCGAGACTCTCGCACGAGACACGATAAGTCATGCATGAGACTCAAGACGAGACCAAGGAGTGTCTCGTCTCGTATGGTCCGAGTCTCGTCTCGAGTCTTGTCTCGAAAACGAGACGCGATCATGCGAGACTCTCGAAAACGAGACTCTCGTGGGCATCACTACTCTAGTATGTATTTATCAATAACAGTTGGAGTTGGAAACTGTCCCAAGTTTGACGATTTACTATATGCCACTTCAAGACAATTCGAATGATGGAGCTCCACGTGGTTGTGCCTTCCACACAAAAATTTGTACAGAGGTGACGTCAGAATTGCTGCATTGTAGATCTTCGGGTGGAAAGAGGAGTTACGTAACAATTTCATTTCGATCCCTATATGTTCTCTATTGGTGACCTTCGATATTATAATACGTCAAGTTTTTGTTTCTTCAAGTGTTTGATATATTTGTATTCATTGCATTGTCCTCCTGTATAAATATTATGACCCTTCTAGAACCTAAACAAAAATATCTTGAAACATTGGGATGCAAGTTTGTAATTCACACACCCTAGCAGACATTGAAGCTTTTCAAATCAGATTGCAGCAGATCAATATCCATACATGAAAAAACCACAAGCGACAATTTTTTTCCAAAAATATAGTTTTGACTCCATCATGAGATGAGGAATTTTGGTTTACATTACAGGAAACTCATAAATAATTTCACCTGTGAGTTTTTTCATATTCTTGATCATTCAACTCCATCTAGAATATTTACCTTGCCACTTCCGAAGAAATTTCAATCAACGAATGATAATATTTGTCTCCATTAAGTTGGAGTGTTGAATAGACTTCAAACCTGAAACGGGAACCAAGTTCTTGTTGGCATTCAAACTTAATTTCATCCTTTCCTGATGAAAATTCATTATGGAGGGTCTTACGCATGTTATAATTGGATCACAAAACTCCTCGGCTCAATCCCTGTTTCAAGGTACCTATCAAAGATAAGAATGAGATCGATTCAAAATTGAATTCCGGAAAGAGTTGTTAGAATAATGATGAATGAATAACATAATCAATCCGTCAGTGCAAGTTTGTGTAACATATCTTTGTGATGAATTTGATAAAATTATATACGTATCCAATAACGTATATTACATAACAAGAGTTGTAAAACGCTTATTACGCACGAAGTGAAGACTCGACTTGAAGACGTTTCATAAACCTCCTGAGGAAATTGATTTTCACAAATTTATCAAAGATCTCTTGGAAGAATATCAAAATGGGAGATATATCTCCTGAGTGTGTTGAATGCGGATGATGAGCTTATTTTCATCAGAAGTCGAATATAATAACTAAATTCCATTCAATAACAAAACTGGAATTAATTCCTAAGCAAAAATGTACAAAATGATAATCAATTCTGGTGCAAAAAGATGATAAAATGAATATGAAAAGAATGTTTCACTTCTTTGAAAGTGAAACTAATCGATCATCCAATAACTATCAGCTTATGGTGGCCTGAAATAAAATAAAACATATTTCACGAACGAAAAACATGATTCCAAGAAAAATTAGGAACCTCAATATTCTCCATAGAAAATTTGGTAAACATTGTTCATTTTCCATCAAGAGGAATTTCAGAGGGCATCTGGTGCTAGCTGAGGGCTGCTGAAGCGTTATCTGTGTGACACACAACCTGTTTTTCTCTCACCAAAAACACAAAAAAAGGAGAACACAACAAAAACCTTCAATTTTATAATTGTTCTCTAGATTCCAAACTTTGAGAACTCATCGATTTGGAGAAAACAGATTCCTCTGATCCTTGCCGTTTTTTCATCGATTCTGTCAGAGTAGACTCTCATATCGAAATCTTCTGATTGTTCATCATTATTTGTTTCTTCATCGGTAGTAACTCTGTCACCTAAGCTCCTAAATGATTTGCTGGTGTAGAGGTGCTGTATACCATCATCACCTTTCAGGGATTTTTCATTTTCACCATACAACGCCTATTATTGTAGGTCATGAATGTCAGATAGTGTCTAACATACCGTCAGGAGGAGTGTTTTCGTTTCGGCCGTTCGGCTTTTCCTACTGCATCAGCAGTCGATCAGCTGTTCGTTCATCTTTCATCTGTTGGCCACTAGTTTCTTCATGCGTTAACATAGGTATGTATACTTGATGTTCCACGAACATTGTAGGAATTTCTTTTGTTGCACTCCAAGAGATGAAAATATATATTATATAATACATGTCAGTATACATTATTCCATTGGTTGCGGTTTTGACGTCCTCTTTGAGCTTTTGAACTTCTAGAATGAAAAATGTCTTCAATTCTCCGAATTCTGGACATTATCACTGAAAATTGGCAACCTGATAACTCCATTAGGATGATGTCATCAAAACGTCTCCTTCAAGCTTTTGGTGACATTTCTACCCAGCAAACATTTTGATGAGGTGCATTAATGGCCTAATATTATATTTTCCCCATACCTGACACCAGCGTCTTAGAATTGTCCCATATGCGACACTCTGTATATCAGTACACTGCGGCTGGCAGCTATTTCCATATTCAGTTCTCTGGCATAAGGTCAGTACAACATAATAATTATGACACATTGAGATTTCCATAGCAAGCTCAGCACATTCATACATGATGGGACTGTAATGGCTAATTATCAACATTGGTTACATACCATCGAGGTAGGAGGAGGAATAGGGATTCTAGGGGTTGAATGGATCTGAAAATTCTAGTAACTTGATATCTCATAATGTAACCCAATCAAATCGTATCAAACAGACACATGCCAAATTTCAAGAAAACAATTTATGAATGACACAACATCTTTTCAGCTCCTCTCTTCTTCAACGAATAAACTTCTCAGAGTGACTTCTTTCCAGCTAGTATCTACTGTTACATCTCATTTGAATAGCATTATCTCTCCAGAATGGATTCTTGGAGTTGCGAGGTAGGTTCTCCTGAGATATAAAATTCTTCATCCGTTATCAGAGTGGCCTTTATTGATACCAGAAGTTTTTCTTCATAGGAGTATGAGGAACGAAATACTGTTGCATTAGTTTATATAACTCGATCAGTATAGTCTGATAACGTGATAACATAGGTGTATGAGGTTATGAGATACCAAAAACATGCATTTCATTATGAAATAAGAAATTTGGAACACTAGATAGGTAGACTATCGGAAGTGAGGAGCACAACAAATCAGAGAAAATCGAAACAGACGCTATCACTAGAGTCACATATGATAATTATCCAAATGACCAGCTGATTGGTGATGTACACGTTCCCAGGAAATCCAACAGGGCGACAAGTAGACAGACATCTTACCATCACAAGGCCATCATCGTATTTTTCAATTATGGTTACTCAGCATAGGGAAATCATCGGCCCATTACCAATACCCAAGCATCGTCAGTTTCCCAAACTTGCCTGCACTAGGTCGGACTTCTCCTGGTAGTTCGATGTTTGTCCTCGAATCTTCTGATTCAAAACATTTTCAGTGAAAATTTGCAGCCTCATAACGTTATCAGAATGAAGAAGATGAGACGTCCTATTGAGGCTATTGGCGATATTTTGGGGATGTCACTCAGACGATTGTGTACTGTAAGGGAAATTGATGGCTTTGGTATTTTTCGTGAGTTTTTACGGGTTCGACTAGAATTGCTTCATTGCTAATTCTTGTTAACCGAAAGGAGAACCTGAATCATTCATCTCACTGTTTCTTTCTCCTCACAATGCCACATGAGTTATACCATGGACCTTCTGCCTACCTCACCAATAAGTCTACATATATTATGCATATGCATGAAGAGAACTGGTACTGGTACTGGTGGAGGACGTTTCCACGTCAGCAACTAGTCCCTAATGGAACCTTTTTGCAAACCCCAAGTGTTTTCAATGACTGATGTGGTTCGCTCAAGAGAGTTGGCTAACATCCTTTTCAGGCAACGCCCATCAGCTCTCTTTCAGAGTTTTTAGGCTGTGTTTTGTAAGCTAGTAATATACTCCCTACCATATACGCAGTGACAGGCCTGCTAGCTATCCTCGTTAACCCCCGTTAGAGACTGAGGTCTACTAAGCAGCTGGTCCGCTCTCACGCTCAGCTGGTAGTTTTCCACACCCACCTACATACACCGTCCTACTTCTTCTCTGATGCTCACAAACACATCATCATCTCTTCCTGCGTGTTTTGTGTAGGCTTTGTTACTAACTCCATGCGCCACTTTAGGAGCAGCACTGTTAATTGAAACGCAACAGCGAATCGTGCAGGACTATCCCCAGCCGATGCTCCGAAACTTAACAATATTCAATTCGTAAATAAAGTATCGAAGAAAGTTCTTTGCTCGTGCTGGGAATCGAACCCACGACCTTGCGGTCGTGCATAAAGAGAAAATGAGTATTGAAAACACAAATTCAGCAAAAAAGTTGAAGCTTTCCATCTGAGGATTTGATCTTGTATGATCCCTCAATTTTTCTTGTTCTTGGAATATTCGAACCGTATACATATACATGATAATTGGGTTGGGAGAAATTTAAATGAGATACTTGGCGAACTCGGTACATGACAATACTGAGCTCTAATCAATGATGAAGCTCAATAATTATATTCGGGAAATCTAATTAATAGGAGCTGGAGAAGAAAAAAAACTCACACCTCTCGAAGCTCGTTAATACAACTTTGAAAACAGAATGGAACGTTATTCCGGTAGGCTGAATATTCATTTTGTTCTCCAAGAAATAAATCATTACCATAAATACAGAGAGAAAGAAGAGTTCTTTATATTGGGACTCGAAATCTGTGGCTCCCTCATGATATTCAAACTCTACAACTCACCAGTACGTATAGTATATATCTGCAAAATAGATAATTTCGATTTCTCCTAGTATATACTCAATATTCATATTCCATGAAGTGTTACTTGATTTTCTCAATCTCAAACAGATAGCACCGGATTGGAAAAATATTTGATCTATACTGATACTAATGATATTTATCGAATTATATAGAATGCATTGTAGAATCCAGATTATTCATATTGTCGGTTATTGTCTCTGAATGTATATTTATGTGCATGTTATACTCATCTACTATAATATAGATCGTGTTTGTATTTGTAACCCCATTAATTCTCATCAATATAGTTCACATGAATTTCGTTAATTTTATCATATCCAGAAATTAGGTGTCCATTTTCACAGTCAAAGAAGAAGTATGGGTTGAATTGAAAAAAAAATGTGTTTAAATAACAACATAACATATAACATATAATTGTTGAATAAAACTACAATGATGGAAAATAAACTCACTGCGTGAAAAGGGTCATCCTATACGTGATATAAACTGCACGTCAGCAGCGATACATTCAATGATTATGTGATCGTCAAAACAATTGGGGAAAAATTGTACATGAACAAATTCGACGTCAACCAAAAATATTAGGTAGTTTAAATAATATGTTTGTGGCACAACCGATAATTTGTGAAAATTGGTCAAATCGAACTAGGAATAGTATTTCAACAACATTATAAGTGTAACTGAAATGTCATAATAGCTCGCTCACTGTTATATTGGGTTGACAAACGAATAGGAAGTTATAATCAACATATAAGTATTACAAATCAAACTAAAGATAGTATTTCAACTTTATTATATTGTAACGAGTATTGTAACAAAAACATCATTACAGCTTGCTCACTGTTAAAGTTGGTAATCAAACGAAAAGGAAGATAAAATCAACCTGCAACTATTTCAAATCATTCTAAAGATAGTATTTAAACTATATTGTTCTAAAATCAATATAATATGACAGCTCATTCACTGTCATAGTTGGTAGACAAACGAACAGTGGGTTGAGCTTGTGATCTTCCCATTGGTATTTGCAGGGCGACAGCGTCCACATGAGATTTTGTTGCTGACGTCTTGTTTTGTTCTTTGTGTTGTGGCTTTATATCATTCTGATATTATAGTTGCACGTTATACCTATTCTGCAATGAAGTGATTTTGATAAGTCGATTATGTAATCACTATATTCAATATCGAATTGTAATTTAGTACTAAATTTGGTAATGATTTAGCACACTGTATGAAATTATTGCTTAAGTTCGTCTCTTTTTCTCAGGATTCTCTTTAATTCTTGAATCATTTAGTACAGAAGAATTGGATATACCTCCAGGGAGGTTGTATAAGACAAATACCAGAACCATAGAAGAAGATTGAGAGAAGTTTGAGATATCTCGTCAAAAAGTACCACTGTTGTAGTCTTCCCAATTAATAATGCATTATGAGGAAAATTCATCAGACGATCGTTATTATATGATGGTGAGTATTATTCATGAATTAAATCGATTCAATATTGAATTCATATTTCGATTCTATATATTTCTTGCAGGAAGAAGATGATAAACTGTGGCAGCAATTGAATAACGTCCATTGAGTGTCATAAAGGATAAATAGAAGAGTACAAAAAAATAACGGAGACGATAAATTATAAATGAAGAGAATTATTCTGTAGATATTTCGTGAAGTTGACCACTATGTTATGAATAAACTTGATGTTTATTAGAAATCTTTATTAATTCAGTGGTACAAGAACCTGAAAAATAGTCAATATACCTATATCTACTATGTACCTTGTTGGTGAACCTAATACTATAGCTATCTATACAAAATAAATATAAGTGAATGGACAAAAATTATGGTTAACATACCACTCATTTTGTGGTGAGATTAAAATCTGGTTGATAACCAATTTTCATGATCAAATCAACAATTACAGTCCTATGGTGACTAAACATATCCAACTATTGTTCGCTGGTTGATTTAACTATTAAACCTAATAGGCTCATTTTCATATGCTCTTTTTGGTTGATTGAACCCATCAATTTTTTTGAGTCAGGAACACAAATATTCTTGTGACAATTGACTCGCTTCCTTGTCCCAAATAGTATAATTGCCACTATTGAATATTCACCTTGGGTTGTTAATTTTGTTCCGTGTGAAAATAAGAATGATATTCTGAATTGAAAAAAAAATTAGATATGTTTTTAGTTTCGGGGTGATACTCAATATACCAGTAGAAAAAATGTGAAGGAAGCCGGGAGTTCCAAACCATAACCATCCACGAATTCTCAAAATGACCATATTATGAGGATTACGTCCTCCTGAAGATGCTTACATAGTTAGCGAAACACGTGGCGACGCATATGAAAAATGAGTTTGGTAAGTGGTCAAACAGTGTAATGTATTATCGTGCTAAAGTTTTCAGTATATATAAGATAGAATTGAAAACAAAAAAGAAGTTGGTTACAGAAAACTATATTGAAATATTTCAACAATTCACTTGGTGAGGACGTGGAAACGACAATCAGATATCAGCGGTTAGTGGAAATATATCCTGATGAAAATCACACAAATATAGAAGTATCCAAGATTAAATTCATTTCGTCTCAACAACTCTTTCCTCAATGGTGGTATCAATGTTATGATATCAAATCCTTCGAATGTCAGAAAAATATAAAGTGAGAAAGTTGCTTTGAGGTTACCGAAAAATTTCAACGGCACCATTGAAATGAAAATAATTGAAAACGGTATCGCTTGATTTCCATGAAAACTCCACACCAGTTATTTTTCACCAATCAAAATAGGTTTTCTTGACAAATCCTCAAAGCAACGTATATATTTCAGAGGATTCTTGCCTCTTGGCCCTTGGGTATCCACCAGCAAATTGAATCGGAAATTCCTCACGTTCTAATGACACAATAATATACTAACTTCATGAAATAATGATTTTGTGCTATACTACAATGAGTGGTAATCCACAATTGATAGGCTCAGAATCCAGTGGTGCCCAAAGTGCATCTATATTATTTGTATAGTATATGTCATACCACTACTGAACTTACCTGGACCAGTGTAAGGCGTATGTAAGGCTAAGATTCGGAATTTTTGAAGCTGATACGCTTCAACAGGGAGATCTGATTATGCTATGCCTTCCGTTTTACTACTATACTAATACTTCTACTTCTCCTACCAATACTACTAATACTACTACTGCAAATAATACTACTACAACTACTCCTACTACTATGAGATTATAATTTTTTACCACGTGTATATACCTAGTAACTCAAAGTTGATGTGAAATGGAAGAATATAATATTATGTTACATTCTGAATTGATATTTTCATGCAACTTCAATAGGTGGAAATTTGAATTTGTGAGCTAAGCATCTAATTGGTGCCGAAACAGCAACCCGAACTGATTTTGTTCATGAAACTTTTTAATGATTACCAGATAAAAAAATTGATTCTAAAATCATTCTATTTTATACACAGTCGGATGTGAAATTTCTTTATCGTAGACCACACGGAGTTGAATTATTTTTTAGAAATTTCTGCTCGGTCTAGAATATTTTGAAAATTCCCGGAAATTATTCAACCTCTAGTGGTATTGATAGTGAAATCCTCACATTTCATACAATTCTCAAACATATAGTTTCTTCTTTGAAAACTTTCAGAAGTTTCATTATGTAACAACAAAATATCATGATTTTTTCGTGATGGTTACATATATTTGTTCGATTTCTATATAGATAATGGCCAATCCATTCAAAGTATATTACTGTATTGGAGTCAACAATTTGTTATTTAGATATATCGTGCATGTCAGCCATTACTTCTAGTATTATGATATACCATAATGATCATCTATTGAATGGTTGATGCATAGTGGATAAATAGTGGAAATATGGAAAAAGCATACCTATACAAGTTGTTTTCGGAATTGGGGCAGTAAATGAAACGAATGATAGGAGACGATAAACAAAAGAAAATGAAGGAATACTTTTGTCGAAAACAAAATATTTTGGAAGATATGGTGCATATCATCTTGGCGAAAGGTACGTATCGAAAAACACACTCTCCTTGCATGAAATCCAGTAGTTGATTCCATCATCGTTCTCTATGTTCATTAGATAAAAATATCTAACGAAATTTCCTAGTGCATTTTGAGCTATTCGCAAAAAAAAAGCGGGATTTCGAGACTTTCTTTGGTTTCTCGCTCATAATTCCAAATAATATGTTTGGTAGCAGAAAAATAAATCCCAAACGTACTCGGAGAAAATTGAAGTTGCCACAATTTGAGCCTTACCGTAGCACCATAGGTCCAGTAGTTTCCCAGATACAGCACTTCGAATATGTAGTCATATATTCAAATGATGAAGATTTGAGTATTGAGTAATTCTTCGAGCTGGATATCGTAGAAGATAATAATCATACAAGGAAAATCGAAAACAGTGTAGTTGTAACAAATACTCTCAGTCAGCTTTCATTCACTTTGCAGGCGATGTGGGTTAATCTAATGGCTGACTAATAATTTGCAAAAAAACACTAAAAAAATGAAAAGATTGATTTGAATTCATTTCACTTGTGAGAAAATATACTGATTATTCAGATATGTAAGAGAAAACTAGTGGTGCCCGTGAGAGTCTCGTTTTCGAGAGTCTCGCATGGTCTCGTCTCGTTTTCGAGACAAGACTCGAGACGAGACTCGGACAAGGCGAGACAAGACTTCTATTGGTCTCGTCTCCAGTCTCGTACAAGACTTCTCGTGTCTCGTGCGAGAGTCTCGCAGGTAAATATTTCTGCGTGCCGACTGCAGACTTGAGAATTTCATTCATAATACAACATATTTAGAAATAATTCAGAATATTTAGCACAGATAGACGAAACATTTTATTCAAAAATATTTCAAAAACACAATCCGTGATTGAAAAGGAACATTCTCAGATATATTTATGAACACAAACTTGAACGATGAAATCTTGTTATTTTAATAGACCTCAATCGCAGATTCGTGATTAGGTTTTTTTCAATTCAGAATTTCTTTCCACGCCCTGTATGATGAATGTCAATTTATCATACATCCAAAAAACAATCCATGATTGTTGTAAAACGACGTAATGCGTGAAACGAAAACGGATTATTCTTTGTCTTTTTTTTTTATCGCTTGGAGCGCACGAAAGGGACGCGCACGGCGGAATAATGTTTGATTGAAGTTTTTGTTTCGTTTATTTGTTTATATATTCGAATATATCACGTGTTACTTCTTTTTTTTTCATTACTATCGAATATATAATGCTGCTTTTTTTCTTATTCAGATGAATGATGTAAGTATGTACCTATCAGGTAATGTAATTTTCTCTTCCTACTCCTATATTATACCTAAAAAGTAGGTAAAGGTAATATCCCGTACTAGACTGGAACAAGATTATGCATGACGAAATTGCGATACATTTGCGAGACTCTCGTACGAGACGCGAGACAAGACGAGACTCGAAGCTGCGAGACGAGACTCGAGACAAGACTTCATATCTCAACGGCGAGACGAGACGAGACTTTATGAAAGTCTCGTCTCGTTGGTCTCGTGTGAATCACTAGAGAAAACCTTTTTTTCAGATATTGTTTAATCAATCGGATAATCCATGTCTCCACAGATCTTGCAAGAAGCTTTCCTAGCAAACGAACAAAACAAAACTCGCATAATTTCATTATAACGGGCGAAATTGACCAAGATAAAACTTTTGATATCATATCAATAAGCAGAGGAAAATGCTGTCGGACTGCTTATTACCACAGCGATATAATTAACATCTCATAACAATACAGTGGCTGTTGTAGACATGAATGTTGAACTCCTGGTAATGTTGATAGGTTTATCAGCTCCAGCAAACCTGTACTTTCACAAACCCGGAAGGGGACCCTTTCTGAGTGGTCCATCCAATAAAAGCATGAAATGAAAGGCTGTCTCAACACATTACCTTTATGCACGCTAGGAGTGATTGTGACTTGGAAAGGCGGAATCTTGGAAAACTTTGGACCTCGCTTTAGATAAAAACCCCGACCTCAGCTTCATTCCTTCGCTATTCTTCAAACTGGATAACATCAAACATCATTGATGTCGAGATCATCTTCACAGCTGGTGAGAAAGTGTAGCTGCTATGTACGGCGTGTGAACAAGCGAGTGCCCCAGATGGACTGCAGTATAAATTTCATAAGAGCTCATGAATCCTCTTCAAAAATGGCAGCTCTCCTCCCAACCAGAGCTGCAGACCATGCACCAACATTTTTTGTCCGTTCATGTGGAAGTGCATGCAGGTACGGATGAGTCTACAAGTGTCATGGTAAGAGCCGAAAATATTTAGGTGGAGGCAAATGAGCAACCCCCTACACCTGGCGAGCTAGGAAGGTAGGTAGGTCCCATGTGAGTGAGGCGAATACCACTGTAACCCCAGATGGGTCTATTTTGGCTCACCCATAGAGGTAACAGTGTACTGTACAATCCACATCTTTTCATAAAGTCTATCATTGGATTACGTGAGATTCGTCTGAAATCGGTAGGTTCTGAATATCCCGAATCTCAGTCTCTTTGAGCAAAAGCATTGGCATAATATGTGTTCAGCCGTTTCGTCTTCCAGCAGAGCAGAACCGACAGTCCATTTGTTGTTCCAGACCAATCCTTCCCAAGTGGTATCTCAGACGACAGTGTCCCTTGAGCAGTCCTGTCAGAGTTCGTAGGTTATTCCTGCTTCATTCTAGGATCTTCCTGGTTATATTTTCCGATGGTTCAGGCAGAAACGTCTTCGAATGGATTAACCCTTGTGATTCAGACCAGTGCGTTTTGTCCTCCGCCTAGTCCGAGAACCCAAGAAACATAATGACGATGATTGAAACGACTACTGTTTTTTTGCAACGTATAGCTACCATTTGTCCGTATTATTCAAAGGTTTCATGAAAATCTTCTGAATCATTGATCAGAGGATTATAGCCCAACCCAAGAGTAATAGCTGAAAAACGTTTTTTTTAAGTTCTGGTTCAAACGGAAAGGGATATACTATAATGTACAGACAACATCGTGAGAACCAAGCGCAATAAGGCAGGAATTGGTGTTCTTCTTGAATTTCTGGAGGTTATATGCCTCGGGAAACACCTTTCTTGGCAATGTGTTCCAGAACCTCGCTGTTCGTTGGATCAACGAGTCTTTGGAAACAGATGTTCTGCAGGTATCCAGAGTAACCACGAAGAGGTGCGAAGCCTCAACTCGACGGGTTAATCTCGCGGAGACTGCCAAGGAAGGAACAATTGTTGATATTTCAGAGGAGCATCGTCCATGGGAATATTCATAAAATAGAGTCAGATCGCCAACTTTCTTACGGTGTTCCAGAGAAGTGAGTGAGTTTGTGAGCGAGGCATGACCCACGAGACGAGTTGCCCTTCTTTGGACATAATCCAACAGTTTCAGGGTATGTTTAGGTGCTGCACTCCAAATATGGAAACAGTATTCAAGGACAGGTCGGATCTGTGCCTCATAGATCATAAGCAGCTGACTGAAAGTGAAGTAGCTCCTGGCCCGAAACAGAAAACCAAGTTTTTGGGATGCACATTTAGCATTTGATCTCATGTGACTTTCCCAAGAGAGGTTATCGCTGATAGAAATACCAAGCATCGAAATGGATGTCTTCAAAGGTATGGTTACTTCGGACAAGTTTTTCGTGATTTATCGTGTCATAATGTCTCATCATCGGATACCCCCCATGTTATTGATTACCCTACGTTGAAAATGATGGTTGATTGTATATCTGAATAGTCAATACTTGATGTTCAAGCTTAGTAAGCTTCTATATCTATGTCGTGAAACCTACTTGTAGTTATTTGTAACCATCATTATTGTCCAACATTTTCCATGATAATGTCAAAACTTCATATGGGTAAATCACCCATTGCAATTAACATTCAATGACTCTGGATACACTTGGTCTATTAATGAACACGAAATGTTCATAGTTCCACAGTGAGTAATTTTTGGGAGTTATTCCAATCGACTGTATTTCAGAAACAACTCCGATTGAATCAACACCTGATTAGCAATGTTTCACCAGCTTTATTGACAATTTCACTCATCACATAATAATAGTAATAATAAAAATAAGTCTCTATTCATCATTTGCAGAACAACAATAAACATAATATCAGAATATTATACACAATCAAACTCAAACTGCAATGACAAAAAGGCGGAGTATCATGAAGCCATTTTTCAACTCAACCCGAAAGAAATGAACTAAAGGAAACAACTGATTTTGCGATAGATATAGCGAAAACGATGAAATAAACAATGAGCAGAAAGTAATGTAGCACAAAAGAGAATCAAGATGACATGGCTACATTTCATTGTGCAAGAACCTAACTAACAGTAGGAATAATAAGCTTCAATCTCTCCTTGAAGTTACTGAGAGTGTACGGTCTGAATTCCCTGGGCAGTGTATCATAACATCTATATGAAAAACTACGTTTGAACATTGTGCGGTTCTGTGTTTTGGAATGACAAGTGTAGATCTATTGCAACTAGATGATTGATTATCAATTTGTGAAAATGATTTCAGTCGTTTGAGAAGGTATTCAGGTTTACATGTACATAATTCGATCAATCACAAGCCGAAGACAACGTGAGCTTATTGCGAAAACATTAGCTGTCTTCATATTCTGTTTGGTCTCTCAGTGTCAGAAATATTCACTCATTCATAATAAATGCGTTTTATACTTCGTGAAAGTGAAATAGTCTAGCTAAATACCATAGCAATGTTGGTCGGCAACACAATTTCGAGAACAATGAAGCTACAGAATTATCTCGAATGTATTGTGATAGCGAATTCAGATATAGACAATTGTTCAGATGTTGCCAACCTCTGATCCAAGCAATTGTTTGAATTGAGCAATTTTCCATTCTTCGTAACAATGAGAAAGAGATGATTTTCCGAGTGATATTCGGGAAATTCAGAATTAGTATCTAATTAGATAAGTTACAATGAATACCTGATACTGGTCACGATGTCAAATTACTCAACATTTCATTTGGGATTTCCTCAGATGTTTAGTGATTTTCAACAATTCGAAATAATAACTGTTGACACACCACCAATTCATCTATATTTTCGTTCCTCCTTTTCTGTTCATCCAACACACAGTGTTCGTGTGAAATTGTAATTGATTTATTTTTTGGTCCCTCTAGGATTCCAAAGCTTCCATATCGCAAATTTGCATTGGTCCAAGTATCGAGTTGTGCAATGTGCCAACGGTTATTGTGGTTGTTTTGCCGAACAATGCTCACGAAATTGTGTATTCGTTATTCATGCGGGGATAACAACGTAATTTACCGCGAAATATTCCTGATATTGGGTCGGCAGGTTGCTAATCTGGATTGTCCCTTTCAAAAGCAATTAATTCAAAGCGAATACGTATGTGGCGGTACTCTGAAATCTTCAACTCGCACTGAAATATGTCCTTTGGTCTATTCAAAGAGAAACTAATGTGGCTTATTTATTCAATGAATCCGTATACATGGCTGAGTGCTTCAGCTAGTACTTGTCTAGTGAATATGCCATACCTAAGTGGTTGGGGTCCTCAGGCAAATTGTACTGGTAGTGTGTGAAATATTATTATATTCCTATTACACAGAGTGACCTATGTAAGAAAGAAAAAAACCGCCACAAGGGAAATTTCCAACATATTAGAATCTGCATGAATCTTCAGGAGAATAAGCGAACATTGTTAGGGAAACCCGTATCCAGGCGGATGAAAAATAGGTGAGGATAGTGGTAAAACAGTAAAGATATATGTATATCGTGATTACAGGGTCGAAGCAATGATTCAACTTCGTATTTTCATTTGGGGTGTTTGCGTCATGCAACTAACGATACATCAAAAAATTAAGAAATGTCAATCTAAAACATCGAAAATCTTTGGGATCCATTTCAAGCAAATTTTCATGATTCTCAAGCATATTCCTCGAAATGGTTTCGTAATTTTTCTCTTATCTTTCCAGATTTTCGAGAAAAAGAATTTTTTCCGAAAAATGTGATAATTTGTACTATACTGACCAGAAATATTCTCATTTGTAGCTCAAATAATATCACATATTACCTTCTGGATGAGCTATCGTGACCTTTATTTTATAAAATCTCATATTGTTTATATACAGAGTGTTTGGCAACAATATTTGAAAGATATTATCACAGAAAGACCGAGCACAACACATTGATCAACTTGTATAGTGTTGAGATTGATTGTCAGCAAGTTTCCTTGAAGTTGCAGAACAAGAGAACGAGTGAAAGAATATACAGGGTGATATAACAAGATTGATGGAAGTTTTATACAATGAAATTTTGAGAGTTCAAAAATATATGTGATATATCAATGAAATCTTAATCATCTTTCTTATTCTTACCATGTTCTTACTCATCAATGAAATGTTGCTCAGTGTAGAATATACGAGGTGATTCACAATAACCTGCTCATTCCTCTGAATAGAATTTTTGAAGAAGTTGACTTTGTTTACTGAAAAAGTGAAACAAGGCAAGAACTGAGATGAAATAATTGAAAACGATGAAACAATAAGCACTGAAATAAAGAAAAAAAACTTTGTTCAGTACTTGGTAGGTCCCCCTCGCACCCTCAACACATCTTCGCGGCATACTTTCTATCAAATTCCTAATGAATTCATGTGGAATGTGCTCCCATTTCTTTTCAATGGCAGTTATCATCATCAATCATATCATCACCCTGTATATTCTTTCTCCCGTTCCTTTTTTTCTGCAACTTCAAGAAGAGTTGCTGACATTCAATCTCGAACACAATACAAGTTCATCAATGTGTTGTACTCGGTCTTCCTGTAATACTATCTTTCAAATATTGTTGCCAAACACTCTGTATATAAACAATATGAGATTTCATGAAATGAAGGTCACAATAACTCATCCAAAAGGTAATCTGTGATATTATTTGAGCTACAAATGAAAATATTTCTGGTCAGTAGTACAAATCATCACATTTTACGAAAAAAAATATTTTTCTCGGAAATCTGGAAAGATAAGAGAAACATTGCAAAACCATTTCGAGGAATATGCTTGAGAATTATGAAAATATGCTTGGAAAAAATCTCGAAAATTTTTCATCAAATTGGGAGTATGTAGAATTTTTCAATATTTTGCGGAGGTTTGTTTGTCACCATATATAGCCAAAGGTTATCATGCAATTCCATCAGCGGTCTCACTGTCATATATCCAATGGATCAATCTTTATAATAAAAAATACCGCATCCGAGTAAGTGGAATTTTCGCGAAAATATTCACTGTTGAATTTAGAGAAAAAATGTGCTTGATGCGGTTCGATTGATCAGCAGTTTAGTTGCATGAACCACTGGTAAGCTTTCTTCGACCTACCTTGGGTGTGTATGTGTGTTTATATCTAAGAAAAATCAATGTGATTTCCATTGAGTAAGTACTCGAAGAATGTGCCGGCTACCTTTGTTGTTTTTTGTTCATTTCCCCTTTCAGTAACAATAAGATGTTTGTTTGGGGTTCACAATGATGAAAACACCATGAAGCACCTCGTCAAATCTGAATCCGTCTGTAGTTTTTTGTGCACTGAAATCACTGGAGCATCAGTTACAGGTGAACCGAATTGGCTTCGGTTTTATTCCATTTACCAGCCATGAGAAATTCCCAGAGATCGGTACCTTCCAATGCGTGTAATTTTCAACAAAAGTGTGAAACCGATGATTGAAAGTGTTCAGTTAATACAGGGTTACGATTCCATTCACAATCTGATATCACAAGTAATTAGAGAGATATTGCTATAATGAAATACTGTATTGAAGGCGACTTTATTTTATTAGTGACTGTTATAAACAGGCAAGACCACAAATGCGAGAATTCAATAATAATTTGAATTTGCATTTCAGGAAACACATACAGGGTTGGGCAAAAGTATGGAACCAGGTGAATATCTCGGTAACAATTTGATAGGTTTTTCTGAATATATGTGCAGGGTGATTTCAAAACGTGGTGGATTTGAAAATGTTATCGTCGATGATGCCACTTTTTCAGATATTCTGGAATTCTTATTAACTTATTTCGAATAGAACACCCTGTATTTCATTTTAACCACAGATCCTAAGACGCTGATTTCATCCATTTATCGTACTTGGGGTCTAGCAAGGATGATTACTGAGATAAAGGGTGTTCAAAATCGAGATTTTTCAACTTTAGGATTTTTTCGTGTCGAAAATATTCATAATTGGTCAAAATGGCTGACATGTCCCTACGTCAACTTTTGATTCACTATCAACCGACATTTAATTGAAACAAATACAGGGTGGTTCAAGATTAAGAAATCTGATCACCCTGTATCTGTTCCCATCAAATACTAATAGATAGAAGTTCAAAAATTGAGATGGTCAGATGGAAGTCGTTTCGACCGATAATAAATAGTTTCGACATAAAAAAATCCTAAAGTTGAAAAATCTCGATTTTGAACACCCTATATCTCAGTAATTATCTTTGCTAGACCACAAGTGTGATGGATCCATGAAATCAGCTTCTCGGGGAGAATCTGGAAATTCTATAAAATACAGGGTATTCCCACGAAAATAGGGAAGTTAATAATAATTCCGGACTAACTGAAAAAGTGGCAACATCGAAGATAACATTTTCAAATCCACCACGTTTTGTAATCACCCTGCACATATATTCAAAAAAATCTAACAAACGGTCAGCGAGATATTCACCTGGTTCCATACTTTTGCCCAACCCTGTATAAAGGTACTCGTTAATATAAAATGTTGACATACGGGGTTGGGATCGTGAAAATTACATTACTAGTTGAATACCTCAATGTTGAAAATTGGTTACAAAAAAAAACGAAAAATTATCACGTTATATAGACGTTTTATTTCCAACAGTTCATTACATTGTGTTGATCTACAACCACTATTGAACGTTGAAGCAACACGTTGATACTGTCAGTCAATTATTGTTTGTTTCAACGTTTGAAATTCGAATATTCATAACTTCTGGTGTACTTGATACGTCGTTTAATCTTGAACTCAAAATGTTGAAAATATGTGAAAAACTACTCTGAAAACGTCTCTTATCATGTTAAAAAAAAATTTATGGATATCTAATAAACAGTTGAAAACATGTATGTATACTGGTTGAAAACAATAACGTTTATGTCAGTGACTTCATCTGACCGTTGAGGTAAATTCACTACGTTATGTCGACGTAAGTATGTTAACTGGGATGTAACTGAAATACAGGGTGTTCGGAAAGGTCATTCATAAATGAGAGAGCTGATAGAGTGTGCCAAACGTCAGAATGTCAGAACTCCATATAAAATGAATTCTATCGCACTTTGTTACGGAATTATCGACTTTGAAAATTTGAGAAAATAAATTATATTTTATGCACATTTTTCAAACGGTTGCCATGGTATCAATGATATTCGGGCAACTAAGTTAACTAATACTAATGCTCCTTTCCATATGTGAATGGCAACGAACTTTTTTCTGTATAATGTGCGAATTTTTGACAGAGGTGACACATTTTTGATACTGCTTCCATCGTTCGATTGCTCCATCTTTTTGTCACAAAAATAGTATACTTCATTTCAACTTTCAATCAATATCTTGTACGATCCAAGCGTTTCATATATAGGTGATGAAGTCACAAAGAATATGCAATGATTCGTGTGGACGAATGAAATCGCAAGTGTCTCCTTCCTTGAAGCCGAGCTGCACCTAAGTGGTTTAGGAACGTGTGACTACCTACACACTGGTTTCGAGCTCTTGGCTCTCATCAGTGCGGGACTGTCTCAGATAGCATACTTCACCGCTATCTGGAGCGAAGATTTTCATTTGTACTGTGTATGCCGCAGCCATAATAGCTGTGTAAGAAAATATAATCTGCATTTTATCCTATTCTTGGTAAAGAATATTTATCTGTTCGTACTGTTAACCATAATGGTAATAATACTCAACTGGACGAAAGATATTTTCATGGATGATTTTCTTGCAACCTGACGAGTAAGAAGCCTCACTTTTACTCATAATTGCTATATTCATATTTGAGATATTTCAATTTCCATCGGTGTTATGATGATGTTTGTTTTCAATAGCTGAAAGTTGATCAACTCTCACTTATTTTCGAATTCAAATCAAACTTTCTAAAACAAAATTAACTACTCGGATTTTTTTTCAATCTTCCCTTATGTCTTTTTCAATAGCTAAATAAGCTGATCACCAACACTAATGAAAACTGTATAGCCGAAAGCTACGAGAAAAATTTGTTGATATTCGATGTCCTCACCTATTCATTGTTCGACTCATTCATAACATTGCAACTTGAATTCACCTTTCCCCACAAGAGATACTCGACTTGACTTCAATTTGTCTTCAAGTCACGATCTCACGATCATCTTCGATTTTGTCCGAACCAGAAATTAAGGGAGATATTGAATGCTCGCCCCTAAAAGTTCAGTGATAAAGAAATGCAGTATGTAAATCAAGTTTCTTCTATTCTGAATTCTAACAACGCGTATGCACAATTGATCAGTACATCTGAATAAGATGAATTTATGTCATAATTGTTATTTCATCCCCTGTTGCACAAGGAAAATAACTGGATATTTTGAAACTTTTCATTTATTTATATATTTTTATTGACCAATGAGTTCTGGTAGAGAATTAATCGACATAGTCTTCACGTTGACGACGGATGGATGTGCTAACTGACCAACAGACACAGGTTGTTCAATGGAGAAATACATACCGGTGTGTCGCTCCAGATTGGCTCACCCCTATTACTTTTTTCTTTTTGCAGATAAACAAATCAAATTCGGTGTCTAGGTATAGTACTTACATGAATATGCATTTTTTGTCGTATTCAATTGTGTTATGTCAGTTCAGGTTTCCCCAGAACATTCCCACCGCACTTCTTTGTTTTGAATGGAACACCCGGTATATTTCAACCTATTTCAATACATAGTCACATTATGAGTACAAGGACATTCATTATGGCAAAATTCACAATTTTCAATAACGAATCTAGAGTTATATGAATTAGTCATAACAGCTAATTTTGGATCGAGTAATCGAGATGGAAAAAAGGAATTCTCAATGTATTTCTTCACATGTACCAGCATGTACCTATCCATTTTTTCTTCATGTTCTTATTATATCTGAGACTATTTTTTTTTCAATGGTGAATTATATTGATTATACATATTTCTATAATGTGTTGAAAGAATCACTCCAGGCGGAAACATGTTCGAAAACATCATATGAGTCTCTAAAAAAAAGGACTTGATCAGCATCAGTTATCGATCCTTGTATCCATGATACATGTTTTCACAGAGCAGTCTATAATAATTATCATCTGTGTAGAGATGAATGAACAAGACTTAGGTCTGAACATAAATATTCCTAAATGATATAATGTATTCATTACATTATCATAAACGAAAATACTAAAAAGGCAATTGTGACGATATCGCAATAAAAAAGATATAAAGTGTCCAAATACGAACTCACGAACATTATTCTCGCTATTATACAGGGTGAGTCATGACTATAACCAGCCATAGTCTAATGGCAGATAGAGGAAGTCGAGGTGAAATGATATATTCCGGAAAATATATATTCTGCCTATTCCAAACAGATATACAGGACATTATTTGAATTAGGGGCGAAACAACAAGTACCTAATTTTGAAAAAATCCAATACCTACCTCCTCTCCCTATCCTCCCTGGATACGCACGATGTATTTCGAAAATTATAGGAATTTCCTTCTGTGTACTCCAAGAGATGAAAAAATACTTATAGAAAACGAGTAGAAAACTATTGCTTGGGTATGTAAACTATTTTTCTCGAATCAGATGAACGTGCCAACTCAAACAAATTGAAAATTTTTAGGTAATATTGAATATGATCTCATTGCATGTGAAGTCCGGTCCTAGAATTTTTTGTCGAAAAGAGCCTCTTCCAATTATTATGATTCACCGATAGGTAGAAATGGATTTAAATGAATTTGTTGAACGATGTGACTTCAATAGCCAGTACGTAATCATGGAATCGTTCAGCAGTATTTTGTTCGATATTTTTTCACCAATTCGATCGAAGTGTGCCGTACAAATTGAAGAGCTACACTTTTAGTGTTTTTCCTGATCTTTCTGGTTCTGAAGAGAGTTTCCTGAAAAATACGATTTATAGAGGCTAAATTGTGACATTTGAAAAGAAAATTACTTTCCCAAGTCCTGCTCTATAATTTTTCTTTCATAGTAGGATTCAATTATATATAACGGCTGCAAAATGTACAATCACCTTCCTAATTATATTAAAGATATACCGTCCAACGCCAGCTTCAGAAAAGCAGAAAAAAATCTTTTTCGATAGAGCCTATAATGCCCTCAGGGGCTCACGACTTGTGAATACGGAAATGGCAATCCCGAGGTGCCCTAGCCGGATACTCATTAATCTTCAACTTGTCTCTGATGGTATCCTCTTCACTCTTCAGTTTTCAATCTTTTTCTTCATCGGCCTCCCTTGGTCACTTCTCCTCTTTTCCTTCTCTCCTAAAGCCCAACTTCACCATAGTGCGGGGAGGACAAGCCACGACTGCTCGGCAGATTGAGCATTTTGGGAAAATCTTTGCTGTCATCACTCAGATGGGGCAGTTTTGTGGACATCTGAGTGCGAGGATGGGGCAATTTGTGAACATCTGCTTAAGTGGCCGCGGATTGATAACGAGGCTCTGGCAATCCCCTCAGGGGCTCACAACTTGTGAGTACGGGAATGGTGAACCCGAGGTACCCTAGCCGGATATTCACCATACACCATACAACTTGTCTTGGGTGATATCCTCTTCTCTCTTCCGTTTTCAATCTTTTTATCAGCCTTTCTTGGCCAACTCCTCTTTTCCTCTTCCCCTCCAAGCCCAACCTCACCATCAAGTGATGTGGGGAAGGCAGGCCGCGGCCGCTTGGCAGATGAAGCATTTTGGGACCTTCTTCGCTATCTTCTGCCAGATGGGACAATTTGTGGACATCTGTGGCAGGGATGGGGCGATTTGCTGATGTCTGTCTAGGTGGTCGGAAACTGGTCAACGGTGCTCTGGAAACCTAATCTAAGCTGTAGGAACCCGTGGCGATGGATGGATGGCACCGAGGAATGGTGCCGCTAACGGGGTCTCTGGGAAACAGGGCGACATCCCAGAGTAAACAGCTTTAGCCCAATGCAGGGGGCACCACAGGGCTTGACCAACCCCTTTTCCCGTCACTCGTAGGAGAAGGAAAGCTTTTGGCCTTCCTCGTAGACGAGAACAGGGATCGGAATAGCAATCTTCAGAGACCTGAACAAGAAGGGTCTTTCATATCGAAGTGGCCCTTAATAGGCACGCATGAGTCGAATGTGGTAAAATTGATAACGACATGTAGGTGAGATACAATGGGCCACTAGGCCTAAGTGTCGTCGGAGACATCGGTCAGACGAGCCTACAACGGGGTGGAGTGTTTAGTGGGTATACCATGGAGGGGACTCCCACACTATCATATGGGGGGATTGGACCCATATGATGTCTATAAAAGATTTAAACCACCGCGGCAAAAAAAAAGCCTATTATAGTTTGGAAGAATATTATGAGGATAGAATAGAGTGATGAGTAGACCACAACTATACATTGTGATATCATATACCTGATTGTTTGTTCTATCTTTAAATTTTTAATTTCCGAGGTTTTGGATTTCCAAAGTATTTTATGTTCGAAAAAGTGTATATGACTGTTAACATATTTTATATTTATACATAAAATTTATCGAATGTTATCGATTCAATTTACATTTCTGAATACACGCTTTGTCAATAAGATATCATTCTTTGATAATGAAGCATATTTTGAAATGATTGATTGATAGTAGTTTATCGTGGGAGGTGTCTGAGCAAAAACATCGTGGCGTTCCTGAAATATCATTAATCAAAGTTTCGCCCCGAATTCAAATTATGCCCTGTTTTTTGTTACAAATAGGTAGAATATATTTTTTCACATATATATCAACTCACCTTGACTACCTCTATTCACCGTTGGGCAATGGCTGGTTAGTCATGACTCACCCTGTATATCATGGGCTCACCTTCCTACGTGGTGACACTCGGCTAAACCCATTCACTATTCAAAATGTCGGTATCTCATCGCCAGGCCAGAGATAAGGCTCTAATGGATACTCTGCTGGAACAATTATAAGAAGGCGCCTTCTATTTTCGAACTGAAATCCATTTACTTATCTCAAATTACCCAAGTTAGTCGGTCTAAAGACACATGTGTCTCGCCGGTCGAGCTGTCATCCGAACCATTTATCAAAAGAAGTGTTTCTTGGGGTTGCCGCACCCATGTTTTCGCCCATGTTACATTTATAGAACCACGAACTGGTGCTCATTAGATGTATTTCGTTAATTACATCATGGTTGCCAAGAGAATAAAGAGGGTGCTGGAAGGAGGAGAACTGAAACTCAAAGATAATCGAGGAGGTAGACTATTCATTCCTACAAAATTTATGGAGATTTTTCCTCATCGTCGACGAAACCGCAAAACCAAGTAACAGACAAAAATTCGAAAATGGGATTCTGGCGGCAATCGGTCTATCATATTGGTGGGGATGCGTATGGAAAACCTCAAAACTGGTAAAGAATTGTAAATATTTTAAAATTCATGAATACAAAACCCCTTATCTGAAGAACAAAATAAAAGGGGTCGTCAAAACAAGTATCTAACAGTTGACAACGTGATTCACGTTGATATTCTGTGTCCAATTTCTTTTCACTCTGCCAATTGGTGAGTGACTTCGTATGGAACAGATACATGAAACCGTTCATTCCTAACTTCAATTGGTATTTCAACACAGAATGTGAGAATTTATCTCAAGTATTTGTTGAGCGGAAAGTCCAGAAGAATGAAATAATTGTTTTAACTCCTGAAAATTTTGGTTTTTGCAGTTACTTGGTTTTGCGATTTCGTCGACGTCATGTTCCTACGTACAAAAATATGTGCAATATTTCAATCTATACGGGTGGAGACACCAACTGAAATGAATTCGCAAGCAAGAAAGTGTATGACATTTCTAAAGATTCCCTGGAGACACGTCAAAGTTTTAATTCATTACAAATTTCCGAAATATTGCAGCTATTTTCGTTGCGTGCCTACGTACTATAGTGTCATTTTGGACAGCTGATGTCGCATTGCAGAATATGGGTCTGAATTACTAAAAAAAAAAAGATTGTTGAGTCATGCAAAATGTAATTGAATGAAGCAAATAAGAATGTCATATTTTTGCACGACAAAATATAATCTTGAAATGGGTAAATCTATATCTTATTGTTTCGAAGCAAATTTGAAGTTTGAATTGAGTAAATATGTCTTGCATGAACTCTGGATCTTATTCAATCAAGCACATCCATGAACTGTTTATGAAGATATATTGAATTGGCTCAAACAATCATTTTGTTTGATTCAAAATAACAAGATATTGATTCAATCAAATAATAGGTTTATTCAATGAATTATTTGGTTGATTCAATGAAATATTCGGTTAATTCAATGAAATATTTGGTAAATTCAATGAAATATTTTGCTTGGTGATTCAAGCAAAACTGTATTCACATTCAAAAAATTGTTTTGTTGAACCAAATTCAGCATCAATTCAGAAGTTCTTCTGAAATTTCACATCAATATAGGAAAAACAAAACTAGGAAACTAGTTTTCTTCCAGCATTGATCTCCAGCCTTTACTCCTCTTCAGCTGATGCAAAACTATTTCGTATTGCTAATCATCCGAAGTTCGATTTATCTAGCTGATATTTCACGAAGAATCAGGCTTCACGTATTTGAATCCGAGGCAGGCATAGACAAGGCGCAACGATTGCCATCTAGTGGCGAAAATTCAACTTGATGTTGAATGAACAAAATATTTCATTGATATTACATATTTAATTGCCCTATTCAAGCGAATGGTCCGTTTGAAACCAGTTCATTGCCACATCGGAATGAGAAAACTTGTAGGTTGTTTCAAAGATATATTCTCATCGAAATGATCATTATATCATCAAATCAACAATATGTTCATCCATAGTTGAATCAATATCGACATTATTTTGAATCGACATTATTGGTTTTGGAAAAAAACTATATATTTTGTTTATGAAATTGATATTATACTGTTGATCCAATTAGACTACCTACATTCTTGATTTGAACAAGCTGATCTCCTCATGAAATAATCATGTTTCTGGTCGATTCAACAAAATATTGCTCAGTCCAACAAGAATAATTCAAGCATAAATAATTTTTTGGTGCAGCAAATTCTTTTTTCCGAGTGGACCTCTGTTTATTACTGTAATTTATATTGCTGGTGCAATTCAAGTGATAAGTTTGTGGATTCTTGATATTTCATGTATTATCTCTTTATTTACATATTCATTCATTCGGGTCGATTCTGTTCAGATCTTGTTATAACATTGCTATGATAACAATATTGTTATGATCATGATATATAACAATATTGCTATGAAGTTCTGTATTCTGTTTGCAGAGTAACTGCAAGATTGGTTATAAGTTCAAGTGATAGCAATATTGATGAAAAATTGAGAATTTTTGAGCTGACAACACTGTTTTCAACTCATTTCTTAAGTGTTAGGTATCGATTATGCCATCATTTCATGAAGAAGAAGAGCGAGAAGAAGAGTTCATGATTATCTAACCTCTCAAATTAGTCAGTCCTGCACTGACACTTTACAAAATTATATTGTTCAAATTGAGAGATTCTGTATTCGATGAATCTGGTCGTCGTTGTGCGACTGGTGCAAGTAATCAATCATGTCCCCGAAATGAGAAAACAACCTAGAAGCCGGATGAAAATGATCCTGATTTTTTTTCGAATATTCTAGCAAAATAGCTTGATAAACTATCCATCAGGCAACTGAAACGGTTTTCTGGTTTCTCTAATATGCCGAAATTGTAGTCTCATATTCCCTCTACAAATTGGAACTTCAAGAAAAGGTTTTCAAGTAGTTGGTCATAGTAGTGAACCTATCCTATATGTTTGTAACCACCAAGTTTTTCAATAATTCTCCTACAAATTGAAACTTTGGGGAAAGGTCTTCTAGTAGTCAGTGACACAAGTGAACTCACATATGTTTCTGATCAAACAAAGAATCCACTACCTTGTTATAATATAGCAAGCACAAAATTGATGTTGCCGAGATAGCAAGAAAGCTGACCAGATGTCATCGAAATTGACAGATCATATTGCCAAAAATCGATTATTAGAATTCCACTTTTTCGAATCTTGCTATGATAGCAATATCTTCTCTTTAACCATATTGCTATTTGCAAACAGAATCGACCCGATTATATAGATGCGAATCGACATTTTGACATTGAAACTTTGCAAACTTCATCTTCATCTATATTCAGTGTAGAATAGTCTGCATGATATCAATATTGCTATAAATTGATAATTCCCAATACCGAACAATAATTGAGGAATGTAAGGCGACTCTTCCTACATTTTTAAGCTTTCCGAAGAATATTGCTTTAAATCGGCCCAAGCTTGTTTCTCTCTGATGCAACCCTATGCAGGGTGACCAGATTTAGAGAATGCAAGAGAGTATATTCAGTGTGAAAGTATTATAGCAGAAGAAAAAGCGCCGCAGGATTTCTTTTCATTATTCATGCCTTCAAGTTCCCCCTACCTATGAAATAATTGCCTATATTCACCAATAGCATAAGTGAAAGAAACAGAATTCAAAAAAGATTATATTTGAATGCAAGGCAAATGAGACTTTCAATCTACGAGAACTAGGTGAAACGCTAGTATTTCGTATTCTGTTGATTTGACAGTACTGAGCGGTCACTGACATTGACATAGAGCAGAAAGCAGAAGGCACATAACATCAAATTGAAAGAAACAGAAAATATCGGATGTCATCGACTTACGAGTGATGAATCAAATTTTTCTCTATTCTAATCTCTTTTCACTTCTTCTATATTCCTCTTTGATCTCATTATAACATTTTGAATAAAAACGGGTCATCTTCAAAGAAGGAGCCATTCACTTCCCCAATTATAAAATGAAGAGTTCGGGAACAGCGGCCTGGAAAAAAGAAACATGTACTATGAAAAAGTTCGACTGGTCACCCTAATTATATGGCTTGTGACCCGTCATTGGGAAGCGGGTTGAAAGACTTGAAGATTCAGTCTAATGAGGCATTTTCTCCAGTTCGTAAATATCCTTTGTTTTCTACTGTGAATGAGGGATATAAACCAAATTTCTTTCGCAGCTGTGTAGCAACACTGGCATTGAATAGAAGATATCAATTGTGGCAAGAAATTGCTTAGGGAGGTCAACACACATTTTATTTTCTATTTATTCAGACAACTCTCAACGTGCTAGAGACTGAGATTTGATCAGTGCACTGGATTCCTTATTCCACCACTTTTTCTGCATTAGAAAAATCATGGTACATGTCGCTTAATTTGATCAGGTATTTTGAAATGTTAACATTCGCTTCCTGATAGTGAATTTATCTCATATATCGAAGACTGGATCCTTTGGCACGATAAATACACTATACTGTTTCACCACTAACTACTCATATACTAGGCATATCTCCACACAACCCTGAAAGACACTTACCGCCAAGTTAATGATAGTCATGGTTGGGTTCACATAGTCAGCTTTTCGATGAATTCAAACAGTTTGGATCAAATATATCGACGATATTTTTGCTGATTTGAATTTTAATGAATGCTCTTCCTCTATCAAATCAACTTTTGAATGCAAAAATAACGGTCAATTACCATTATGAGATGTCCTTGTGATCGGAAATGGCGAAAAATACTTGGAATATTCGATGTTTCTATAGAAGACAAACTAACACATTTTACATAACTTATGACTCCAATCACTGTTTGCAATACAAAATGGCATACTCAAATTTTCTAGTATATAATCTAGTTTCTTTTGCCATGAGCAAAGAAAGATTCGATGTTGAAAGAATTGTTGTTTATATGAAGTGACTGGCGTCAATGGTTATGATATCAAAATAGTTCAGATAAATCATTTTCAGTCAACACTTCGAAATTCTATGACTTTTTTAGCAGATAAAAACAATTCGAGAAGAATCCCAAATTCTTTCTATCCCAAGTACACGAAGGGACTTGATACGGTTTTCAAAGACTTTGGTTTTGGAAGCGTTTATATCAGTCTGGGTCAAATCAATTCATTAGGTGATCCAAATAATAAGGTGGACACACTTGAAAAGTCAGGCATATACGAAATTAGTTCTGATAATTGTGATTGAACATATATAAGCCAAAGCAGGCGACCCATGACAATGAATTTCAAAGAACACTCAGCAAGATAAATCGTATATACCAGAACACATGTTCAATCATAATCATACCACATATAAATAACCTTGAATTAGTTGAGGAAGGCAATGATGTTAGAAAATTAGATGCATTTATGGATGCTTGGAGATATTTGAGAATATTAATAAAGTAATCAATAAAGATAATTGACCTTTTCTATATTGCACTCTGTATAATTTTTTGATATGAGATGACGAACATTGACTTGGCGGTGTGTATCATTCACGGTTGGATGGACATATACCTAGTATATAAGTAGCCCATTAGAATAGAATATTCAGTTCTAGTCTTCTCCTGAAGATGCTAACATAAGCTAACGTAAGCGAAACACGTCTTGAGGCGTCAAAAATTCAGTTTGGTTTGTGGTAGAATGGTGAAGTGAATTCATTGCAGTTATTCTAGTATATAAGTTGCCGAATAGAATAGAATATTCAGTTCTAGTCTTCTCCTGAAGATGATAAAATACGCTAATGTAAGCGAAACACGTCTGGAGGCGTTTTTTTAGTAGTAAAATAGTAGAGTGAATTCATTCCAGTTGAAGTCTTCACCATGTATGTGTTGTGGAGATGATTTTTGGCCCAAAATATCACTGCGCTCAAGAACTCCACTAAATAAGAAACCATGAAAGAGTAACTCAATCAATATTCAATTGATATTAACACATCATTGAGCCAAAACTATAGTATTCTTGGACTCACAGTTCATAGAATATTCAGTTGACGACTACCTACAGGGCTCAATAAAGAACAGTCATTCCTCGCATTCCTATATCTTTGGAGTAATGATACGAATGGATCAATCTGGCAGCACTTCAGATTTCCCTAATGAACGGTAAAATAGGTCTGAATAACTTGAAGTCTCTAGGAAGGCACTTTTATAACTTATTTATGGATTCTAAGTTTAGAAGCTCTCTGAAAACTATTAAATTTTTTCTTTCATTCAATTAAGTTTTGATATCATTCCTCAAGGTGATAAATTGACAACTTTATTGGCTAATTCAACTCTCGACGTCGCAAATGTCATCCAGAGAGCATATAAATCCATTATGTCTATTGAATTAAGCAGTTTCGTAATGAAATATTTCAAATGCTTTTCAACGAACATCCTATAAAATGAATTAATTTTTCTACAACTAGTGATTCATTCATGCATAGCTAACTCGATTTTTAACAGTTGATGAGTGACATTATTGTGATGAATCGAGTCATAAGAGTATAATAATTACTTATTATAATCCACCAGTCAGGTATCTTGGTAGTCAGAGAAGTAGAACTAGACTACCTTTTGCAATCTACTGGTGATGAGCAAAGTTATAATTTGTATTTTGAAGACAAAAGTATTTGAGGCACTTGAAACTGTTAGAGGAATATGACCATCGAGTCACGGGACACCCCATGCATATATACTTTATCATGGAAATGGAGTTCTGATGAGACACTCATGGAATATCACCTGTTATCTAATCCATCTATAAGAAAGGTGAGATAGAAAATTATTAGTGAAACTCACGGAATATAAAAGGAACTCATTTGAGAAAGTTTATTGTGTATAGGGAGAGAAATCTTCAAATTTCAGAATACTAATACATTAGTTCCATTCAATTTATGATTTATGTGTTTTGCATATGAATCCCTCTGGATTTTCTCTAGAGATTCTGCTATGATCTTCATACATGGACAGTCAAGTCTACCACTATTCAACACTGTCGCTCACTATCATAGATCAATTGATACGGCGGATATTCATGTATCAACTAAATGACAGGGTCGATAATTTTTGAAAAAAAAAAAAATATGGTAGGATGAAACCCATTGGGAAAGGATGAGAATTATAACAAAAATGAATGGAATAACAATTTACGGGCGATCTGAGGTCGAGAAGTGGAAGGGGGTGAGTTTAAAGGGTAAAAAACGGTGTATCTCGATTTCTGGCAAAACCATGGAGAAATATTAAATGACAAAGTTGTAGGTTATGCTGAGACCCACAACTTTTGTGATCACATTTCTTTCTAATAACCTCAAAATTTATGTGAAAATCCAAATAATCATGTTCTTTGTTTCTTATTTTTATCTCATGCAAAAATAGTAATTTTCCTAACAAGTGATTCTTTCACGCACGCGACTGCCGTTGACACGAACAACCACTTATATTTTGCGATATTATCATATCTCTGTTCTACCCGCACTAGTGCGGGGTAGTCCAGATAGAATTGTGGATGAAGGACCAATTCAGACTGAAAATAATATTGGATACGAAGACGGTGATGGTCTTGAAGATTTCGAAGATCTTGTAGAATCGGGAAGGTTTGTCGACTCTAACGATGAAGAAATACCATACCGAAGAGACAATTCAAGATGAAATTCATAAATAAGAAGATAAATGCTTTTAAAAATATTATTATATGAATAATAATAATCAGTATGAAGTATTCAGATTCAATAGTACGATTTACATTTTTATTCATATATCATGAGATTTTATATGACATAAAGACATGAATGTAATTAGAATTTAATGAATCAACTTCTTGACTGAAAAAAAAATGCAGCTATCACATTTTTTTATTGAAATCCCCCTTCGAATCCTATCTTTGATATTCAGAACTACTATTTTCGCATGTCTTTTGCAATTTTTATGATTCATGGATTTGTAATTCTTGTGTTTTCCAATGTAACATAGAATATTACGTTTTTCAAGTAATTCAAGTGGAAATTCCATGAAATAGCACAAAATTGAACATATAGTGATCGAAAAAAAATTCGGATTCGAGTTTTTGATTATTTGAATTTTTCACATAGTTGTAGGTCTCTTTATTACCTACAACTTTGCTGTTCAACTTTTTTCCATAGAGCTCGTAGTTTCGCTGGAAATCAAGATAAACCGTTGTTTTCCCTTGAAAACTCACCCTCTACCACTTCCCGACCTCAGATCACCCGTAATTCATTTTTCCTTTCATCTTTGTTATATTCTCTATTTTCTTAATTTGTTTTCAATGGGTTTCATCCTATTATGATTTTTCTCCACATTTTACAGTTTTCAAACGCTTCAGCACTGGTCTACTATTGACATTCCACTCTACATGTCACAACCAATATCTCTGAAACTCGATAGAGAGCCACCTTTCGTTGATATAATATACAGGGTGGAGACCTTAAGTGGAATAAATTCGCTAGCTGGGACGTGAATATTTTTTATGAAAATTCCCGAGATACGTCAAAATTTTTATATATTCACCTATATTTTGCAAGCATCATGAAGAATATAGGCCTTCAGGGGTAGCTGAAACTACCCTCAACATGTTGTTTTCAAATGCAACACGATGGCTTGCGACCCCTCATTGGAAAGCTGATGAAAAGTGGAATCCAGCGTACTGATCAAATTTAATTTTTTCGTACGTTTGAGAGATACATAAAATCAAAATGAAACTTAAAAGATAAATCTATTCCCAATATATCAATCGCTCATAATGTGTGTTCTTCAGTTTCGGAATGTAAACATCGTTATCTCCGCAAAAAAATTCCAAGCAATTTTTTGCTACAACTGATATTTGTTATTTTTTGCTAGTGTTTGACACAGCCGCAAAGATGAATTAAGTTTGTATGCCGTATTCATAGTTCGAAAAGAAGTGTTATTGCGTACTGAAAATGCCTTATTTAACTGAATCGCTGAAAATCAAAATTTTGATGATGATTGGCTTTGGTGATAGGGCCCGAACTCAACACGAAGTTGTTCGCCTGTTCCGAGAAACATATCCTGACTTACCACCAATAAATCAAGGTACATACAATTAGTAAAATAGAAGCACAATATCGAGAGACGGGTCATGTGAGAAAAGTACCGAGTCAGAGGTAGGCTGTTGTTCATGACGGAACGAAGTTGAATTTGTTGCTTGCTCTAGAAGAAAATCCACTCACTCCAGCCCGCCAACTGGCCCGTGATAATAATCTTAATCACAAAACAGTTTTGAAGATACTCAAATATGAGGAAAAACGCCCTTATAAAATGCAAGCTGTTCAAGAGCTACATGAAGATGATCCAGATCGCCGACTGGAATTTTGCCATTTATTGATGACCAGTATTGATCAGAACCATTTATCATTGGAGTGGATACTTTTCTCAGACGAGGCTACTTTTACATTGAACGGGCATGTAAATCGCCAGAATTGTCGTTATTGGGCTGTAGAGAACCCTCATTGGATGAGGGAACTTCATACTCAGCGCCCAAAGAAAAGAAACTTGCATTTTCTCCAGAACGAACTAATGCCAGTTCTATGTCATTTATTTCCAAATCCCTTGAACCCTAACTTGACCGACGAGAGGCTATGGTTTCAGCAAGATGGGGCCCCGCCACACTACGCTGCTATTGTTCGTCAATATCTGGACAGAATTTTTCCCGGTAAGTGGATTGGAAGGCGAGGTACCATGGAGTGGCCAGCAAGGTCACCAGATCTTACACCGCTAGATTTATTTTTGTAGGGACATCTCAAAAGTAAGGTTCACATTCAAAAACCAAACAACATAGCAGACCTACAGGAAAGGATAAGAGAGGAAATCAGAAAAATAACACCGGAAATGTTGCATAATGTAAGGAACGAGACCTACCACAGACTGGGATGCTGCCAACAAGTGAATGGTACACATTTTGAGCAATTGTTACGCTGAAAATAAATTCAACTTCATTATTTAGTTTTGATATTATTCAACCCTCAAACATAAGAAAAAATAAAATTTGATCAGTATGCTGGATTCCTCTTTTCATCAGCTTTCCAATGAGGGGTCACAAGCCATAGGGTTGCATTTGAAAAAAACATGTTGAGGGTAGTTTCAGCTACCCCTGAAGGCCTATATTCTTCATAATGCTTGCAAAATATAGGTACATTTATAAAAACGTTGACGTATCTCGGGAATTTTCAAAAAAAAATATTCACCTCCCTGCTAGCGAATTTATTCCACTTTAGGTCTCCACCCTGTATATCATACGTTGTTAGCACTGTCTTCAGCTCTGACAAGAGTCCAACACCCTCCTGAAATTTGATAAACAATTCCTTGTCGGAGACAGAACGATACAACCTAATATCAATTCATGTCATCCCACTTTTAATGAATGATCTTCCTTAACAAAGTGATACTAACCATATTATCTGGAAATATGGAAAACCAATTCGAAAATGTTATTTAGGTTTCCTAATTGAATTGGCGTTGATCAATGGAAAACTTGATACTTGTCATAAACGTTAATCAATTCAGTGTGAATAAAAATCAATTTTACATTCCATTTTTCGAGTTAGATCTGTGGATGACAGTTGAAGTGAATGGTACTTGTTTATCGCAGCAAAATATAATTATATTACATCTAGCACCTGTACAAAACAGAAAACTCGTTGCAATTATGTCATTATTACGTTTCAGATAGAGTCGGAAAAGCATAGGAGGTATCGAATTTTATTCAACAGCAATTTTCGCAGAATCCAATAAGGGTCATCTATGGGCGCTGACAAATTGATACGTAATTAATTAGTCATCTCCACACAGGCCATTGAGAAAAACAGATTTGTATGTTTATTGAGGCTGAATGTGCACTATAATTTTCATCTTTTGAAGCGCACGAAAGGGGATCCTTGTTATATTCAAGGTTTATCATGAGATTCATGAGTGCCTAAGAACGATACGACGAGAAGGTGGGTTTTGATTTTTATCATTTTCTGAGGTATTCAAGTTCTTGGGAATACATTCTCTGGCACATAATTCAAAGATTTGGCATTGAGATGAAGAGTAGTTCGAGATTTCTGGGAGTTGATGATGAAAGGACGAACTAGGCGGCTCGGTGGTCGAGAGCGTGAATGCGCTGAGTTCGTATGAGGACTCCCACCGAGACATGGGTTCGAATCCTAGTTAGGCCATGGATGTTTGTGTTTGTATGCTTACCTAACTCCGCACAAGTTTCGACTTATGAGGCGTTTGGTCCCAGTGCTGGGACCAACGAGGTAATATAATTGCAAAAAGGGAAATTTGTCGAGTTCATCTGACTGGTAATATATTTTTGTGAACAAAGGGTGGATACACTGTGACCTAGAAGACCTTTTGTGCCCATTGCTTCTGCTACACTCGGTAGGGTTGTTCTTCCAATAGCTGTAGCAATTCTTCCAGTCCAATATAGTTATTCTTTAGAAATGACCCCGCACGAAAACACGGGAAATTGGCTCTTGGTCGAACTGGATGAAATTTCACTATGTTGTTGTGGGATGGCTCATTAGAAAAATATGTGAGGTTGAAAATTTTTGTGAAGCACCATTCATAAGGTGTAAGGTCGCAGATTTTGTCATGCGGTACCAATGCTGTCGAGGATGGCATCACCAACCAGGTGAATGGCTTGTATTCAGATGCAAGCATTTGGGATGCTGCACCCCTCCTATGTGCATGTCATTAGGACACTTGGTTCATATTCGAATACCATCAGGTTGAAAATTTCTGGATTGCCATTTTCTGAAATACAAATACAGATATTCATTTGGATCGAATAGATGGGAAAACTCTGGTATAGAGTTTCAATACACATCATCACATGAAATTTTCAGATCATTTCATCTCAGTTTATTCAGAATAAGCAATTTCAAAGATGGAAAAATATTATCTCACCATTATAGGCAGGTACGTCTACTTGTTAACGCTGTCAACAGTTACTATATATAATCATCATCGTAATATTCCTACATGGATAGAATTCTAATTGTGTAGTTACTTATACTTCGAGAAACATGACATCGTGTGAGAAACATATTACTATACTTACAGGGCATTCGGCCGATTACAAGACTCATAACACATTGGCTGAGTGCACTGAAAAAAAAAAGATGGCAGTTATAGAAATAAAGGATTACGAGATGAATCAAGGAATCTGCTTGCATTCTTCTGACAATAGCATTGCTTCTTGTTCAGTTGATAAAAATAAAACATGGCATTCACTACTACTGAGAACTAAAAAGTTTCAAGATAGATACGAATTTGCTATTCAAATAACCATTTTCCATGTCGAAAACGGGAGCAGATTCGTCCCCGATACGTCCAAAGCTAAGTGAAAATATGATATTTTCTCTATATACCTTCATTTCTATTCTCCGAACCTTTTTCAATACAAATTGTCACTGACAAGTTAGTGAATTTTCCTTTTAGGCTTCCTGATAGGAAAATTCTGTGAATGCAGTAACATTATGGGGCAAATCATCTGATTTGTCCTTACTACACGTATATTGGGATAATATCCATATTTTCATTATATAGAAACGAGGAGAGAAAATCCCAAAAAATCTGGAATGAATGTACGACCTCCTTGATTAACCTACAGACAGTATGAATCAAATTGTCTGTATAATATTACATAACTACAACGGAATCAAATCTGATAATGTTTGATGAAATATTTCCTGTCATCTGGGTGGGTTTTTTTCATATAGTTAAATGAATTGACATCCATCGTACAGGTCGTGGAATTAAATTCTGGATTGAGAATACATAAACAGGATTATGTGAATGAATGTCTGTGAAAACAAATTTTCATCGTTTCAGGTTGACCCATTTGATAAGGTTTGGAACTCAAAAATGAACAAAAATAGATAGGTACATAATATACATACTTTCCTAGCTATATGCTACGACGAACATTGAATCACATCTATTGAACACACACAATCAGAATTTGAAATGAAGTCTTCTGAAGTTGAGGATTTGCATTCTCTTCCTGATAGAAATATATATATATGCAAACCGTTATCATTCGTAGTTCAATAAATGATGAAATTGTGTCAATAATACAGGTCCACTATTTCATAGCTACTCATCGAATTATACTGGCAATCCATTCCTCAGGAGTATGAGAAATATTCGAGAATTCATTTACACAATTTTGATCGGATATTTACAAAATGAGAGTTCATGAATTGTGCAATTATATTTAGACGAAAACAAAAAGCTTCACTCAATAGAATTTCTCACCGTGTAGTAGTAAGGACCAATTATCCAGGTTGCGCTATCCTTTCATGAAATTCTATCAACAATAATGAGATGATGAAATTTCTACCCTGATATACAACTTCCTAAACAAGTTCTCTAACAAATCTAACACTTCCGCGTTACTCATAACATCCCGAGATAATCTCCTCTCCCAAAATTTCATACACAGCAACCACAATATAAAGCAAGTGCTAGCGGCTTTTAGAGCTAACTTATTGCACTCACACAGCCATCTTTATTAAATATAGAAGATCGCTTAACATAATCCGTCTTCTTAACGTTTACGCCGAAACTTACTTGGCTCAAGCTTACCGCAGAAAAAATGAATTATGACTGCTACAAGTTTGGAATTCCAAGCAAATAATATACGAGGAAGGAGAGCTGCTTAGTCTCAGATGATGTTTCCATATTTTGTTTTAGAAGTGCTCGCTGGGGGTCTATCATGAAATTTCGTTGCTTATCCATACGAGAGTGAAGAAGAGTTGTAGTTTTTCTGGAAAAGACTTCAATGCGTAAAGAATTCCTATGTGAGGATGTTCTTGATAGAGAAAAAACTTTCGAATGTCAGTTATCTAGGTGTTCTGATTTGTCTGCATCGGATTTCGAAATAAAAACACCTATTAGATACGGAGAGGAGTGATTTCGGGAAGCTGATGATAATCATTCATTATCGTTCCTGACATAAATGATGAGACAGTGATTCAAATCAAATCGAATCGATTAAATTTTTTGTTCAGAATAAACGATTCTCTTCGGCGGAGTGTTTAGAAAAGCAGTATGAAGTTGAATTTTATTGCATCAAGAAATGTTACTGATATACCGGGTGACCCGGAACCAATTTACCCCCCTGTATCTTCGTTGTTATTTTGTATGGATGTACTCCGATTTGATGTTATGAATGTACAATTTAGCAAGTATTAATCCAGATATGTCACTTCCGGTTTGACCGGAAGCGCATCCAATTTTTATATTTCGAATTGGAAGTATTATTTTTTTTGAAAATTACAATTCGGTATAGAATTACCTTCACAATGACATATCACAATCGTACTTTCAATTCACAATCTGCTGGTATAATTGACATTTTATAAAAAAATTACTTTTTGTGTTCCCCTCGTAACGGAACATTTTCATGAAAGTATGCTGTGGAAGATTGAACAATATCATGTAAGCAACAATAATTCAATCTTCCACAGCATACTTTCATGAAAATGTTCCGTTACGAGGGGAACACAAAAAGTAATTTTTTTATAAAATGTCAATTATACCAGCAGATTGTGAATTGAAAGTATGATTGTGATATGTCATCGTAAAGGTAATTCTATACCGAATTGTAATTTTCAAAAAAAAATACTTCCTATTTGAAATATAAAAACTGGATGCGCTTTCGGTAAAACCGGAAGTGTCATAATTGGATTGATACTTGCTAAATTGTACATTCATAACATCAAATCGAAGTACCGAATTTGAAACATCCATACAAAATAACAACGAAGATACAGGGGGGTAAATTGGTTCCGGGTCACTTGGTATATAGGACTATCTTAGTGATAGTTATAATGATAACTGAGATGTGAACATATTTCAATACCAAATCAGTATATACTCATTACTCAATTCAGATTCACTGCTTTGATATTCCGCCATGTCGTAGAACTGATGAGAGCAAAGAAATTCGTTCACCTTGATTTTTTTTTCTCCTAGGGAGGATAGGGACAGGAGGTAGGTATTGGATTTTTTTAGAATTTCTGGAGATTATTTGCTGTTGGAAATACTTCCTCAGGCAATGAATTCCAGAGCCTAGCAGTTCTATGGATGAAGGAGTTTTGATAAAATACTGTTCGACATCTTTCGAGGTTGACAATGAAAGGATGTGCTGACTGGGCTTGTCTAGTTCGTCTGACTGGTCTTGCTAGTGAAGGGATGATAGCAGAGATTTCTGAAGAACATTTCCCGTGCAAGTATCTATAGAAAAGTGAACGGTCACCGACGTTTCTACAGTGTTCCAATGATGTCAAAGAGTGGGTGAGTGTGGCGTCACCCACCAGGCGAATGACTCTTCTCTGGATGGAATCTAAGAGCATCAGCATATGTTTTGGTGCTGAACCCCATATGTGGGAACAGTTTTCTAGAACAGGCCGTATCTGCGCTTTGTAGATCATAAGAAGCTGTTGAGGTGTAAAGTAGCTTTCTGCACGGAACAAGAATCCGAGTTTTTGTGAAGCAGCTTTTGCGATGGATCTGACATGATAATCGTATGAAAGAGTGTTGCTGATGGAAATAACCAGGATAGTAATGGTGGGCTTGGTGGGGATGGTGTTGCCAGACATTACAATGTCGGGCATAATGACTTCCGCCTTTCTGGAGAAAATACAGGCTTGAGTTTTGGTGGCGTTGAATTCAACTAGGTTGTTGGTTCCACAGGCTGTGATTTCAGCAAGGTCTCCATTAACAGCATTGACCTGCCTGCGTGAGTTCTTAGTTTCCTGGCAGTTATACAACGAAATATTGGTTAGGCGTTTAGTACGATAGGTAAAAGTGACTTGCGTCACTTGGCCTCATGGAATGACTCACTTGTGGGTAGTGTACTTTTCATCTGGAGCTATACAACGACATTATTGGCTATAGGTGTCTTTTTTGATAACTTCAATTGTTTGCTTCACTTGGCCTCATCGAATGACTCATTTGTGGGTATATTATTATGTCTCACCTTGGATAGCTTTCATCCCATCTTTGGTATCAGAATACATCAGACTCAATCAAACTTTTTTCTTGCCCTCACTCCCAATTCACTTGGCATTTGAACAAGGATCGTTTGAAAATGTATCATGCCTTATTTTTCACATCACATTCTTGTTTGACAATGAAATGAATGGTTAAATGTCACCAATGGTCAGTTCATATCTTGCAAATTTTATGTGAGTGATACTTAATAATAGGAATCCGAGTGAACCATGTTCCTGTTTGAAATCACAATTGATGGCACTATTGCTACTTCAAATCTCTGTTGAATGTCTAGTCTGAATTCATAGATGAATTAATAAACAGGCAAGCACTGACACTTATCGTTTATTATCACGAACTTGAGTTATTCGTATAACATGAAGAACGTTCTGAGAAAACAAAAAAAATAAAATTCGTTGGGGAAAGAGAGGAATGAAAATCATATACACTTTCAACCGCTTCCAACAGTTTCAATTGAAAAAAAAATCCTACTTCATAATGTCAATTCATCCTACATATTATAAGCAAAATACATAAAGGAGTTTTATTTCATATCTTACCACCCTGAATGGCCTGAATATAACTTCCGTTCTACACAGCGACAACAATTCTCTAAAATAAAACAAGTCGAATCAAAAAGTTAAACATGACTATCGATTGTCCAACTCTTGGCCACCCAAGCTATACTTCCTCAACGTATATATAATAAATACAACACCAAAAGTTATTTCACCATTTACCACGGCCACCAATGCATCCTTACACTCAGCGCTTTCAAGAAGTCATAACGAACTGACGCTGGTTGGATTCGGAAATATGAAAGACATCCCGGCGATTGTTCCCGATTACTTCCGATTGATATTTAAGGTGAACATGTTATAAAACCGTATAGGAATATTAGTTTCTACCGCAGATAAACAATTGCATTGTGCTTCTAACTCGAGTATCTGTTGTAACTATTTCCTTTCCAGAAACTCGAAGTTAATGAATATCAAAATACACTTCACCAGCGCTTATAAAATGTCGACCTAGGACTATACGAAGTGAATTATCTAGGATGAAAACTATTTGCTGTAGGTGGATGATATTATAGCTACGAGTTCATGCGTTCAGAATTATCATTTTTCTAGAGGCGAAAGGTAATTGTTTCTGTAATAGGTATTACTTTTCTCATCAAAATACGAAACGAGTCAAGAAAACGTTTTACTTGGACCACTTTTACCGTGTGCATACTTTCTATGCGATGTTCCACGAACATCATTGGAATTTCCATTCGTGCGCTTCAAGAGATGAAAAAAATTGCAATCGAATAGGATTGGTTGTAACATTTTCTTGACGATGTGAGGTTTGAAATGAACTTGTGTGTTTTTTACTCGTATACAGATCTCAACAACGAACATTCCATTATTGTTCCTGTTACGGAATGAATTTCATGTTTGTTTCAAAAATAATTATAAGAATCATTCCTCCAGGTAGAGACATACCTACCCTGAATGAGTTGTTTTTCTTAAGACATGATGAAAACTATTGTATATCTTTGATACATATCTTCAATTCATTCTCTCCAATTCAACATTGATTTTTTTCGTCCTAGGAACCAGAAGAAGAATGAACCGACAATGGATCTTTTTCATGGTTTCTCCGCTGTAATTGAAACGATTCATTGTATCTGATGAAACAAAAATCTGATTGATATAAGAGCAATATATTATAGGCAATTCGTTCTTCTGCTTCCCGACAAAAGTGGCCGCTACAGCGATCATGCATAGAAATTGTAAGGGTTCCTTATTTTTTTATTAACCGCAAAATTGGCTTACTCCAACCCTCGTTGCCGTTCACGTTTTACGATGGGTGTCATCAGTAATTGTCCACATGAATCTGAGGATATTTTTGTGAGGGCTTTATTTCCGATTTACGTGATTCAGAGTGTTGAAATTCCCCAGAAAAATTGTTTCCGATCGCTAATTATAGTGTCTTGGCAGATTCTTTAGACATTTTTCGTTTGTTGATATCTTATTAGCCAGGAATAACTGCAGCCAAACTATAGATGCTTCGGAAGAAACATACAATGCCAAGATTAGATCGAAACTCATAGATTGCCCCAATGGCTCCCCTTCGTTTTGGTCCCTTGCTAAAGCGGTCGGAAGAAATTTCACTAATAGTTCATTTCCACCACTGTCCAAATCCGACGGCACAGTAGCAACAACATCGCAGGAGAAAGCAAATATTTTTGCAGAGATGTTCGCAGCAAACTCTACTTTAGATTCCCAAGGAAAACTGCCTCCAGACATTCCACCCGTTGAGAGTCGAATGCCCGAAATCGTCTTCCGTCAACGAACTATCAAACGAATTCTGCTTGGTATCAAAACGAATGATTCTAACGGTCCTGATGGAATTCCACCCATTATCCTCAAAAAATGTGCACCAGAATTAACATCGATTCTCTGCAAGTTGTTTACCATCTCGTACAGGTCGGGTATTTTTCCATCATGCTGGAAGACAGCTAATGTCCAACCAATCCCCAAATAAGGGAACCACTCCAAAGTGATGGAGAAAGCCATCAATATTGAGCTTATCAAATATCTGGAGAGCTCAGGAATCATCAATGATAGACAATACGGCTTTCGCCACCGAAGATCTACTGGAGATCTACTTGCCTACGTCACCCTTTTATGGCAATCTTCAATAAAAAAACACGGGGAATTTCTAGCTGTCGCGTTGGACATATCGAAAGCATTCGACCGTGTTTGGCACGAAGGACTCCTCCACAAACTATCATCATATGGCTTATCAGCAGAGAAGAGCCATTCGCCTGGTGGGTGACGCCACACTCACTCACTCTTTGACATCATTGGAACACCGAAGAAAGGTCGGCGACCTTCCACTTCTCTATCGATACTTCCACGGGAAATGTTCTTCGGAAATCTCTGCTATCATCCCTTTACTAGCAATACCAATCAGACGAACTAGACAAGCCAAGTCAGCACATCCTTTCGTTGTCAACCTCGAAAGATGTCGAACAGCACTTTATCAAGACTCCTTCATCCATAGAGCGGGTAGGCTATGGAATTCATTGCCTGTGGAAGTATTCCCAACAACATATAATCTCCAAAAGTTCAAAAAAAATTCCAATCTCTACCTCCTGTCCCTATCCTCCCTAGGAACGCACGATATTCTTTGAACATTATAGGGATTCCTTTTCGTGCGCTCCAAGCGATAAAAATAAAGACGGATGCTTCCAGTGGCGTTACTATACCGATTATGACCGGTGGCAAAAATTCATCGGATGGCCCCATTCCCGAAAAAGAAGCTGAAACAACAATAATAATATTTGTTTTTGAATGTATTGATATCCATCATACATGGAGTGGAAAGAAATTCTGAATTGAGGATATACAAAAAAAAACTAGGATGATTCCAAGGACAACATACGAATCGCACATTGTTCATGATCTTGTAGCATTTTAAATTGCTACAATAAAATTTAGTTTATTATCTTCGTAATCAGTTCATTTTAATCTAGTGTATATAAATAGTCACATGAGAAAAGGTAGATACCTACAGAGAAAACTCAGTCATTTGATAGTCTTTGATGAATCAGATCGTCCTCTTTATTATAAAATGTTAAATATTCGAATAGATAATTCAGAGTCAGACAGTTTTCATGTTTATTCATTATTCAGTCCGTTCACATCTCATTCACCAAGACTACCATTCAACACACTATTCTACAGTATGACTCACTTCTAATGGAACCACCCCTGTGTCTTACGTAATCGTTGGGTAAGGATCCTGAAATTTGCTGGAGCGAGAGATATACCAAAAATGCACTCTATGACCAAGTGGGGTCATCTTCAGTGATATACATTGCTCGCCTGAAACTACCCCAATTTCCGGAAAATGATATGAGGAGTCAAAATAGGTCGAAAATCACTTCCGATTTGGAATCAGGACGCCCAATTTAGTAACTATTAAAATTTTTCCTGGAAAATTTTTCAGTTCGGAAAAATTAAATTTTGTCGCATTTTTTATGGAAGCACCCCCGAATCTCACGTTATTATTGAGGTAGGGTTCTGAAATTTGCCAGAGGAAGAGAAAGTCCAAAGATAAAGTCAATTACGTGAGATACGGGGGTGCTTCCATAAAAAATGCGACAAAATTTCATTTTTCCGAACTGAAAATTTTCCAGGAAAAATTTGAATAGTTAGTAAATCAAGTGATTTTCGACCTATTTTGACTCCTAATATCATTTTCCGGAAATTGAAGTAGTTTCATGGCTGTTGGCGAGCAGTGTATACCACTGAAGATGACCCCACTAGGTCATAGAGTGCATTTTTGGTATATCTCTCGCTCCAGCAAATTTCAGGATCCTTACCCAACGATTACGTGAGATACATGGGTGGTTCCATTAGAAGTGGGTGTGATCATTATACAACATGCCCCTTCTATAAAAATCAAAAAGGAGTCAAATAACAATGAAGAATTCATTGTGATCGTTATACAACTTGCCCCTTCTATAAAAATCAAGGAGGAATCAAAAAACAATCAAATGTCACAAAATCTCATCCATCTTGAAGACAACTCTTCATTGGATCACTGCACGAAGTCTCCCAAGGCAGAAGGTACCTTCAATATTCGACCTCTAGTTATCGAAGTAGTCTGACTCTTTGGAGGTGTGAACTAACCCACATCGTTTGGGAGAGATTGGGACGGTTTGAGTTCGATTATCAGTTTTATTTGTTGGGACTGGTTTCAAATTCATTCGATTTCTTCTGTATGTTCCGCCATCATTAGTTTCAACGAGATAGCTTCCAGGTTGGCGATGAGGACTTACAATTCTTCCAGTTATCCAATTTTGAGTTCCTTTCTGCATCATCACTGGTTGATCATGTTGTGGAGGTGGTAATCGTTGAGCATTTTTATTATAGTACGATGAAGATGAAGTTTGATTATTCTCCAAAATCATCAAGTTCCTGTTAGTCTCAAAATTCGGCTTCATTATCCTTCTAGAAACTGGTAGTATCGTGTTGAATTTTCTTTCCATCAGCATCTCAGCAGGTGAGTAGGGTAAATTAGCTTTTGATGTACTATTATATTCCATTGTTACCAGAAAATGATTTTTGGATGGGCATTTCAAGAACATGTTTTTCAACGTTTGAATATGCCTTTTTATCAAACCGTTCGATTGATAATACGTGGGACTAGATGTTACATGTCGTATAATATCAAGGTCTTTCAGAAAGTTGATGAACAAATAAGAACCGAAAGGAGGACCATTATCAGACATAACAGAGTAGCTGGTAGTCCATGAGATTTCAATATTCAACTTAATGCATCTAAAACGGAGGCTGCATTTTTATTTTCCAATAATACTAACTCAAAGAATTTCGAATGATAATCACATGAAACGAGAAAATTTTCATTCACTTGAAATCAATTCCAATTTTTTCTCATGGTAATTCAGGAACTGGACGTTGGTGTAGTGGTTGTTTTTCATTCTATTTGGAAAATTGCAGACATGCCAAACATCCAGATATCAAATCATGAATTTGTTTATTCATATTAGGCCAAAAAACTGAATCATGGGCTCTTTCCAGACAAGCAATAATTTCTTGAAGTGTTGAATGCAATGTTTTCAAAATCTTATCACGTTGGTCAGATGATATGATTAGCTGATTGCCTCTAAAAAGAAGTCCTTCCATTTCATGAATTTCCAATTTATATGGATAATATGGTTGAGCTTCTGGTTTCATAGAAGTTGAATGCTTTAGTCAACCATTCTTTAAATAATGTCTTACGACTACCAATTCAATATCATGTTCTGTACTGTGAATTAAAGATTCTAATTCTCCATCCGAAGCCAAAATAATGGCACTTATTTGAAAATCGTCCATGAACTTAGTATCTTCATTTTGATTCAATGGAGCTTTTGACAAAATGTCTGGTAGGTATTATCCTTCACCTGGGACATACTTCGGATTGATATCATATCTAAACAACCGAAGCACTAACCTCTGTAACCTAGGATTCAAAGTTTCTATTGGTTTGTTCATCAATCCTGGAAGTGGTTTGTGATCTGTCATAGCATCAAAAGAACGCCATACAAATAATAGTTGAATTTCTCACTTCCTACAATAATTGCCAATAATTCTTTTTTTATTTAGGCATGATTACGTTGCCCTTGAGTCAAAGAAGCTGTCCAATATGCAACGGTGTCTATCTTGACTTATATAGCCACCGATACCATACTGGGATATTAGGAAAATTTCAAATCTCAAAAATCAACATGATTCACTATATTCACGTGTAAAACTTCCTGTGGAGCTTCACCATGGTACCATGAGACAGCGGTCTCAGTTTAATTTTTTTTTTATAATTTTTTCAGATCAACAATCAGCAGAATGATGACTATTTCCCCACATATTTGATCATTTAAATATTCAGAACTAATCAATATTCATCTGATACATACACCTAGTTTGGGGTATGTGCTAGGATCGTCCTCTACAGTGGTCTGAATGTGGCTTGTCCGGCTTGGGTGTGATGAATAGGTTGCAGGAATATACTTTTCTTTCATTCTATTATCCGCCGGTTCGAAATTTTCAGGACACATATATTTTTTTAAGTATTTGTTATTCACCATCAGTTCTGAATATTCAGTTTTCTCAATTATCCAACTATAAATCTATTATTAAATTGAGTGGCGTCCAAAATTCGAATATCAATCGCGAATACACATCAACTGTTCTCTGGCGAAAAGCAGCCGTTCGCACCTGTGTGGCATATTTAAAAGAAAAATGTACAAGTTGATTGAAATCAATCATAAAAAAAAGGCTACAACCTAATGAATATTCAGTATTGACATCAACAATTCCAACCTATAATCTGTATTTCCTTCCTATCTGTTTTGAATTTCGATTTCTACTTGCTACAAGAATATCAACACTCTGAGCTTTCAATAAGAAGAACTCCTCAAGAATTCTTCATCATATCAATATCATAATAAGGATAGTTTTTCAATATGTCACAGTATATGGCCTTTTTCCATAATCTATGTCCTCTACATCTTCATCCATAAGCCTTCTGGATATACTCATCACAATTCATACTTATAATGGAATACGTTATGTGAGTGTCATGAATAAACTGTGGGTGGAGCTATAAACTTTTGATTTCGTTTCAAGGCGAAATTAGCAGATGCAGCTGCCCGTTATAGTAAACTAGGATAATGATGAACAGTTTCTCCACAAGCGTGCGTGATTCACCCTATACCCGCACGCAATTTAGTTTGGGAGGTGTGATTTTCCCGCAGTAGTGCGTGACACAATCCGAACATTTCAGTTTTTTTTGCAGTATTTGGTAAGTTTGTACTAAATCATCCATCAAATTGCAATATTTATTGTGAAAATAAAAAAATATTGAAACATAATAATTGATTGTATTATAAGTCCCCCTATAGCCTCTAATTGATCTGATGTGGAAAACAATTGTTGTCGAGTCAATCGAAACACAAATTAGTTTGTGTAATTCTCAGAGTGACAGACAGAGCGTTACTGTCATTTTCAATTCAGTGTAATCGCGAGAAAAAACTCCCAGATACAGATGCGATACAGATGAGTAATTGCCAATGAAGTCTTAAGTAAGGTATGAGAAGCTCTACACGGGATTTATTGAATGGTGCAATAGTGAAACAGTGAAAACACTGAATGAAGAGGAATTATTTTTGGCTCATCTCCTAGAAATGTCTGGAAACTAGAGGCCAAACACCATGACAAATGGAATGCCGATGCATGATATCAATAATACGCTCATTAGAACCTCGCGCAGACATGGCGGATTTAAGGTTGTGAGCATGCGCACTTATTTTGAAACCAGGGCCAGTCTTGCAAATGAACGATTATTTCTTGCCCATGGAAGTATGTTGAATTATAATGTATAATAGTGTGCGATTTTACATTTTTCGAAGACTGTCATCAAATGATGACATTTGAACACAAAATACTTCGGCGTTATTTTGCCAAGTTTTGAATCATAATGTATAATACTATGAAAATTTACGTTTTTCGAAGACTGTCATCAAATGTTGACATTTGAACACAAAATACTTCAGTGTTATTTTGCCGAGGTGAAAATCTAGAGAAGAGAAAATGTCAATTTTTTTCGAAACTCTGTCACGATAGTTGATTATTAATTATGGTGGGAAAATAACACCAATTTGTTCATTTTTTGTCGAATTGTCAGCCCTCTCATGAACTCAGTTTGTTGTGTTTCAAGGTGATTCAACTTTATTTTCAAGTATATCTCTACGGTAGGTTTTATCAACCTGAGTTTATGATTTTCTAAAAGTGAATTGTCAATGACATGATCATAATAGGAGAATCCTTGTTTTCTTTTTCCATTTCGGCACAAGAACATCATGCCGCATCATGCATCCCTGACCCATATTGTCTAAATAATAGTCTTTAAATGAGAAGTCACCAAAATCACGGTCACAACTCAAAAATATAAACGATTAAAATACCATCCGAATACCATGACACAAACACGATCATGAACAATGAAACAATGGAAATAAAAACCATATGAAAACGAACAATAATAATGGCGTGGCAGATGATGGGCACAAAAATATCTAAGCCTCTCCTGATGGGAGCATACCTAATCAACGACATACGTCCGCGGTTGTAAGCAATTTCGATAATCACGGACATTCTTCTCATATCTTGGTCCTACTGCGTCGGCGCAGAACCTTAAAGTCACGATCTCCATGGGAGGCGTAAAATATTCACGCGCAGGTAGCTGTATCAGCATTCCATTTGTAGGGTTATAGTTCAGTGGTTGGCTTCCGCAATAAGCTCACCTTCATAATGATTCAAACGGTACACACAATAGATATATCACTAATTATTAGAAGATGGAGAATATATCACTATTGTTAGTTGTTCCTATTTGCAGAAATAATTGATTCATAATCAATCAATTTCCTACGCTTGTAGAGAAAATATCGTTCCTCACTCATGCGGAAAGTGTCTTTCCCGCACTCGACTGCTTGTTCGAACTCCACATCGCGTCGTTTGGGTCAACGGCATTCACGTGCGGGAAAGTATCACTTTCCGCACTTGTTAGGAAAATTACTATTTACTGAAGATTGAGCCCTAATGGTTTATAGTTGATCTCACTTGACTAGCCATTGATAAACCAGCCCTTAGTGAAGACTGCGAATATTTTCTGTCCTCTACAATGTTACTATAATCCTGCGTATAATAATATCAGTCCATCTGAGCGGAACTAGAGCTCTGGACCGCCTCTACGATCATACATCATTCATCAAGCTATCATTCCTTCATCGCACGAAAGAGAATTTTTGAAGAAATGCGTGTAGCAAAACGCTAACGGGTGTCGATTTCGATCAAACCAGTAATTTCATTATTACTTTCGTTTGTGTTTGTCATCGCGGTTATAGATGGGTGAAACGTCAGAAGGGACCAAAAAGCAATTCCTGGGGACACGGTTCAATTGACAAAATAAATTTGATATAACACTCTGATATCATTGATGAATGAAATTTCCTGAGCTCTTCGGGTGAGACGGATTAAGAAAGTAAATATGGTTTCGAGGTAGCAGGTGAGTTATTGATGTCCCTTGGAAGTGGATTTTGAAAATTCCTGTTTGTTTGCCCCACTTGGAAAACTTCTTCATTTCAAGTCGCCAAAAGGTCCGTAACGAAGGTATTACATATTGGACTTATTTTCACCTGATGCGCGATCATTTTTCGGACTATGGCCCTGTTCACAAAATTGATTCGAATCCAATACAGCCAAGATACCTCTTTTTCGGAAATGATATACGATATGCTTGAGGAAGTTGGGAAGTTTTGAGAACGAAATCAATCAATCCCCAACAAAAAAATACTCGCAGTAGTAGTAGGAAGAGCTCATCTTCTGTTTTTCTGTGTATTGACAACTTCACTGTTTCTTGAAGTTATTATTTCCTTGGTAATTGCAAAAAGCTATTATATAATTCCTCAAGCTACTGAGCCACTATTACTCCAAAAATATTCGTGATTTTTTATACAATCGTTTCTAACCTCAGAAAGATAGTTGCTTATTTCCAAATCTAGTTGTATAGCTTCCTTATCGATCAAATCAAAGGACCCCGCACTCTCAGTAGGTTCTTGGTGAAATTTTCTGAATTTCTAATATATTGTTGAATTCGATGAATTGATTGAACGTGCAAAATCGTAGGTTTAATCAATGAACAGACTATCAGATACAAGGCGCTAAATTCAAAAATCAGTTATTTCCATTTTATTATTTTCTCTGGATTTATAGTTGCCAAGTGAGTTTTTTTGCCGATATATCTTCAACGTACCGTCATATAACTCAATATCATCGAGATGGTTCAGACAATGTCATTGTAGATTGTATACATAGTGAAAAATCAGAACATTTTATTGATGTCTGAAAATTCGATGTAATATTGAAATATCGAGGTAATTATTTTGGCATGTAATGAACTATGTTCATTCCTTTATTAATTACAATTCATAAATGCCATACAGGGTGATTGAAAAAATTGGAGACACATTATGACCGACTCATTTATACACATCCTGTATATTCAAGTGATGATGATTGTTATTCGTCAGAAATAGCTGATACCATAAGAACAAAATGTCTTAGGGATATACAGGGTGATCATGAAGATTTCCGATGATGGAAATAACAAAATATCGTGTTTTTCGGAATCACCCTGTAATTCATGATATACTATGAAATTCCTTGATACTCCCGCCAGATGAACTCAAAAATGTAAATTTGAATTCTTATTGTTATATTGAAATCTTCAAGAATTATCATTTGACAAAAAAATTTTACTCAATTGGGGAATATCTTCTAATTCGATGATTTTGGTATTATAGGAATATAACTGAAAATTTTCGTCCACAGGACGAAAAATCTTCATAATTATTCACCCAAGGCTGTATTCTTGGGACCAATAACCTCCAAATGTGAACATGTGAACAAAATGCAATACCTACTTTCCCTCCTATCTGCCCCGGGACACACGATGTTCCATTAGACGGGTTGTTTTAATATCGAAAATACACAAAAATCATAATTTCTCCATTTCAGAAAGCGTCAACTCAATTTCCGAGAGAATATATTGTATTTCAGAATAGTCACTTGTTGTTCAGGAAGAATCAATTGTATTTCAGAATAGTCAATTGAATCACAGGAAGCCTCAATTGTATTCCCAAATAGTCAATTGAATTTCAGAATATGTCAATTGTATCTCCGATAATATTTTCTGAAATAAGAATGACGCTTCCTGAAATTCAATTGACGCTTTCTGGAATTGAAATGACTGTTCTGAAATACAAATAATGCTTTCTGCAATAATAATAATAAAAATAATATGTTTATTCACCGAAGATCTATAAAAAAATATATAAACAGTGGCATCACTGAAGTAATAATTACGAGTAATTATGACTTGTGCGTGATATAGCCAATCATATATGAAATTTATCAAATATGAATATTGAGATTCTCCATAACATCTAGGAGTATCTAAAATATCTAAAAATATCTAAAAATATCTAGAATTATCTGAAAATATCTGAAAATATCTAAAAAACTCCACCCACGTTTACTTAAAGGCATAATATATCTTACATATTATGAACAATTTACATTAATACATTCCAGTTTCACTGCGAAGACAGAGGGCTTGTGGGCGTGGTTTGAATGTTAAAAAAAAATTAAATCATATTAGAACAAATCGACCTAGTGCATACCTACCTTAATATACTGAACTAATATTATCTGTTTTACTATAACGATATGTACTAATATATAAGAATATTTGAAATACTTCAAATAATCATGTTTTTTTCCTAATTGTCAATTATGTCATGAATTGACAGACGAGGCGTTTTATATAAGTACTGATTTACAATTTTTTTCAACATGGAGAGGGAATATATAGTTCTTATATCATGTGGTAGTGTGTTAATTACTTTCGGACCTAGGAATTCATGTGATTTTTGTCCTATAGATTTGGCAGCAAATGGTATCAGGTATTGGTTTTTATTTCGTGTCGAATATATCTGTTGTTTATTTATTAGCTCATTCTTTCCTTTGAATTGTTTCACTATAAGAGCTTTATATTATAGTGTAGTTGTCTTATATCTAGGATGTTTGTTTCATTATACAGTTTTTCAGTTGAATATCTAGAGTGTTTATTCATTATCAGCTTTAAGAGTCTTTTTTGTATTACCTCTAGTGGTTTCAGGTAGGTTTTTGAGATTCCTCCCCAACCCACTATACAGTATGTTATGTGACTCTGAGCGAGGCTATGGTAGAGTATTTTCTTTTGTTTTGGGTCGAATATGTACTGGATTTGGCGAAACTTATGTAAAACACATCTCAATTTTCTCACAACATAGTCCTCATGGTGATTCCATCTCAAATGAGAATCGATCATTATTCCGAGGTATTGGTTGTCACAGATTTAATTTGGTATTGTCAGATAATTAAAGTCTGGGAGGGAAGCCTGGTAGTTGCTGAAAGGTGAGAAATTATTCTTTTTCACATTGAGAGATAGCTTTTTATAATCGAACCAGTCCTTGATTAATTCTAAATCTCTTGCCGCATTTTGTTTCACAGCAGCCCAGATCTGCCCAGTGTAGAATATGGCAGTATCGTCACCAAAGCTGATGATTCTGCCGGTGATTTCGATAGAAAATAGTCCATTAACATATATTCAAAACAGTATTGGTCCCAGGACCGTCCCTTGAGGCACACCACATTCAATTCAAGTGACTATTCTGCAATACAATCAACGCTTCCTGAAATATACAACTGAAAAAGGTGTAGATATTATGATACATATTTGTCACGGAGTTTTCCAGTCCCGATACGCAATTTCGAATGATAATTGGATGATACTCATTCACGTCAACTTTAGTTAGGCCACTTCAGGCATTCAGTTTATTGCGCAAATTATTCGATACTGCATGATGAATAATTATAATGAATCGGACTTCATCACTCTGCATCTGCGATAGAAATCAGACTGTTGAGTGACAGGTTCAGTATCAGCAAAAATATGGGTTCGATAATTGCTTTCCGAATCATTTGGATCCTGTCGACAATAAACAGGATGTTCCAGATTTCTGAGGCGATAGAGACTTGCGAAATGATAGAAATTTTTTTGATTCATACCACTAAGAGTGCATCAGATTCTGAATACAGGGCGTTGAAGTTCGATTGAGATAAAGATTGATAATTTATATATGAGGAACCATATACGCGTGTTCCGTTTTGAATGCCGATGAATAATGATTACCCAAATTAAGACAAACATATGTTCAATACAAATTGTGTTAAAATGACTAAAGAAACATGAATCGAGTTCAAAGATGTGCAATCCAAGTGCCAAAATATTTTTTTCCACCACAAGCTATAGAACCTATCATTATTCACTCCTTTTGAAGGCGTTAAAGTGTGTTTTTATTATCAAGGCAGTTTTCGTCATTTTATGAAACACTTGTCAATAAAGAAGAAGCCATCTCTATTATAATTAACCCGAATTCACTGTTCTGATGCGATATTTACTGGAATGACACCCGAATCTAGTAGGTATATATCACTATAACGACTCGTCATATGCTGTCACGGTGACTATATTTCAATTAGAATTGGAAACAAGTGCTTTCATGGTGACATATGTCCACATTTCAATTTCACAGAACTATAATGATTGAAATACAGGGTGTCTGTAAGAGGTCTTTACAAAAACATACCACATATTCCTTAGACCGAAAAAATTGATTTAAAAAAAAGTACAAAGTTGCATCGTTTGGGCTCCAGAGGACCTCGAAGTTACAATTTTCAAATCGTTTTTCCCATATAAATTTGAAACGGCATATGCGATTTTGCTGAAATTTGGTATATTGATAGAGTTTCATGTGACAAAAAAAATGGTGTTCAAATTTTGTCCGATAATAATACATAGGCGTAGAACTTGACTTTTTAAATAATTGCACCTTTGAAAATTCTACCCCAATGGAAAAAAAAAGTTTGGGTATGAGATTTAGATTGCGCAACTCATTCACTCTAGAAAAGGTACTCTTGATTAGACTAGATTGCTCTCATGGTTCTGACGAAATATGCATTTTAGTAATTTTAAAACATAAACAATAATTATTGAAATACAAACTTTGTCAAAACCATGAGAAAAAATCGAGTGTTATCAAAGGTACTTTTCTGTAGTAAATGAGTAATCAATCCAAATTTCATACTCAAACCCCTTTTCTGCCATTGGCGTAGAATTTTCAAAGGTGCAATTATTTGAAATATCAAGCTCTACGCCTATGGCAGATAAGGGGTTTGAGTATGAAATTTGGATTGGGTACTCATTTACTACAAGAGAGTACCCTTGATAACACTCGATTTACTCTCATGGTTTTGACAAAGTTCTTATTTTAATAATTATTGTTTATTTTCTAAAATTACTAAAATGCAAATTTCGTCAAAACCATGAGAGCAATCGAGTCTTATCAGAAGAACCTTTTTTGAAGTTAATGAGTTGCGCAATCTGAATCTCATACTCAAACTCCTTTTCTTTCATTGGCGTAGAATTTTTGAAGGTGCAATTATTTAAAAAATCAAGTTCTACGCCTATGTATTATTATTGGATAAAATTTCAACACCATTTTTTTGCCACATAAAACTCTATCAATATACCAAATCTCAGCAAAATCGCATATGTCGTATAAAATTTATATGGTAAAAACGATTCGAAAATTGAACCTTCAAGGCCTTCTGGAGCCCAAACGATGCAACTTTGTACCGAGGTAATTTTACTTAAATCGACTTATTTTGGTCTTGGGAATATGTGGTATGTTTTTGTAAAGACCTTTCACAGACACCCTGTATATTGCTAGTGGTAAGAAAATTGCAATATTCACCTTGTTAGTAAAGAATATAATCACCACGGCTGAAGCCTCGGGATTTGATCTTGGTCTCTGGGTAAAAATTATATTCTTTAATACCTTGGTGTATAAATAACTTTCCTGCCCCATGGGCACCGAGCTGAGGAGAAAATTGTTAAAGACACATGCTTGGTTACAAATAAAACTTGTACCGCAGACGGACATTTTTGTTGTTGTCCGTTGTCCACAGGTAACTAATCATTCAGGTTGGGAAAGTAGGATATATAAGCAAGCCAATAAGGTTAGTGTAGTTCATCGTACAAGTATATCATCTGACGAAGCTACTGTGTTAGCGAAACATGTCGTGTGTTTGAGAATTTTGTGGAAATATTATCGTTTGTGAAGTTTGTACATTCACCATGGATTTCCATCGAGTAACGGCCGAGTCAATTCAAAATTTTTATACTAAAAATTCTATATCATATCATTCCTTGAAACGTACAGATGAGCTGATTGGAGATATGATATTTTTCACTATACGTATATGTTACTCTACTTTGAAAATTATATTTTGCTTTCGATTCAAAATATGAGAACGCAAAGCTATATATCACGATCTGATATTTCCTGTCTACATGCGCGTGATACTGTTGGCATTCAATGGAATATTTCACAAATTTCCTCCTACAATGAACCACACTGCAAGCTCTCTCAGAGTTTGAGGATACATACGCAGTAACTCGAACCACAAAAGGAATTGTTCGAAGGAAAATGAATAGGTGAAGAGCTGTGAAACCACTTCAAGAACCGATAAATTCACGAGTTGGAGAATTCATCAGCTCCAGGTGATAGAGTTGAGTTTCACGTAGGTAGAATTTGACTTTACAACGATCTTATTCACTCAAAGCCCTTGCCTTCGATGTGATGTTCCTATAGTGTAATTCAGGAAATATTCTGCAGTATAATGGTTATGTAGAGTTTCAGGATAATTTGCAGACTTCCAATATGCATATCAGAGTCTTACAGCCATCGGATCAGAAGTTATACAGGGTGTCCCGAAATTATATAAATAACCATAGATTCTAGTTACAATAATAGTGAAAAAAGGTCATGTAGCCATGGCCAATGCCCCCCTGAGGAGTTATAGTCATCTGAAAAAGGATCCGAGATGATCGATGGCTATTCGTGGATATTTTTGACATCCTCTTGTTTGCGATGACAAAATTTTGGAAATGTATTCATGTTCGATTTCCGTTGGGAATTATCAGGAATTTCGATATAGGGCGTAGAAAATAGAGGAAATAGTAAGTAAAATGATAAAACCGTTGGCATTATTCGAGAATGATGTCCGAATTCGCTTCTATTACCTTTGCAATCTCAACAATTCTACTCTTCTTCACCATATTCATTCATTTTTGTTGCATCATTCGGTATTTTCCTTGTTTCCATTTGTCATCCATCTTGAGTAGTTGAATTCTGCCTCAAGTGATCTTGCTCCAGTTGAACGAATACTCAATCATCAATTGCTCGGAACAAACGAACATCAAATATTGCTCACATCACTTTTCAGTAGGGTGACAGAACAGGCCTCACTTCCGATTTCATGGAGCTGTTGAATATTCTGGCAGCTATTATACAAAATGGCAGCTCATTAACTATTCAGGTTATGCTATCGATCATTAAATACATCATATATTTCGAGAGGACTATTTCAGTTAAGAAATTTTCTTTGATAGCGCCTAAAGATTTATTTATATTATGTGATTTTTACAAAACTTGTACCCTTTCACACTTCACTTCGTGCATATATCAAAGTCACCTTAGGATCATTCCGTTAGTAAATTCATATCCAGAGACACCTTGCACATGTAAATCAATACCTCACACGGCTTGAATGATGCAAGCATATCAGCCAATTTCCAGAATGGCGGTTTTCTGAGACACATCTGGTTATCTCGAAGCTGAAGAAATTTGAAATTCAGATCTATTAACTATTAGGGCAATCCAGAATGGAATCGACATTTGGATCACTTCTGTAGCTTTATTGTATGTTTTTCTCAAAAAACCGTTGAATTAGCTTGTATTGGTATTGATGTATTGAAGTGTGCAAAAGCGGCTTGCTCTCTATATATCTTTCTTTCTGATGACGTCATCACTGTTCGTGTTATGACGTCATTAATATTATTTTTCAAATGGCCATAGCTAATTTTGATAATAATATGGAACGCATTTCTCTGTATATAGAAGTAAATCTTTTATTCATTTCATAGCCGTATATTCGAGGAATGAGAGAGATTTTTTTATAATAATATGTAATTTATAGGGATAACGTCTCAAGAAATATGAATTCTGTTTTTTAAACTCCACGTGATCACTGTATATTGGTGACATAACAATGCCAAAGTGGAGAGAAAATAAGGTGATAAAATGATTGATGAATCAATGATCATTATGCTGACGATCATTGTTGACTACATCGTACTCAATCTCAACTACATAATTGTGCTTTGAAGCAGATGAAAAAGCGTGGCTGCCATCTATACCCTGATCCCTGCAAATAGCAACAAACTTTAGTAGTGTGAGTGCTATTGATCAAGTTTGTTGATTTGATGTGACTGCATGCTAGTGATGATCGTTGTGCTGGAACCAGTGACTCTTTTTCAAATATCTTTTACATAAAGAGATTTTTCCTTTTTTTGGAAAATATCTCGGACCACTTTGATTTCAAATGATTTCTACGAACTCTAACGAAAGTTATATTCTTAATCGCCACACCCATCTTATTGATGGTCCTGAGGCAAATAATATTGAATAAATTTCCTGCCTGGTGGGAGTTTGCTCACCAACATTCAATTTAAAAAAAAAAACGGATATGAAATGAGAAAATATATCTCACCTTCAAAACTGAAAATACCGTAGAATGGGGTCAATAAAGGAACAGTTTTCGACTGCTGAGACTTCGTTACTGAGTTTATATTCACATTATTGATGAAAAAAAAAATTAAAATGTCAGTCACGGTTATAGAAACAGAGGGTATTTAACGAAATCTACCAAAAAATTCACAGTATTTTTTTCAAAAAACTCAAATGTGGTGATCTGCTATTCTCACTCCAGACGGGGTGAACAGTAACAGTGATTTTTCCAGCACATTAGTCTCGTGTGAATCATCTGAGAGGTGAATGAATACAAGTTCTTTGGATGATTCAATTGTTGGACAGCTCGAGATTAGAAAAAAATTGAAATATAATAAGAAAATGGGGTGAATAGAAACAGCAGGACAATAGAAATGGCAAGCAAATACATGGGAGATTTGGGATTTTTCTCAACAAATGCTATTTCCACCCAGTTTCTATTCATCCCGTATTACGGTACTGAATGAATTGAAAATATGACGAAATACCACAATAATATCCTTCATCAGATTTGTTGATATAATAATAATGATAATCTCTGCTTCGTATGATTCTAAACCAATCAGATCGTTTGATTATTGAGCTGAGACACATATAGAATAGTTTCACCAATCGAAAATTCAGAATCATTTTCATTACCATGGTGATCAATTCACGCCGGAAGAAATCCATGTATACCAACCAGTCTCTATTATTGAAAATCCAATAACTGCTAATAGACCAGTGCTGAAGCCTTTGAAAACGGTAAAATGTGGAGAAAAATCATAGTAGGATGAAACTCATTGTAAAAGAAACAGAATATAACAAAGATGAAAGGGAAAATAAATTACGAGCGATCAAAGGTCGGGAAGGGGTAGGGGGTGAGTTTTCAAGGGTAAAAACGATTTATCTTGATTCTCAGCAAAACTACGAGCCCTATGGGAAGAAGTTGAATTGCAAAGTTGTAGGTAATGAAGAAACCTACAATTTTGGTGATCACACTTTTTTCACATCCTCAAAATTAATGTGACAAATTCAAATAATCAAGCTTTCGTTGATTTTTTATTTTTATCACTCTTTCAAATCACTCTTTTACTTTCTGAAGGTTGCCTTATAGATTTGAAAGGAAACAAGATTATAGCGAAAAGATAGAACTTGAAAGATAATTATTTGAACCCTAAATGATGTCCAAGTTTTTCAAGTATCATTTAAGTTCCATTCCTTCTTCATTCACCATCTTTGTCATACTCGTTTGCCACAATGGGTCATCTCACTCACTTATGAACGATTGTTCCATCAGAATCGTAAGTCGTCTACAGATACCTGATATGTAAGGATATAGTCCGCAGCAGCTCGTCAACTCAACTTCTTCAGGAATATCAGGAACACATTTGTTCATATACCCCCCAAGAAAAGGATTTGTTGAGTAACTACAGAAAGTGCATTAGGGCGCTATAGAGTTTTCACGATAAATGGCAAATCGGTAATGTTCCAGAAATTCTTTCAGTTTGGATAAAATTTTGTATTCTTGAACCAGCTTACTTCTCACTATAGTGACAAAAGCTCGGATATACATAGTTATACCGGTGATAGATTGTATTGCGTTCACATCAGTGTGTCCAAGATAAGTATGTCTTCATATCCTTATCTTGGACACGGTCTATATGTATTCATTTTTTTTTGCAATTGCATACCTCGTTGGTCCCAGCACTGGGACCAAACGCCCCATAAGTCGAAACTTGTGCGTGGTTAGGTATACATACAAACACAAACATCCATGGCCTAACTAGGATTCGAACCTATGTCTCGGTGGGAGTCCCCATACGAACTCAGCGCCTTCACGCTCTCGAGCACCGAGCCGCCTGATGGTACATATGTCTTTAATATTTCCCGACTATTTTCAAAAACATTAATCAACCTAATACTGGAATGCCAATCATGTGACTATTAAATCGAAAACAAATTATATTGATATGAGTATTACTTATTCCAATTTCATAATAACACAATTTAATATTGAACTCCCAATCATTTGACTCCTTGGTGAGCGTGATTTCATTCTCATGAAATAAGTGTTGTTTCACAGTAACTATATGATGTTTTTGAAATGATGAACTTGATTATAGTAAGAAAGGCAACTATGCTGGCGCCTATGCAATTCAGAAATCTTTTGAAAGTTACACAGTTTGGTATAACAGAGCTAATAGATATTTCTCTGGGTGCATATTGCTACATACAAACAAAGTGCGTCGTCAAATTTTGACGTTTGAACAGAAGTAATCAAAGAATAATAGCATCGAACACAATTCTAAATTCAAAATCTTCAAGGTTATACATCATCTCAAAAATCCATGCACAATTACAAATCGTGCCAGCTCAACAGAATGATCCTTCCGCGAAGGACTCATAGTCAGGATCACTAGTTTCTATATTATGTGTCATAGAGCATCATGGCCGCTGGTCATGCGATTCCCTTAACAAAATAAACTACACCCTCTTGAACAGAACCGCGGGTACACTAATGAAATTACGCATACACTCGCTGCTCCACGTCGCCATATTTTACTTTGATTGATGATGAATGAAGTTATTAGATTATACTTTGATAACATTAGTGAAGCAGTGCGGTTAGGTTGGTCACACTGTACCATACCCTTCGGCCATTTATCCCGATATGGTCCCAAGAGAAGGGGTGATTGACTTCAAATAACCAGGATTTGACTTCTATCTTGTGTATTCCCTCTCATTTGCTGTTGGTACAGTTGGGAGAGGAAACTTTCTCTGATATCATTAAACCAACTACTTCGTTTCGATTCTAATATTTCCAAAGTGAATAATGATATAATTGTAAAGGTAATAAGCAAAGACTAATAGTGAGGATAACTTTGCGGAATCATTGTGAAAGAAAGTTATATTCAATGAATCGGGATTTTTTCAATACCTCTGTGCATTGTGTATCGATAATTTAAGTGAGGGTTGATTAGCTGTGTGCACTTGTAGATATGCAAATAATTGTTGTTTTTCGTGCGAAACAATTTATTCCATTAATTCGCTAAAATCACGAAGTATGCGGCCTATGGTGGCTACCTTTGCAGGTCTTGCGAGTATGAACAACAACGACAACAAATATGGCGACCATTTTTTTGAGTAAAGTTTTTTTTTTGAGGTTTACTTTGTGTCTGAGTGCTGGTAATTGCTTTTATTCTTTCGAAACATGCAGCAAGTTCACAAAATAGTTGATACGAAATCCATGAAGTGTTCAAACACAAAAACTCGTGAAAAAACTTCAGAACAATCAGTAAATATTTCGAAATCATCACATGCAACAAAAAGAACTATACTTATACAGATAGTGAGTACCTATATTATGATAATGAGAGAGTTACCTATTTTGTGATTTTTCATAAATAAATGAATTTGAAGGGCCTCAAAAAGAAATGGAATTGCCAAAAGAGGATCAGAATAATGGATTTGAAGGTCCCTAAGTAGAAATGGAATCGACAATGAAAAACCAGAATTTCAATAGTTGGTTCCAAATCATAGTGAAATTATAGAGAACATGGAATCAATCAATCAGAGTTATGATATAAAAAATCCTTCTGGACCTATTACAAATGATGATGATGATGATATTTCGAATGATATGGAACTGGAGATGATATATTATACTGAAGCACTGGAGATATTCGAAAGTGTTGGGTGATGTGTGTAATTCAATAATGGAGATGAAGTTTTTCTAGCCGTCACAATAACATCAAGAACAACTGCAAACAGAAAACCAATTGCCTAAAATGGAAGAAGTGGACATAGAAATTGGAAAAAGAGAAAAACTTCTACTCGTTTATGTGAATAAAAATGGAGGAAGGTATTATTCTCAAATACCAAATGACAATGACACAATAATTTGTCCAAAATGTATGAGTATGTTCTGTTGTTGCTTACTTCTAATGAGAATTCACAAACCAATAAGTGATTTACTGTGTGATCAAACCATGAATCATGAATGTGCTTGTCCTCAACCTCATTTTTCCCTACAACCCATTTAACTATTACTTCGCAGTCCCAAACTATCCTGGATAGTTATTGTTCTACCTCATCAAATTCCGTTATGCGAGTCATATTGGATCTGTTTCCATTCATGAGTGTTCATCGTTAGACCAATAATTTGAATGATCACTTCCTTCCGAATGTTTCCTCAAGTCTTATACACAGGATTCTCATCAGATTCACTTGTAATTCTGTTTTGCTGTCAGCACTCATTCTTATAGTCCTGAAGCCTGAATAAAACCCAGGTAGCACATGACGACTATGACGTCTAATTGACGGCATCACATTCGGCCAAAAGACGTCTTTATTTCAACAAATGCGACGTCCAAATGACGTAAGTAAGACACATCCAAATGACGTCATATTTGAAAGTCTTTTAGACGTCAGTATGTCTTTTCAAATTGGACCTTAAACTGACACTACTGACCAATTTCCGACGTCAATAAGACGTCTGTTTTTTTAAATAAAATTTTGAGGTTAATGGTTATAATCTGGTGAGGAAGATAATCATTTGTGCTATGAAATAAATTTGCTACGAATGAAGATTTTATTAACAAGATAGTAATGTAAGGTATTACATATAGTTGAAAATTTCAGCGTCGATGGCTCCCCTTCACAGAGAGCTCTTTTGTATGTTTTGCTGTCTCTAAATGGCGGCCAAAACACTTCCTTTTTCAACGGCGTCAGCCAAGTTTCGTGAACAACAGCTACACTGTTGCTTCCACTGTCATCAAATTGTATTACACAATACACCCTGAATACTTCCACGTGAAAAACAGACTGTATAGCAATACCACTCAAACACTCAATATTTTAACATTCTTAACAAATCCAATGGCACAGACGCCGTTCACAAACAACACCCATTCGAACATGGACGATGGACAATGAACATGAACGCCATGAACGGGAACGCACCATGCACGATGCAAGCTTGACGCTGAACCACAGAACGGACCGCTGAACGGCACTAACGCCACTAACGGCAGTCGCGAGATGGTCGCGAGTCGCATACACAATCTCTTCGCTTAATTACTTGATCGCCATTGGCCATCTGGTCGGTAAGTGAGAATTGTCTTTGGCGCTAAATTTAAACATTGAAAATCAAGGGAAGCCTATGGAATAAAATACATTTTTATCATACATTTATACAGTTATTGAGATAAATTAATTAATTTATTTTATAACTTCGTTTTCCTATACATACATGATAATAATAATAATAATAATAATAATAATAATAGTAATAATAATAATAATAATAGTAATAATAATAATGATAATGATAATGATAATGATAATGATAATGATAATGATAATGATAATGATACCCAAAAAAATATGAAGACCATAGATTGACGTCTATACGACGTCAAACAGTGGCTGTCCATAAGACGTCACATTAATGACGTCCGCATGACGTCAAAATTTGGTCAACAGACGTATGAGACCAAAAAAGACCTTAGATAGCGGTCCTATAGACGTCACATTCGTCAGTCTGGCTACCTGGGAAATACTTAGGCGCGGTCGCAGCCCAATCATTTGGGGGAGAGGGGTCAACTTGAAACAGGAAAGGACAATTTCTCTCCTCTTTTTAGATAACTCATTTATTTTATTCTACTTATTGTGTCACAAAAGCTATCAAAGTAACCCTCAAAAGCCCTTGAAAGGCTCGTGCGACGGGATCTACAGTTTGAAGAACTGGAAATCAAATCACTGCGACATTTAGGCTCCATTCCATATGATATACCATGCACTGAGCATAATTTAACCCAAATCTAAGATGCGCCAACCTCAATAATCGGACCCACGACCTCTTGATTACAAGTAAGATCGCCTGCCCGTTCGACTTCTGACCGAACTAACGGAACAAAAAACAAATAAAGCATAAAGCGTATAGCGTATAGTATATATAAAAACATTTATTCCTGGAAAAGTTAACGAGAAACTCAGTTACAAACTAGAAGAAAATCTTCTATTGGATTTGGAGAATCAGTTGAGATCTTTAACGCGTTAGGAGATTTTGGGATGTATATTTGAGAGAGCTAAGCCCGTTAGCCTCTCTTCTGACATTCTTCCTCTTAGCCAAGTTTTCAGGCGCCTCAAAGTAAAGAATGACTTTTCTGCTGTGGCGGCGCTGATGTGGAGGGTTGCTCAAATTTCCAGTGAAATCTTGATATTAGGATATAAGTCATTGTCACAAACTTCATTTGTAGAAAGATCACAGCTGGTCACGTTCGAACTATTTTCTGCAAGCTCTCGCCACCACTTTGAAATCCATAGCTGATACTCTGTTACGACCGAAGAAACAGGAACTCCCAGATAATGAGTATCGAATTCTGCTGCCTTCTTCACCTTCTTAGGTCATCCTCAGTGTATTCCATAGAGAAAGGAATAGAAAAGAGAGTTGTCAAACCTGCAGTAAAAGTTGGCACCACGTTTAGAGCGACACACTTGGCAACTGGGTGGAACTAGTTACTATGATCGATAAAACAGATTCTCTAGTTAACGATTGAGATGAGGCGATTTATTCCAAACCTTCACTTCCAAAATTTGTATTAATTAGGAAAATTACAAAACAAATTGAAAAACTATAAAAAAAATATTTTATTCCATCCAAGACTAGAGAACTACATATTATGAAACAATAAGTAAATAAAACTCTGAGAAAAAAACAGAATAAGATATGAACTCTTCAGCCTAATAATGACCAGACATACAAAAACAAAAAAACAAACAAAAATGATGAAAATTAATGATGAAAATTATAAATAAATGAGTAATTAACTGTGAAAAAAAAACTGTCCTGCTACATTATTATGCCTGGGTGTCAAATTCTGAGTCAGAAACCACAATATCGAAATTTGGAATAACCAAATCATTCAACTCATTGACAAGAACTGATGATGGCCCTGGCTCCACTGGGCAAGTTAAAAATGAGTTGAGATTATCCAATCACTCACATCGTCTTCACAATTTTTGTTGGCATTTTTAGGTATTATCAAGCTATTCAACACTTGCTTGCACACTTGTATTTGCCTGAAATCTCACCACACTTTTACATGTGTGATATTCTTTCAATCTGAAATATAACTGAAATCAGTTAACATGAGTTCTTTCGATATACCTACTTCAATTCGATAAAATGTATGTTTAATTGAGTTCAGTTCGAGAGAAATATTTCGGTTAGTTTAGAATGAAAGAATATCACTTATGTTTCTAGAAAAATGTACCTACGTGCAACCTACATGAATATTATCAATTTCACCTTTTCAATACTAGAAAAAAACTCGGAAATACATCAAAATTAATGTGAAGAAATGTGAAAGAGAAACTCGAATTTCAGCGAATTTCAGTATCAACATCAACTCGGAAAATAAACAATATCTGTTGTATTCCATAGGTCTGTTCCTTTGTTCTAAAATGGAACTTGCTAAAGTTGATGTTTTTCCATAGTTGTCTCTGTTCATAGCATGATATAAACAGAGAAAGTCATAGAAAAAAAATTAAGTTCAGCAAGTAGAGCAAACACAAACGAACAGGCCTTATCTGTCGTGCTGACAAATGTCGAAATTCGAAATGTTTCATGTCATTTGTCGATTGCGAGCAGCGCCTCCATGCGCAACTGGGTTGCGCACAAACTTGATGGTCAAAATTTCCTATGTTTTGAACAGTCTCTTTATTTTTGGTTTGTCTATGGTGTATTCTGATTTTGGCATAAAAATACCTAAGCGATGAGTCTGCCGAGATACAGTACGTGGTGCAGATTTTTGGGGGGGGTCATGACCCCTGTGACCTATCCCGCTCGGACCAAGCCAGAAAATACCACATGTTATATGGTATTATCGGAACTATAGTTATTGCGTTTCTGAAGTAGGTCAGTATGAAGAAAATTCATTCAAATGTCTTGAAACATAATATTTTCATCTCACGAATAACGTCAAGTTCACTTATATTCATTCAAATAATGAGAAATATTCATTCCACTGTATTTATGAGGAAACTGTGTATATACCAAAGGCATTATAATCATCAACTACTCAACGCAAGAATTATATCAAATGGGATAATAAGAGTGATGACGGTGCACAAGATTTATTAGGTGTGGAATTAATTATGTTCATGCTTGGGTAATGTGTTATGAGTATCGTAAACCTACCAGTGAGAGCTGATGAACAGAATTGGTAGAATATCCTGGATATTTTATCAAAATATGCAATACCGTAATAAATTATATTATATGTGCATTGTTCCCGGAATAACTTGCCACGGAATGTTTGGGACAGAAATTTCATTGTTGTATTTCTATCTCCTGAATCGAGTCAATTTTTCTCCACTCTAACTTTCATTCAAATTATTATCTGAAACATTTCTGGTTGAGAAATATTACTGACCTGATTCGATTCAACAGATTATCACTGAAACATAGTTTTTTTATACTTACGGCACCAAGTTTTCAAAAGTCTGTCAGTTTATCACCAGTTCATTCACCCTCTTGTATTATCACTAGAGTTAATTTAATTTGGATAGAAAATACCAATCCAGCCTCAACTATTCAATCAGTACAATGTCTTGACATTTTTATGGTACCCTATCTGTCACATCCGCAACCAGGTGCAGGCATCTTCATCAAGTCCATTTTTTCTCAAGAATTATAATATATTAACACCAAAATTTATTAACGACCATCTGGTATGAAGATATCCCAGATCTGTTTTGTCAATAAAATGAAGACACCGTAAATACGACAAGTTCCCATAATTGAGTTGTGCTCCTAATCTCAGATCATTTTCTCGATATTCAAAATGAAACAGGCTCTATAATACCAGTCCAATATATTTTTTGAGAGGAATAGATAATATGTTCATGATTCGAGGGAGTCTTAATAATGACCAATATTGCACTGATTGTAATCTCTTAGTGAATACTAGAAAAATGATTCTAGACCATATTCTGATCCGACAAAGAAACTCATTTATTCCTAGATGCTTTGCTCTCATCTTTGAATCATTGTTGCTCTCAGGTTTTTTATCCTTCTGGGTGAACACACTCTGGAAAGAATTCAATTGCATTGTAGTCCTGCTTGTTTGATTCCAATCTCAGAATGACGAGTCATTGAAACAATATCGGAGCGCATTCGGTTGAGATACTCGATAAACTCGAATACACCCGAAGTGAATCGAAAATTAGCGTACTGACAATTGGCCATTCCATATCATTTGATTGTTTTTCACAGTTTGCCAAGAGTGTTGATATATGAGCCACCATTAATTTTGTGTACTGGTCCATTTATTCTTCATGGGTTTTTACTTGCAACTTGTACCTGGAGATGAATCAGAAATAAAAATACAGGATTATATCGTGATAAATACACATTTTGTACTCAGCATTATATTTGAAATTGAATAGGGATATAATCTCTAATTATTTATCTTGAAGTTTACACTTCCAACACTTTGTATCATTCAAACGAATGAAACTGAATGGCCTCAGACTCAATTCATTGAGGACAGTTTGTTCAGATAGTCATGTTTTGGATTATATTCTGTTTCAGATTCCGCTTTGATTTCGAAGATGAATTGATAGGAATGGATATACTCACAGAAGGACTTATACATGGAAGGTGGGGAAAGAAAGAAGTTTCAATAAACCATGACTTATCATGTATAGCGAGAAGTGTAGTCATAATTAAAAAATGGTAGAGAACGATCGATATATTTTCAGAAAAATCTATTGGGCAATAAACTTCGAAGTACTATCACATTCATTAGATAAACGAAACGACGTCTTGATCTGCATGGATGTATTCTATTTTTCGATCATATATAGGGAAGTATAAAAAAACGGCCAGTACTGTAACTTCTGAGTCATTTGAGGTCATTTGAGGTCAACTGGGCTGGTGGCCGTGAGCGTAGAGTCGCTGGCTGTTGCCCAGGCGGTCCGGGTTCGATCCCCGGCGCGAGCACTGAATTAATTTTCGGTAGTTTCGTTGGGCGGGAGGAGATAGGTGGCCAACCCAACATTCTTGGTACCTAGATATCAATCCTTTGGACTGTCCACGGTTACCAGCCGAGTAGTGCTTCGGATGACACTTAAAAAGCTAAGGTCCCCGTCTTCTTAACTCACACAAGTCTCTGACTTTCGAGGGTTGCTTTGCAACTAAGCTGGCGGTTAAAAACACTTTTAAACACTTTTAAACACTTTTAAACATTCTAAAATTTGCTGGACAACAAGTATACTCAATTATCTTTCACTGACAGAATATGTACATTTCTATCACTTCTGGTTCGACCGGTAGAAACCCCAACGTCTAAGTTTCAAGTTGCGTCCGGTCGAACCGGCAGTGATAGAATAAAAATTGTTTTCAAATTATTCAGGAGATGCAGCACAGTCCGTTTTTTGTTTACTTGTCTATTCATGTATGCATGTTTGACTTGTTCGACAACTCATACTCCTGGGCCGCGATTCTTCAAAATCGGAGACTAGAACAATCGAGAGGAAGTGGGCGTATTCTTGAACCGAATAACACAAGAGTAGCGCTTCCTAAGGAGTTACTGAAGCATTTATCAAGATTTTTAAGAAAACCGAACCGGGAACCCTTTTGATTGGCTCCCTACCATCAAATTGAATGAAAATACGACAGCTCTCTCATCAGTATCATCAGTGAATGAAGGTTAGTTTTTTTTGAATTTCCATATTTCGTGGAATTCCGATTGTGCTTCGGATACAAAAAACATTTTTGTGCATGAACATCGACATTACAAATACAATAATATGTGAGCAAATAAATGGAGATATTCTTAGATGCTCAACTACAAAATGACGTTGGTGAGGTTATACTTCCCAAACAAAACCCTCTTGAGTTGTCTGATCAGAAATTTTTGAAAATGTTTCGGCAAATAAAAGGTTCATTGACATTGTGAATCCTCATATGGAAGCACCCACAAGCTGCTCTCACTGTAGAGACCTTTTATGTCACATCAACTACCTTTATCTTTAGCTGATGAGGTGTAATTTCCACCTCATGACCAATTTGAAAATAATTATCGGATGATGAATAATAGCTTGATAAAATTATATTCATCATTCAATGTTCAACTTCACCCTTCACCTTGTCTGTAGAATGTCAGAATGTCAGAAAAAAATCGTTTCTGATTGGTCGTCACCTTTGGCAATACGTGGAAACACCGTCTATCGGGGAGCTATGATTTTGCTCCCTCCCTCTAGGAGTGAGAACAAATCGGGGAGCGCTCTCCAGAGAACATTCTCTATAACCCTAACAACACGAAATATTGCTAGTACATCCCGCTAAGGTCCTACAAATGTCCCAATGTTTCAGACTTAGGTACGATATTCCAGAGATGTTTCTCTTGGGACATCCATCAGATGTTTTCATTGGATGTTCTAGAAACATGCCATATGATCTTTTTTTTTATAAATAATATCATGGTTCCATATTTGCTAATGATGATTGACATGATTGAACAGTTCAAACAATTGTGAAATTTGAAATATTGGAAAGTTGGTAAAAAACGGAAATCAAAACTGTATTCGTACTCATATGCTTATACCTATACCAAAGCCGGCTAATTTCATCGATAACAAATTGAAATAATTATACTAAATACTCCTCAATAAGATTACCAAAGTACCTGCTTAACTTCATGAACCATATAATAAACGACAAAATTTAAATATATCTCTTCAGCATATTCATTGCTGAATTTATTTGTTATACCAGCCGATAGATGGCGGTACAACTATGTTGCTAAGAGTTACTAACAGCCGTCGGCCGAGCGCCAACAAATATGAGCCTCAAACAACTGTTATCATCTTCCATTGGTTATTGCACTGCACCGTACTTATATATTTTCGGATTCGGATTGTTACCTTATATCTGCAAATAGGTCGGTCATTCTCAGGATTTCAGAATGAAAATAATTCATACCCTGTCATCCATCACTGTCATCAAATAAAAAACATCCTGAAAGTTTCTTCAAGATGTTCCATATCAAGTACCCTGAATGTCTCTGGTACATCCCGTATCATCCAACAAACATTCTGATGGGATGTTTATAAGACATCGCAAATGCTGACACGGGTGTTGCCAGCAACATCCCAAGAATGTCCCAAGGAGAACAGGGATTTTTCAGAGATGTTCCTATCATCCCATATGGATGTTTCTACGACGTCTTACGGATGTTATTGTGTTATTAGGGAACGGTCAAGAATCGTGGCTCAGATAGATCATAGTTGTCAATAAATAATTTGAGTGATTTTGTCTTATCTAATTACCAACTATATGATTCATTATGGAGGGAACACACTAGAAGATTTTTTATCTTTATTAATGGCTCACCACCCAATTCATAAACCATCTCCTAAAGAGATCGTCCTCTCAGAGTTGGTGGAGCACAGGGGATTATTTTGGAATATATTACGTTTTATGACTCCAAGTGTAGAGAACGGGAAATTTTACTGCGTTGGATAATCGAAAATCATAATTTTACGTGTGGGGATTATGAGTTTATTTTCCAGTTAGATATTGGCTTCGTGGTATGTCTGTTTTCTATTATCCTAATAGTTGAATTGATGATACTGAAAGGTTGGTATTAGGTGTCACATAAATACTACATTTATCAATGCTTCCACTACTGGTAATAAAAATTCAGAACTAGACGAGAAAGTCTGGGGAGACCTGTATAGGAAATGCAAATTTCATGGTTTTATATTGGTAGGTATTTGAAACACAGTCTTCAAATCTATCGAAGTGTTAATAAACTTTTTATGGCTGTGTCAAATTCAACATAAAAAATAGCAACGATGTTGAATGTCGCCCCATTTAAAATATGTAGTTGTATTAATGATTTAGATGAAAATAAGGACCCATTATTATTATTATTATTAAATAATGTATACATAAGGATGTCCTAATACTGATATGGGTACGTCATTGTTTTGATGTTTCTACCTAGATTTTACAAGCAATATGCAGGTGCAGCTGAAATCACCCTCAAGGTTTTTTTGGCAACTGCAACCCAATGCCTGTGACACCTATTTGGAAAACTGGTGGAAAGAGTAATTCAGCGTACCTATTGATCGAAATCTAATTTAAAAATTCACATTATTTTCAACTTACCAATGGCTCAAAATGTGTGTAGAACAATGTGTAGCAATACTTTTCCACAACTAATATCTGCTTCTCAATACCTGTGGTTTTACACAGTCAGTCGCAAAAATAATGACTTGCGAAACGAAGTGTTATTGCAAATTGATGAAAGTGCCTCATCCAACTGTATCGCTGAAAATCAGAATATTGATGAGAGTTATTGAACTTTAAATGTATTTTCGAATTATGAATGCAACCCTCATAGGTACAACAAATTAAAAATGGATCAATACACTGAATTCTTCTTCAATTCTTTCTTTCTCATGAGGAGTCACATGTTGTGGCTACTAACAGCTACCCCTGGAAGGTTGACGTGTTTACGAAGAAAAATCATTCATTTTCTTGCTAGTGAATTTTTTTCGGTTAAATTCTCCACACTGTAGAAGAAACAGCCAGTGGTTATGATATATCTATTGGGAAATTGTCCACTTGGCAAAAAGGCTAATTGGTGAAGGTCAATCCCTTATTGGATTACAATCATACCTATTTTTCTCTCTCACCGAGTATATACAGAGTGACATAAAAAAAGTACATTGCATAGTGCCACACAATAGAGGAAACTAAAATAAGAAAGGCCTTCGGTTAAAAGATACGGGGTGTTGAATTTAATTTTTTTTGGGTTTTCTCTGAATATCTTCAGCCAGAGATCCAAGAAATGGATGAAATGTGGTATACAGGGGTTTTTCATCATGCTTAATTCAAATATGATCTTATTTTTGTGATGACTGATAGAGGGCGCTACATACAGGGTTCCATCCCTATTGAATCGGTCGTAACTTTTTTGCTATACACTTTATGTCATTTTCGACGGAAAAAATTTGTTATTCCTTCTTTTATACTTGAGAAAGGTATACTTTGTCTAAGTCGTTAGAAGCAATGGTTCCAGTACAAATGCATCTAAAAGCCGACAATGCACGCAAATTATTCCAAAAGCGCCAAAGTAACTTTCGCAAAAACAATGATAAATACCTCAACAATTACGTGTTAATGGTGAAAAATATGATTGATTTGAACAAAATACCAAGTTCTTAGAAGATGAATGTTGCCCTTGTATACTTCAATACATTTTTCCATCGAAATTCAACACCCCGTATCTTTTAACAGAAGGCCCCATGTTTATTGGAACTTTTTTCCTTATTTCAGTGTGCAATGTACTTTTTTCTATGTCACCCTGTAGACTGGCATGAAGTAACAGATTTTCACCCAGTATTCCTTTTGAAGAGTAGCGTCTTAGGAGTATACTTGCTATAATTTTTAGAATGGTGGGGAAAGTGCAGCGTTGCTAGTTATAGCTTCTTCGCTCGGATACTAGCGCCAAGCCAAGAGACAGGAGGTCTATATCAAATATCTCTTTCACTCTCATTTCTCTTCTCATACAATAATGAGAAATACCAATATACACTCATTCAAATAAAAGTTGATCAGAAAAGCGCGTCCCTAAAATTACTGATATAACATTTTTTTCTAGGAATTCCGTGGGAATGTGCGGAGATTTAAAAATGTCATACCTTTCCGTGCTATTTCATTCCATTCCTACCCGTTCCGTTACACGATAGTGTATGGCCTCCTCAAGACACTGATAATATGACGTCCTTCAGGAAATATAAATCCATGAATATATCTGATAAGTAAATGTAGGTATGTGATATTTATGTTGGCATCGCTATTTCTCGGTTTTGGAAGCCCGTGAACGGCGTTATAGAAGATCATCGTTGACATACCACTCTCCTAGATGATTCACTATCATTTCACAAATACCTAAACAAATCCCACTCCCCTTTTTCTAGGCGCACACATCCCGATAACCTATAAATAAACCTACCAGAGATTCACATTAAAATACCTTTGAATACACATCCACTTTGCCGACTACCGTTTCAGATGGTTTCAGAAAGAATCCTGTCGAAATTGCCCACTAAAATGAATTATGTGTTCCTCTGAAACATACGTCAGGTTTAAGATTACGGTTTCGTAAACAAATCTAGGAGTTGAGCTTATGCTTGATATCAGATCACTTCCGAAGAGAAGAGCATACTATTTTTGATATGATAGGAGTAAATCTGGTGCTATGTGGGCTTGAAACATGATGGGTGCTGATGTTTCGAGTCTAATTAATGTCTGTTGTATGAATGGTTTTAGTGAGATCTTTAGGTTGATTAGGAAAAGCTTTTTAGTAAAGTGATTCTAATTCTTGTTGATACTTCTCTATGGGACTGTGTCAGAGCAAATTGTCGAGTTGAAATGAAGCACAGCAACTGCTCTCTTTTATGACAATGTACTTTGTTTGATTATTGACTCATGAAATCAGAAATTGCACGTGGTTTCAGCATGGAATCTCCCACCACAAACTATTTTCATTGTGACACTCAGCATTTTTCCACAACAGAATAACAAAGAGCATTTCGTGTTCTTGAGCACATATTCGCGGAGTTAACGAAGTGTACGAATTCTGGTGGTGTAAAACTCCAAAAAATTTCCGAATCTATTCAAGAAAACAATTTAGCATCATCAACTAAAAACTTATAATATTTATCTCCAAGCAAAATTCATTTTTCTTCATGCAGTTTTTGGACTTATTTGTGCCTATAAGGAGATATTTTCTGAGAGTCCTGCTGAGTTGCTGATCTGCTGATCCTGATATAAAAACTTGAATTTGGACCATCTTTGGATGAACTAATAAACGTATGGATATATATATATACAGGGTGGGCCACCAGTAACGCCTCGGTCTCTAGAAGGCTGACCACTCGGCTAACCACTTATCTTCTTGAAATTCTTTCTCTCTAGGAAGTTGCATGTCAACATAGGCTACCATTTAAAATTATTTTGAAACATACAGGGTGTCCCCAAAAACCATAAAACACTGAAGTTAATAGTAGAATATATATAAATTGAGGCAAGCGAAATATGTCTTGTGTCTAAGAATTTTGTATAAATCTCATCCTTTTTGAAGTTGTTACATCTAACTGTTCTTCCATGCGGTGCGGAAGAAAGTTGTTCTTTTCTGAAAACAAATGACTTTCCATAAGCAAATGTGCACATTCGAGTGACTGACAAATTAACGTGACATATCTAACATTTCATTCTTCGACATGATATTCATGGATATTAATGCACGAAGATCTTAATATCTGAATTATATCCAATCCAGTTTCCTTTCTTGAATATCGGTGAGCACTATGAAACATTAATGTTTATTTTCTTGCCTCAACAATGAGACGACTTCAGTGAGAAGGCTGCAACAAGAGTAAGTAGGTATTTATTCGTAAATACTAACCACAAGTGTTTGGATAAAGCATCAGCAATAGTCTCAGTGGATGTTCCAGAAGGATCACAGAATTTACTCAGGAGCTCAGGAAGCAAACATGATGTTTATGATTGAACACAGCCTTGATATTATTTTTGTCCAGTATTCTTCAACTACTTTCGAAAGAATACTCTATTTGTGTGAACAGAAACACTTTGGTATAAAGATTCGAAGTCATCACATGAAAACCAAAAAAATAATGAACAGTGATGTAAATGAAGAAAGAGAGGAGGCAGGATCATCTTGAGACTCTATAAATAGTTATTGTGATTCCTGAGTGGTGTGCGAAGAAACAAATTCGTCAAGTAAAAACAAATACCTACCTATCCAAAGATTCCATCTAGAGAAGAGCCATTCGCCTGGTGGGTGACGCCACACTCACTCACTTTTTGACATCATTGGAACACCGTAAAAAGGTCGGCGACCTTTCACTTTTCTATCGATACTTCCACGGGAAATGTTCTTCGGAAATCTCTGCTATCATCCCTTCACTAGCAACATCAGTCAGACGGACAAGCCCAGTCAGCACATCCTTTCGTTGTCAACCTCGAAAGATGTCGAACAGCACTTTATCAAAACTCCTTCATCCATAGAACGGCTAGGCTCTGGAATTCATTGCCTGCGGAAGTATTCCCAACAACATATAATTTTCAGAAGTTCAAGAAAAATTCCAATACCTACCTCCTATCCCTATCCTCCCTAGGAACGCACGATAATCATTATAGGGATTCCCTTTCGTGAGCTCCAAGCGATGAAAAAAAATCTACCGACCTACCAATAGTATGTTAAACTTCATTGTTGTTGCCAAGAAACACTAGTGAAGATGACGAATCATCACTTGAAATCCTGAAAATAATTCATGGAGCAGGATGTAGGTACCTATATTCAATAAATAACACAAAAGTGATCCGAATCGGGTATGCCTAGGTATTTACCTATTTATTGTGATAATTGAATTGTGTGCAGAGAACGTCAGTGCGAAGATTCTTAGTTATTTTGGACATCTAAACCAGAAAGGGAGAATATATAGGTATTCATGAAAGAGCATATAATCAATCGGAATTGAGATCAATTATTAGCCTTTATCTATAGTGAGTTTCTCTAAATCAATGTGGAGGTATTACCTATCCAACATATCCTGAATAATCACCCCCTCTCTTCATTTCCCAAAATGAATGCAGAATTGGTCCTTCTTGAATATATTGATTCAGTGATCTGGTAGGGCTAGTGGTAAGATGATTCTGAAAAAATTATAAATGATTCAAATAACCTGTGAAATGTCTGTTTTTGCTATTTATGAATGTTGATCAATAGCCCATAATTTGAAATATCTCATATGTTGGATTTGGTAACCTGAAATATAGAATTTTAGACGACCAATGTACATAGGATCCCTATGAGTAATGTTCAATGACTGAATTCATTTCAAAATCCCACGTCTTTTCAGCGTCGTCCATTGCTTCGTGATCTTATCGAATATTGAAGAATAGTATATTATGTAACAAGTGTAATAAACGTCCTTTTAGTAACGAGTATTTTAAGCACGAGCGGAGCAGAGCGGAGCGAGTGTTCAATGAACGAGTGTCTAGAAGAGTTTATAAACGCGTTACATACTATGCTTTTTCTACGAACTCCGAAAATTTCATCAACATAACTGCTATTCCTGCTAACCTACAAAATAATTCAAAAGAAATGGGAATTGAGAACTTGATACATGCAACTGCAAGCAACCAGCGAGACACGTATAAGTGCTATTGGTTGTAGATGTGTCCAGTACATTGCATACTCAATACGTCCATGTACTAACCTTTGTTCCACATTTATCGTCTTGCTCAGCGCAGAATAAATGGATTGTTCTCAAAGATGGATGCTTCATTTTTACACTTCTTGGAGTTATGCAAGTACCAAAACATTCTCTTCGATTTTACTTTCGTCTATATTGCGCATATATTTTCAATGAAGAATTCGGTTACAAAACGAAAATTGTTTGAATAATTCTGATACAAAATTCGAAAATGACAGTTGACAGTTCCTACAATTGACAGGCCAGACATGTCTCAAATTACTGAAGCTGTGTTTGATGAACTGTGTTGCCATGGTAATGTGTTTAAGAAATCGTCTTGCCATGGAAACATGTTTAATATTATGAATAAATCACAGATCGTCAATCCGTGATTAATCGATCATTTAGCGTGGTACATATCCGTACGCTTAATGCCATTTTATTTAGGTGAGTAGAAAAACCTTTTTATGGCTGCCACGATTTTATTCTCGCATGATAAAAAATCTATTAGTGAAATATGAAAGACACCTCCTGAGGTAGCAGAAAGTGGTAGAGTTGAAACTTGTGAATAAAAATAATCAATAAAAAATTTGGGACGGGTTATTTGAGAGAATAAATCATTCGAAATTGTGTATCTAAATTTGATTTGAAAGCTTCGTGGTCTTCCCTAATCGCATTAGCAAATAAATTGAAAAGCAGTGAACATCCTTTTTATACACGATTTATATTGACCGCTTGAATGTAAATAGGTTTCGAGAGTTTCTGCTGCATGATGGTCGGATATCATGCACCTAAAACTGATATACGGACATAATAAAATTTCACTTTACAAGCATGCGATTCCGATTTAGAAAAAGAAGTGGTCCATATTTAAGATTACGGTGAATGCGTTTTGGATAGTATAAGCATAATGGTAATGGTAATGGTGATATGCACTCTTTCGAATGGACCAATAAAAATGCCGTTGGTCTAATGGGGTTGCATCGTGTGATTGATACTGAGTGTTCGGGAATTTCTTTATGAGACTATATTGATATGCATTTTTTCATAATGAATATGAATGAATACTCATTTTTCAGAAGTTATAGAGCATAAGTATTCACCAAAACATGAAAAGAATAAAAAACATTCATGAATTCAATTTGAAGGTACTTGTTTCTAATGGATCAATTGATTTATTTCATCCATTTCTAAAGCACCCTCATGCTCCCCTATTTATTTATCATTCTTATTGTAGATTATTGGAATGTGCATTTACCAGGGAATTCTATCAATATGAGTTAGGTACTATTCGGAAAATTCTATTGCTAATTGAAACATTCCAAAAACGAAATGTTATCTGATGAACGTGAAAAACTAACGTCTTTTACATGAGACAGCTAACCTTCTTCAACAATATTCGTGTTCTAGAAATATCACCTCTTAGTTTTGATGAAGGACTAGATTATAAATAGTTAACTGCGATGGAATTGGGAAAAAATCATTTCGCTCCTGAGAGATGTCGTTCAACAATGATAATTGAATGAATGAAGTTGATGTATGCAATAGTTATTTATGTATTAAGGGAATTATGAGGGCCTTAATTACCGATGGCAAAGTTTGCTATATGCTACCGTGAAAGACCGAAATTAGTGATTGTTGACATATTATTTATGCCGGTTAATGTCGACATACACCAAATGTATTGGTGAAAGACCGAACAATTATGAGTTTTAATATAAATTCGGTCCTTCACCGGTATAATATGTCGACAAACACATATAAGCTTTGGTCGATGTCGGAAACGACGGGTCCTAACAGTTTGTTGTGTGGTTTCTTCGCTTCCCTTCGCTTTCGTATGAGCTTGTCGCCAGTCTCACCACAGTGTCTTACACAAGGTTTGATTGATAGTTGTATTATAATTCGTACTCGATGGCTACTGCAGTGAATAGCAAACAAAAAATGGCATCTTGAAGTAGCTTTGCACCCGTAATCAATTCGCAATTTGCAAAATAAAGGTAATTTCCATGGATGAGATTTCAGCTCGAAAAATTTCGGTAAGAGAATAAGAAGCTTCTGCTAATTCAAAAAGCGGAGGGTAAGGCTATACTCGCTGTAACTGCAAAAAGAAGTGTTTCACGTCTGAATGTAGCTGTAAAAATGAGAGCCTCTTGTGTAATTCAAAATGTCATGGTAGCTTAAGTTGCCATACATTTACTTTGTTTTTCACACTTTAGTTCAAGAAATGAAACGCATTTTATTTTTATATTATGTTTGTTGTGTTTGTCTTAAGTTCAACAACTTCTTTATGTTCATCTGAAAACTTCTTCCATGATTTAATCAAAATGAATAATTACCTGTAGACTTTTATTTTGTATTCTTTTGATGATAAAAAATTCTTTCGAAAATACACCATGAGTATATGATGAATGTCGACATTTGCCGGTGGAAGTTAGAAATGATGATATTTGATGAATGTAACGGACATACGCCAAGTAACTTGGTGAATGCTGACATTCACTGGTATATCCTCACAATCACCGGCTTTCGGACTTTCACGGTAACATATATACGGCAATAATTTCTATTTATAAACTTTATTGTCTCATTCACATTGAATCATGTTTCTAGCTATCATAAAATTCGGGAAATCTTGCTCTGACGCACGATTGCCCCACCCTGTATAGTAAAATATGAAAAATGAGAGTATTTCTCAAGCTATCACTGTTCATGATGTATATTGCTCATAATTTTGCTATTCATCAGTACGTCATGATGCCAAGCAGGTAAATTTTCACATGAACACTTATACTTCATATACAGGGTTGGGCAACAGTATGGAACCAGGTGAATATCTCGGTACCCATTTGTTAGATTTTTTTGAATATATGTACAGGGTGATTTGAACACGTGGTGGATTTGATAATGTTATCGTCGGTGTTGCCACTTTTACAGTTATTCCGGAATTATTATCAACTTCCTTATTTTGATTTTATTGAATTTACAGATTCTCCATGAAGAGCTGATTTCATTGATTCATCATACTTGGAGTCTAGCAAGAATGATTACTGAGATATAGGGTATTCAAAGTCGAGATTTTTCAATTTTAGAATTTTTTTCGAAACGGCTCACATGTACATATCTCAACATTTGATTCACTATCTCTGGATCTCCTTGTCTAAACAAACTTCCACTAGCTTGTCAGTGACACTTTGTTGAAAAACATGTTCGAAACAATGAAAAATGTTTACCTCTCTTCGGACGTTTCGGCAACTAATCTGCTCCCCTTCTCAACATGAAAATGCAAAAATATTTTTCTTCGAAAGTTGTGTTCTCATAGTCGACACTAACTTCTCAGTGACATACTGTGGATTTATTAAATCTTAAAGAACGCATTCGAGCGTTACACTTGTGAAACACGTAGTTGGAATCTGCCGGTAATTTTTCTGAATACTTGCTGTAATTCAATGTTCATTTTTTGAATTGCATCACAGGTATTCTAGTTGAAATCTATACCTCATGAGAGCATCAAGTTTGTGCTATCGTTTTATTCCAAACGAAATGACATGCAATTCATCAGAAGCGAATGTTCACAGTGAATTTCGATTCGTGAACTTTTATTCACACTATTATGTTCAATTCTGCAAGTACCAATGTTAGCTAATATACAAAGGAAGTGAAAAGCAAAATTCTAAATTGGACATTTTTGTCTCAGTAAAACTGACATATCGTGAACTGATTATCGCTCTTGTGCACTTCAATGCCCTGAATTCTACTAATTAGTATTTCTATTAAATCATTATGGTTGTTTCTATCAAAGAACCCTTTTCTTTAAAGGCTGATAATAAAAGTCGTCTTCTTCAAGAACATGTTCCTCACTCCAGTTTGACAAATAATGTCTTTCTCTCTCCTCTTTGATCCTTAGTATATGACAATTTTCATCTGATTGCCCTTTCCTGCTAAACCTCTGGAAAAACGGTCAATAATATATTGCTCGATTTTCGTAAATGCTCGATGTGAATGCCACTCTCAATGTATGTATGATCAATAGATCTTTCGGAATGAGTTCGAGGATATATATTTCCAAATGTCCCTGTATATTGTAGGATTTCTAATCTCGCATGACTTGATTCACCAACCATCTGCCAAATGGAACACTTTCAATCCATACTACTCCTATGTCTATTTTTTTAATTAATTTGTTATCATCCTAGTCATTATGAAAATATTATGACAGATCCAGAAATGATAAATGACCGCATCCAGAATATGCCAATTAGAATACACTCTGCATGCCAAAAAAACGTGTATAGATATTTCAGAGAGTAATACGATTCCATTTTCTCTCATTAACACATATTTTAATGAGTGTGAACAAAGATAATAATGAGGGTGGATCATTAGTGAGTGATTGATGACTTGGGTCTTCCGTAGGGAAAATTGCTTGAATTTTTGTAGGCTATAGATCTAGAAGTATCGGCGTATGAATGGAAAAATATTCAGAGTACGGAACGACTCGTACTTTGCTGGGTGATTTTGAATAAGATTTATGATGATATAAATTGCTCTTCTGATTCGGATTTTCAGTTAATCATCATAATTACAAATGTAAATGCTGTAAAGGACCCGGCACATTTAGTACGTAAAATGGCTTTCGGCTAAATTTTCTGAAAATTTGATATGTTTAAGACATTATCGTCCTCATCACACAGTCCAATTTACAGATCGATCCTATGACCAGTTTTCGAGCTACAGGGTGTCAAACATTAGATTTTGGCTGTTTAGAATATTTTGCATCAATTCGAATTATGTGCTCTAAGTCGTGATTATTCTTCAGTAGGAATGAACTCTTCACGTCTAATATCTACCTCATGAATCCCTCTATTCGGTTAGAGGATAATATCACATACAGAGTATTGCATTCCATCATGACAAGGTAATATTCTTGGGAAAAGACAAATATTGAAAACATCAGAATTTTGATTTCTACTCAATCACTGAAAACTTGAAAACAAACGGCTAGAATCGGCCAATTATGTGACACAGTATGGGTCTTGATCATAAACATGAGGATTCATATGATTACCTCTGATACCATGTCCGGTTGGCCATATATAGGGTGATGACAATTTGAAAGCTTATAGAATTGATGTAACTCAGGTACAAAATGAGATACATTTCTATAATATATGAAGTAGAAAATAAAATGTCTCATGAAATAACCCACCCCCACCAAGCCCCTGATGAGTCACAACCACCCCAACGCATATCATCTCAATAGTTTTTTCCAAAACAATAGGAATACTGATTACCAATGCAGAAATATTACTCAGCTCCATTCAGACTCCAAAACAGTTTGTAATGCACATAACAATATGCAAAAATAACCGCATGGATGAAATATATATAGTCTTCAAGCAGACATAGATAGTGAACGATCTCTGCTGAATCCCAGCGAAGACACAAGCAACAATATTTTCGGAAATCGCCATCAACAGTGCGACCCATTATGTACTATCATTCATGGCTTTTGCCTATCAGTTCATCTAAAGCAATGCTTGATGTCATATAATGATATCTGACAACTTCTCTCAATACGACCATCTCGCCAGAATGTGAGCCACAATGTGAAAAATATCTATCAGCAGCTTTTGACAATCATCAAAATACAAATTCTCTTGAGAATTCAAACATAGCGGACATGTCACAGTTTTACAACTTCTATCTTGGAGATGTTCTGCTGTATTGAATGGAGCTGTGTCCTTACCGTCTGACCAGCTCAGGTTAGGTTAGGTTAGGTTAGGTTAGGTTAGGTTAGGTTAGGTTACTAGAACATTCTGTAGATTTTAGTTTTCTCTCGCTTCACTAGCCAACTGTTCACATAAGCAATTTCACTTTTATGGTTATTTATATAATGCTCGATAATAACGATTTTTTCCCATACTACAAAAAGTTACGGAATTAATACGTCAGCAGAATGATATAGGTGATGAATATTTTTTATTAGTTCACCCAGTTCGAGATATGAATAATACCACTGAAATGTATTTTCACCAAGCTATTCAATGAGGTATCACAATAAATAGGGGCTACTATTGAGATTATATGCGTTGGGGTGGTTGTGACTCATCAGGGGCTTGGTGGGGGTGAGTTATTTCATGAGACATTTCATTTTCCACTTCATATATTATAGAAATGTATCTCATATTGTACCTGAGTTACATCAATTCTATAAGCTTTCAAATTGTCATCACCCTATATATGGCCAACCGGACATGGTATCAGAGGTAATCATATGAATCCTCATGTTTATGATCAAGACCCATACTGTGTCACATAATTGGCCGATTCTAGCCGTTTGTTTTCAAGTTTTCAGTGATTGAGTAGAAATCAAAATTCTGATGTTTTCAATATTTGTCTTTTCGCAAGAATATTACCTTGTCATGATGGAATGCAATACTCTGTATGTGATATTATCCTCTAACCGAATAGAGGGATTCATGAGGTAGGTATTAGACGTGAAGAGTTCATTCCTACTGAAGAATAATCACGACTTAGAGCACATAATTCGAATTGATGCAAAATATTCTAAACAGCCAATATATAATGTTTGACACCCTGTAGCTCGAAAACTGGTTATAGGATCGATCTGTAAATTGGACTGTGTGATAAGGACGATAATGTCTTAAACATATCGAATTTTCAGAAAATTTAGCCGAAAGCCATTTTACGTACTAAATGTGCGGGATCCTTTCTGATACTATCTTCTATTTTCTGTTCTAACAATTTCAGAACAATTTTAGAATTTTCGGAACAATAATACGAATGATTTTTATATCTATCAAAATGGGTGACATGTATTGTGACACTATATTAATTTGATAAGATGACTTAACCCCCGATACAAGTTGAAGTAGAATCTTGATTAGAAAAAGTGTAGAGATTATGTATCCTATCAGTTTTAAAAGTATTTTTCAACAGGCGTGCGTGATTCACCCTATACCCGCACGCATTTCAGTTTGGGAAGTGTCATTCTCCCGCAACATTGCGGGAAAAAGTTTCCCACTCTACTGCGGAAAAATTTTTCCCGCACTAGTGCGGGAAAAACGAAAATATGATAATATGGCAAAATATAAATGGTAGGTAATGGAATATGAGAGTTTGAGTTCGTTTGGGCAGTATTAGGTATTTATGTTCATAATCATCCATCAAATTACACTATTTATTGTGGAAATTGAGAAATATTGAAGAATAAAAATTGATTATTATCAAAACTTCCAGCTATAAGGATACGATACAGATGCGTTATTGCCAACGAAGTCAAGGAAGGTATGAGAAGCTATATATACACGCGTTTTATTGAATGGTGCAACAATAAAGAAATGAAGATACCGAATGAAGAAGGAATATGTTTGGCTCATTTCCTAGAAGTGTCTGAAACCTAGGGACCAAACACCTTATGGGCCTGCAGGCTTCCGCAATGAACCTATACATAATGCGTCAAATTGTAAGTTCACAATAGCTATCACTAATAATCAGTAGATAGAGAATATATTTCTCTTGTTAGTTGTTCCTTTACCTATGAATGAATTATTAATTGAACAAATCAATCAATTTCCTACGCTTGTAGAAAAAATATTGTTCCTAACTCATGCGGAGGAGAATCACTATTCTAGATTCCGAAGGGTGAGAATATAACAGTCTTTCAAATGGAATGCTGATATCCCTTTAACCCTGATAGGGAGGCTAAGTACAATGAAGCTTGTAAACTAGTGTTTAGAGTACCCACCCAGTTCGTTCCGAAGGAAATAAACACTGGATAACTCAGTGAGCGGTGGGGTGAGTAAGGTTGGTTGGTTGGTTGGTGGAAGAAGGTGGTATTCAATATTGATAACAAATATTTATTTACTAGCCCCCGATCCTCACATATGCATTGGAAATCTAACGCCTTTCCTATTGTAGATAATTCTGATTCTCAGTTTCATAAAATCAAATGATTGTACATTGTTTTATTAGGATCAAATGGAACACTTTGTTCGACAAGCAATATTCGCGTTTGCGAGGCGGAGCGAGTCACTTTTGTTCCGAATGACAAGCTATTTTTTCTGCAATCGATAACATTGATATCTAATTGATAAATTATGAGTCAAGTGACTATTGTTCTGCCTCACTTGAGCATGTGAGTGCCAAAACAGCTATCATATCAGCTGTCATCCGTCAGGTTTTTAGATCCTATAGGAGTTCATCTTCATTTTTACCTCCCAGAAACTGAAAGTGTTGCGTATATAAAAAAATAATCATTCAATTCATAAGACAACTCTTTGCAAAATCAGTTATATTGTTCACGTTTTATAATAAAATTTATTCACAAAATGTGCAGCACATGTACCCCACCCGTGGAAGAGTAGCACTGAATGTTACTATTTCTAGAGTAAAAAAATCTATTGCTCAGAAGTCATTATTCTACATTGCTCCGGAAATTCATAATAGCTTACCAGGATATATATAAATGTATTATTGTTGTTATTAATTCTGTCAGTAAGGAAAACATCAATTAAGGGCTGATTTTGGAACGAAAATAGACGACTTCTGAGTCGATTGCAGAAAAAAGTCAGTAACCCATCAGATATAAATACTTTCAGATAAGCATTTGAATTCTTCTGAATATTCTCAAGAAAATAAATACATATATGTAACTTGAGTATATTTGACGCTTCCAATCACCTTGTGTAATGAAGATTTGAGTAATTGAGGTAATGTCTATAGAAAAAGTATAAAAAGTCGTCAATTTGTCAAAACCCGACATCAATAGAAAAAAATTATGTCTGATTAGTGACTTACTTATGATTGTTAAACAGGATCACCATTTGACCCCCCTTTGGAAATAATCCTCTTGCTTTTGAATCCACTCTATCAGTGGAAAACGAATATGAAATGGAACGATATATTGCAATTTGCTTGATGAACTCACGTTGTGTCTCTCCGACTTCCCTTCTTCTCTCCTGGACTCTCCAGTCTCCCTGTCAGAAGAAGGTGTCGTGCGCAGTTACGGCCTGTTCTGGAATACTGTATCCAGAGAAGAGCCATTCGCCTGGTGGGTGACAACACACTCACTCACTCTTTGACATCATTGGAACGCTGTAGAAAGGTCGGCGACCTTTCACTTTTCTATCGATACTTTCACGGAAAATGTTCTTCGGAAATATCTGCTATTATCCATTCACTAGCAATACCAGTCAGACGAACTAGACAAGCGCAGTCAGCACATCCTTCCGTTGTCAACCTCGGAAGATGTCGAACAGCACTATATTGAAACTTCTTCATCCATAGAACGGCTAGGCTCTGAAATTCATTGCCTGAGGAAGTATTCCCAACAACATCATATAATCTCCATCCATTTATTTCAGCAAATGGATTGCTTTCTTTCAGTAATTACCCAAATGACAACACAGACAATAGAACATCAGAAATCATAAGACCAGTGACCGACTCATGACCTTTCGCATGCTCCGCATCAGCCATCACCAACGAGAAAACTATTCCAACAGGCTCGTCTGAGGAAAATACTGAATATAAACCCTGACAAAAAGTACCTTTGTAGTGACATATGTTTGCTTGTATATTATGATTGTTTTGCTCTAAGGTCTATGTGGTAATTTCTTGTAAAGAACTTCAAGGAACACCCTGTATATAGTTCGCTAATGTTCCGGTATTTCCTCTTCACGAAATAACTCAGAAACCAACAGAGATGTCCAAAAACCCCTGTTGTGTTTCCTGGTCATTCTATCGTGTCTACGTCCATCGAAGAACGGCTCAAGGGGACAATAAAAAACTATACCTATATACAGGGTGGCATTGAAAGAAGTGCAAATATTTCAAACAACGAGAAAGCCCGTATTTTGTTAAACTTTTGGGATGAAATCTCTCGTTTATCAAAAAAATTTAAAAAATCTGATATCATGGGAATATTCCTTAGACTGTATCATATCAATGTGCTGAGTATGTTCACTCATTTCAAAAACACCATGTATTTTTGAGCAGAAGAAAAATATCTCTCACTGAAATTTGAAATACCATTGGAAATACCATTTCTTTGTTCAAGGAGTGGCAAGAAATAATACAAATGAAATCCTTTACAACTTCTATACTTGAAGTTTGTTTCCACCTAGTATATAGTTGGAGCTGTATGTAGGGGATGGAATATAAGAAGTCACATGATGATGATTTTATGGTTCGAAAATTCTCGAAGTGATTCTTCTTGGGTTCCTCAAATGGAACAACCCATATACATATTTCGTGGTCATGTGATATTGAATCGAAACATGAACATCTATCTGTTTGATATCAATATTGATTTTCGTAACCGTTATTGAATTATTGAACTTCGAAAATGTTTTCATTTGTTATAAGAACACCAGGAGTTCATACCGGGTGGCCCAGACGATCCATCCCAGTTTCCTCCATTTTGTTGCAATTGATATAAAATTGCTCGGATAGGTCGTTTCCGATCTGGCGGGGGACACTTTTCCCTGCAATTATCATATTCCAAAGATAGAACCACTGAGCGTAATTGACACAGAAATGTGTCCCCCGCCAAACTGAAATCGACTTTCCCGAGCAATTTCTCATTAAAATTGTTACACAACGGAGAAAATTTTGGTGGATCATCGATCGATGGTCGACCAAGTATATACCCAGGTAACATACTGACGTCAATCTGACGTCATTCCAAACCATCTGCGACTTCATATCAACCCAATATATGACGTTGAAATGACGTCATATATGACGGTCAAATCTCATAAATGATTAGCGATGGTAAAACTTAGTTGAGGCCGCTCGAAGCTGCGCGAAGAAGATTTCTAAAAATGATGCTTGGCAGGAATCCAAGATATCCGAGTGATTTGTTATACAAAGAATCAAAGGTTTTCGATCTGAAGACGGCTATTTTTTTTAAATAAACCAATTAGTTTTTTCTAATATAAATGAATTATAACTCACACCTCAACACCCATACACGACTAGACAGAATAGCAGATACGCCACTCCGCGAATGCATGAATTCATTGAGCAAAAAAGTTATCAATATTTGGGACAGAGAGCATTCGAATAAAAAAAATTGCATCAATTTATAATATGATTATAGAACTATAATTATCTTTATTGAATGTACTTGAGTTTCATAATGTATTATATCTCACGTACCCAGTTATATACTCACGAAAAAATAAATATTTTCACAATCCTTTCATTTTACGACGTGAGTTTCATTCGAGGTCCTTACACTACATATTATATTTCAAGTACGCATTATATTCCAAATATGATTTCTTTTCTGAGAGTAATAATTTTCATCATCTTCTTTCTGATTTCTTTTTATTTCATCTTACTTCTAATGCTCGTATTCAGAGATATTTATTAATTCAATGATCTTCAACAAATAGTTGTATCGATTTATGTCGTGAAATACAGTACCCACTAATGTCAAGCTCACAAACAAGCATCTATAAAAGATGCTTCGTCAGTAGTAGGTACTGACTCCAATATTCCTTCTGAATATATCAATTTCATATGTGTATGAAGAACTTTTCATTGAATAAGTATCGGACGATATTCCGTCCAGCACCACATGAAGCGATCTGCCGAAAGAAAACTCAATGAGAGATGACACAGCTTAGGTAGCAAGCTGCATGATATAGTTGTGGAGGAGCCCTTGGTGCTGAACACGATCGAATCCCTTCGTAATATCCAACGGAACAGCTAGAGATTTATGAAGTGTGCCATAAATTGATGACGTATGCAAGTGGATATCCAGTTGATCTTCGGTGGCGAAAACCATATTGTCTATCAATAATGATTCCTGAGCCCTTTAGTTATCTGATGAGCCCAATGTTGATGGCTGCGCATTCATGATCCTTTCCATAATTTCTTCAATTTTTTCGGCTTTACCTATATTAACAAATTCCTTCATATGTACATATATTACTATGGAAAAAAAGCGATGCTTGTGAAATCGGCGGATCTAGCAGGCCCTCTATAGTTGTTGATCCAATTATCTCTAGGCATGCCCTACTGGATTCAAATAATGCAGTAAAGCGATAAAAAAAACAAAAACTTGATAAAACCACGATCACCGCTTTCTGAAAGATTAATTTATATCAGCGGTACGAAGTTTTTCAAGAAGTTTCAATAGATAGTTTCTGTTTAGTGTCCTGTCAAGATACCATCCAAGAAATGTGGCCGAATCACCATCATGTTCTCCAATGATTTCTCTCCCAAACATTATTCATGGACCATCTGTGCTGATATAGTAGGTGTATGTGTGTCAATTAAAATGTCTTGCCTATTATTTTCACAACTCAATAGTTCAAATATTGAAACAAAAATCAATATGGATGTCAAGACAAAATATGTTCGTCTTTTAATTCAATATCAAATTGCCAAAACATATATTGTGTGGTCCATTTGAAGAACTCAAGGAATATCACATGATATTTTCTCTCAAATTTCATAAATGTGATAAAAAAAATTTGTTGGGTATGCATAGGCAGATTACATTAATTACGACAAAAAATTTCATAACTTTTATAAGATCTCTATATTAAGTCGTTGATTTCGAAGGGCTGGACGAAGATCACAGTTATGCTTGAAAAATATTTCAATATACAGGACATTTCATGAAAAAATGATCCTCTTTGGATTCTATTTTTGCACCCTGTATGTTATGCTTAAACAGTTTCTAGCCATTGTAAAACTCGAGTGATCGAGCTCCAACGCAATATTGCCTCATTTCCTTGGTTGAATATGTTCAAAATCACATTACCAATCACCCCTCTAATTCCAGATATACTTTTGTGAACCAAACAACCTGTATATAAATAAAATGAGAATAACCAATCATCAAGTGTGAAAATTCTTCACCTGTTTCTACTGTCCCATTACTTTTCCAGATGACTGTACAACGCTTTTAGAACAAAATTCAAAACATTTAAAAAAAGTAATACCCTTTATATCAATTCTCATTTCGTTTTTGACCTCAATCGAGAAATAGAATATTTATTCATACAGATAACGATGTAAATATTGGTAATAGCCTATCTATAGTAATTCGAGTATGCTTTGATAAATACGAAATGGAATGTTCATCATGTGAAAAATACGTATGCGTTATTTTCCAAATCCTCATTCACGTCCTGAACCCCAATTTAGAATTTCACATTGCTCAATAATCAGCTTTCAGTACATTTCAAATTAATTATGATTATAATATCATTCATTACCTCATGATGATGGTTTTTATACACATAATAATATCTAATAAGAAATACAAATCACTTCAAATTCATATCTTATAAGTACTTGAAGTTGAAATTTGATAATCACTCATGATGAACTATCCATTGGGCTTCTACCGCGACCGCCGCATCGTCGGACTGCGAACCTACCAGGGCTACCACAAAGAGGTGTGCTGAAGCTGCTTGTTATTCCTTGACAACACGCACACACTATACACTCATATCTTGATGAAAAATGATGGACAAACAAGTAAATGAAACTGTCGAGGTGCAGATGGAAGTGGAGAGAAGTGGAACTCCTTTGATCACCAGGCTTCAAGAGCGGTGCTGCTGAAGAAGAGAGCAGCACATGTGGTTCGGAATCCTGGCCGAATTCTAAGAGGAGACCTCCATTCGTGTTACCGACTGGTCAAGATTGGCAAGGATATGAGAACCACGAGGTTAACACCAACCGAGTCACCTAGGCATGATTAGAGGAAAACCAAAAAGGGGCCCAATGAGCAAAACACTTTTCCGATCGACTTGTCAAGAGAGGCAAAGAATGTGGCCATCGAAACAAGCGACAAATGTTTCATCTATACTAAGGAAGGAGACTGTGCGACCTCTTACAGCGCGGCCTGAAGGGAGAGATGCAAGTCGTGGTGGGGGGTGACGAAGAAGACGACGCCGTTCTCCCCGCTGAGAGCGAGGCCATCAGGGCTAAGCTGATACAGCAACTGATTTGGACCATGGAGAGCCCCAAAGGGCCTGGAACTGCGCTTCAGGAACTCTGGCGTCGTCAAACCATGATGGTTTCTCATAACTATTCAGAATCAGACTTTGCTCGGGTGTTTTCTGGGGGGCTGTCTTCCACCAACCTTGGAGGGCGCCGGGTTCAGAGCCGTTCCTTCAGCAGACGCTTGTGGCCGGTGATGGGCGAATACGCCAGTATTCGCCCATCAGATCTCAGGAATTGGACGTTGCCAGAGTGACCCAGGTGCCTAGCCTTCAGAACCATTCTTTGAACGTGGAAATGTGAAGAACCTGGAAACTGTCGAAGGTGATAGGTGGTAATGGGTGGGTGGTGATGGGACCTCCATGTTCAGCCAGGAGACCGCCTAGGCCAGGAAGAAAAGCCCTTGCGGTGCGTAGAATGCCACAAGGGTTCATGCCAGGCTTCGCCAAGCTAGGCGGTGGTCCATCGGACAAGACCGGAAATAGGCGACCCTCCTCCAAATGAGGCAGATCAATCTGCAGCACAGTAGGGATGCGACTAGGAAACGAGAAATCATCCTTACTAATTAATCTGGTATTGTCTCAATTCAGGGTCCATATTCTTATATGGAGAAAGTAAAAGGACTAGGAGGCAGCGGCCACCGACTTCTAGTTGGCGAGGCAGCAGGAAAGAAAGTACCAAGGGAGGCGATCCTGGTATCCAGCGACCTCGAAGTGGCTCATGTGTAGTAACTGGGGAACAGGAATACTACTGTCGCCATCTTCGAGATTGAGGTAACGAAGAATTTATTGAATATATTGAGATACGCTAGGATGAGCGGTATGGAAATGATATGAGGGAGCAATGCGAACGCGCCTTACACGATGTGGGGCAGCTCAAATGTGGATGCACGCGGAGAAGCTCTACTTGAATATCTAGCGATTACCAATCTTGAGATTCTGAATAGGAGGAAGAAACCAACATTCGTCAAGCGTATTCGACAAGAAGTGATCGACATCACGTTGACGACAAGAGGTGCACTAGAAAGCATAACGAATTGGAGGCTATCGGAAGACATCTGGAAGTCTGGGCACCGAATGATAAAGGTTCAGCATTCGTGCTGAAGTAAAGGATGCTTCACTTCATTGAATCCTAGAGCGGCCAATTGGGAGTCCTTCCGAGAAAGTCTCTCTCTTCATAGGTTCTCTCACGAAACGCAGAGAAACATGTAGAGATCCGCTCAAAGAAACAACTCGACTAGGAGGTATAAGCACCTGACAACAAATTGACCCATGCGTTTGAAGAAGCATGTCCTTTGAGAACAGCATCATCGCGTCACTAACGGTGATGTTCCTCATTATCTGATTTTGAAATTCTACAAATAATCTATTGTTCACCTGTGATCATTCTAGCTACAATAGTTTTTCATTGTTCGATAATAGTTAGGCCATACAGTTCAGTGCTTCACCTATTCTTTGCTTTTGGCTGTTGTCAAATGGCCACCATTGATGATGAAACTCTTGTTGAGTGAATTTTGATTCATTATTTCGAAGTTTCAATTCCTGCTCTCCAAGTGAAACTCATCTCCACATGTCTTCTCAGACAACTTTTCTTCTTGATAGTCAATTGTCTATTTGTAATTTCCTAATCTTTACTGGTATTTTATGTGTCTGAAGATGACCGTTGAGCCAAAACTAGTCACAAACTTGATTTGTTAATATAATTTTTATGGTAGACCGACTTTCTGTTATACTGTTTTTGCCTAGGAGGGAATTATAGAATGTGTCGTCAATACGACTAGAGTGTTTAACCCCATTTCAATACCCTCACTATCAAATACCTAGTCATTCCACTCAATTCCAGTCATTCTAATCGTGAGGAATCTGTAACACTATCTGATTCTTCATTTCGCTAATGACTTATATCAATAACTCTGTAAATTTCTGGAACGGTTGATGATTTCGATTCTTTTTTACTCAAATTATTAACCCAATCAACATTTTGAAGTATCATCGCGTAACGACTTCACCAGTTGTGATTTTCTGTATTTGAATAATTTTTCTTAAATTACATCAAGAGTTGATTTAGATAGGTACAAAATGGGATAATTGAAATGAATGAATGAATTTGATGACTGTCACTAAATTAACGATTCCCTAGATACCAATATATCCTCAATAATGAAGCGAAAACAAAGTCGTTTCCATGACTGTTTACTCAAAAGGACAACAGTGGTAAATGACTGAGGGCAAACAACCACTTTTCTGGCTAGTGCCACACAGAACATCGAATACCGATTGCAAGTGTCCTCTCTAAATACCAGGAAAGTAGGTAGTTGTTTTTCTCTCGCCATTTTCGATTTTCAAGTGAATACTTGTGGAAAGCCCTTCGAGTTTTTTCAGTATCATTATCATTTTATTCATTCCATCTCGAGAGTTTTGATTATTTCAGAGTTGAAATTTGACCTCATTCTACAATACATGATAATTGTTGGAGATGGAGGAAAATAGGTGAAATCATTATTGAATGAAGTGCAACTGATAAAGAATACACAACAGTACTTTACTGATTGCACATCATTCATTATTCGTGGCCAAAACTCTGATAAATGATTTCTACATACATAAATCACACCGGAGGAAAACCTGGGGTAGCAAACTAGCAGAAAATAGGTTAATGATGAAAACCTCCTGCAGATATTTGAATTTTCAAGTCGGTGCAAATTAATTACATTTTTACCCAGTGTAAACATGCAACTTGCCACTATATAACCTTCTGGAATGTACTAATGAGATGAAGTTCCCTCCTTCGAAGTGTCGTTGTTATACAGGGTTACCCATATCCAATAATTTCTGGGCCACTGGTATTATTTAATTCACGAAAGAAAAAAGTACCTTAGTCAACACAAAAGATGAGATTGATAGTCTAGAAAAATCTGGTGTTTATGAATCGAATTGTAAATATGATGATTGTGAAGTGTGCTACATTGATCAAACAGATCGCAAAATCAAAACCAGAATATCAGAATAGAATCAAATCATAGAAAATGATTTGGATTTTTTTTTTATACGATTCTGTCTTTCCTAACCATATCATCACTGAAAAACACTCTTTTGATCCCTATTCTAACATTGAAATTTTACATTTCAGTGACAAAGGAAAAAAAATCAAACTCCTTGAAACCCTGGGAATCAATGAAGCTGTCAACAACTCTAACTTTCACTGCCACAATGAACAAATCAATTTGATAGTCTTAAATTATTCGAATACCTAATATTTCAACCACAATTCTGTTCTATTTTTTATGTCACTTCGAATCAAAACATTTCTTGGTTTTGACTTGATGAGTGTCATTCTGATGTAGTGTTTTGTCCCCAGCGTCATTGTTGTCAATTGTCATTTCTCGATTGTCATTTGTCGATTTTCATTTTTGATTAGTTAACCTTATTCAACAAATTCAGGCCCACATGTTGGTTCATTCCAATATTTGCCTCATGTCAAATTATTTTCGAACAGTTACTCACCCGCACTATGCGCGGTTAGAAATATTTTTTCACGTCATTTAAGTATTTTTTTCCACCAATAATGGTAGGTACATTCAGATCCTCAATCAATACTTGAAAACTAACATAAGCGTTGTTTATACTGACAAATTTTTTTTCCATAAATTTGCTGATGACGAAGGATCAAGCCTTCGGAACAGGTCCATATGTCCATGACCGTTGATCATTATTGAATTGTTCATGTGGTGGAGTGGTGACTGTGAGTTCTTTCACCACTCCTGGAAGGGATTCAAACTATTTCTCGAGTATACTACATGGGAATTATGTGGAAATAATATGGACAATGGAATCCTTTATGTGTCTTGAGTATGTTTACATTTTTCGTTCATCAAAAATATCCACAAGGTTATTACGTTGCCATTTGTTTCTCGAAATCTCAACAGCGCATCTGTTTTTCATCAATATAATTACCGACAAAAGATATCATTACCCAACCTATTCACTCATGCAAGTCGACATCTACATTGAGGAATTGCTTGACAAATCAAAGTATTATAGATATGACATCTTATAAGCATTCATTCATAGATGTTACCAATATGGGCTAACTTTTTATATATTCGGTATTCGTTAAGCCAGTTGATTCGAGAATATGTATCAAATCAATAACATGTTGAGCATTGGACCATTGCTGACTAAAACGAAACCTCAGAAAGATATATGTTTAGAGGAAGAAAGCTAGGAACACTCCATAGTATGGAGTTCATACCATTATTTGGTGAAAAGCCACATTGTACATTACGAAAGAATACTATGCTAACTGGAATACTGTGGAAGAAATTCCACCGATGAATCCTCCCAAAATGCAGAGATACCTGATGGAATTGATTTAAACTCTAATTACTTGGATGAACAAGTGTTGGTACCCTCCATAAAGCCCTTTGGGCCATGGGCATTTTGCCCCTCATCAATTGTGACAATATAAATTCTATTGTATTATATTATTGTTGCCTCCTTCTTTCACTTCCAAAGATTGTCTTTCAAAAATATGCTTCTGCTGATGATGGACTATTGATAGTCCGAAATATGTTCAGACACTGATAGTTCAGATGAGAAATTTGTGGAGATGACTTAGTGTGTCTTGCTTATGAATCTATCCACCCCACTGTGAGATACCATAGACTTTTACCATAGATCAATGAATACTTTGGTTCAAGTCTTTTGTCTAACGGAGATCGAAGGGGATGAATTGAATCAACGATCGCAATCGATATCTAAAGCATTTGATAGAGTATGGCACCAGGCACTCCTGAACAAGTTGCCTTCCTATGGTCTGCCGCCCCTACTATGCCGTTGGATTACCAGCTTCCTTAAAGATCGAAGTCTTCATGTAGTTGTTGACGGGATTACTTCAGACACACTGCCTACCAATGCAAGAGTACCACAGGGCTCTACTCTATCCCCAACGCTTTTCTTACTACATATCAACGATCTGTTGCACATGACTACCAACCCTCTCTTCAGTTTTGCTGACGATACCACTCTTATAGCATCATACTCCTCTGATACACCAATATCCGCAGCAACCAACCAAGGCCTACGTTTGCAACAGATCCAGACCGTCAACAACGATTTGGAAAGGATCCAACAATGAGTGAGTATTGTTCGCACGTCTGGGGATCAGCTCCAAAACACTCCCTGAGGTTGCTGGAGTCGGTTCAAAGAAGAGCCATCAGGCTTATCAATGACCCAACTGGAATGATCTTTGTTCGCCAAACGCGGCTGGCTCAAGTCTCATACCAATATGCAGTCAAAATTGAAACACCTAGAACAACATATTTCAAGAACTCCTTCTTTTGTAGGACCTCTTCACTGTGGAATTCTTCACCCACAGATGTATTTCCAGCGAACTACAATCGATTCACCTTCAAGAGGAGGATCCATCGATATTTGTCCCTCCTTAGTGCTGGCAGTTCCACCACGGGATTATAGGTTCAACCTTTTGCGAGCACTTCCGAATAATAAAAAAAGAAAGGTGATATCCACTTACCCATTTTCCCTCGATGGTGGAGTTGATAGTTAAAAACAAAATTTTTTTTGGCTGCATTTAACGAAGTCTTCACTCAGTGTGCTTGGCAACAACAAGTGTCGTCATACGTATATACATAGGATTTGGAAAAATATTGTCACACGATAATATAAGATGTTGAAAATATCATCATTCACTTGGAGAAACGTTACAATAAATAAACATGTCCTTTAAGGACATGCAATTAGAAAATATGGATATGGAAGACTGTGAAATTGCAGTGATTTGTATGATGGTTATTGTTACACACATGGACGTATATTCCACCCCATACCCTGACAAATTGTCAAAAGTTTCTAGACTACGTTTATTCACGACCACCTAGTATTTCTGACACTGTATTATGTTATTAAAATGGGGTGCATAAATACATAAATAACATTCATTATTATTATGGTCGAATGGAATATAATTCATTCTTACTATATGTTTGTGATGATAGCAGATAAGCATTTCGAACCCCCAAAAGTTTGGTATGATTCATCAGAGTAGAGAATGAATTTGGCGATTCTGATCATGGAATGCTTGGTGAAATTTCAAACTTTCGTTATTTGCAGAGAAATAAGAATAAGATAAGAATGTTTTTCTGAGTCGTACGAAGGAGAGGAATCCGTATCATACAATATACTAGATAACAATATAAAAACTAGATATTATCACTCGCAGTTTCAGCTCATAGATGGATATCGAGTCTGATTATCTCGATCTCTAATCTTCATATTCGCTACACGAAGGGATTTTGTATTATATTCGAGAACTTCTCCAGAATCTGTTGACATCAGAAATTGAAAATATGAAAGTGTTAGTGATTTGACTAACTTCATTTGTTGAACTACAAAATTGCCGAAATACTGAAATTCTTATAGGTTTTTTGTAATCTATGTTCGTGATTTTCATCAGTTATAGCTGAATAGGTGTACTTTCAGCAAACAAGAAATAGCTGGCCATTCAATGGCCCATTGATTCGATCGATGGCATACTGTGGTGATGGAAAAGTACGTGATAATTACGGTCTCAATCATATGTAATACCTATGTTGCACTCGCGTTGTGCTCGTACGATAGTGTATTTCCTATGGATCAGGATTCCACCATTTGCACGGCAGTGGGAAATCCATGGGTATAATCCATATCACGAAGTTCACTGGATCAGTAATGGTTGAACGATGAATGAAGGATATAGGTTCCTCAATGTCATTAGGTCATCAATGGAATGACAATGGGCCATCAGCCTATCAGATGCAATTCATTGGCAGCATTTTCTCGAGAATTGATAATTAATGTGTTTCCACTAGGTCCCCCATTTCGTTTTTTTCTACCCTTCTGCGTATGAGCCATCATTTTTCATTGTTAGAATGATGTGAAGTGAACAAGTGAATAAAAAGAAAGTTGTATGAGTGCATTATTATTCAATCTCATCAAATCGGAATAACGAATTTAGTTGTATATGAGATGTCTATATTATATAAACTGATATTCTTATCGAGGGACATCCATCGTGATATATTATTGTTTCTCTACCAATAAGTTTTGATTCTAAAAGGAATCTACACATACCTCAGGTTTGAGTCTTTGTTCCCACCTGACTATTGTTGCAGCCCCAACTAGCATTTATAGTCGCGATTACGTAATTACGACTATTGGGTCGACTATTAAGTAATATTTACTAGTTGCGGTTACGTTATAATTACGTCGTTACTACGTATTTACGACCAAAATGGGAAACAAATCACGAGTAATTATTACGGTTTGCCGACGTAGCGGGAACTCACACAATTACGTAATGCTTACGACCCGTCGACGTCGAAATTACGTAAAGATGTAGTAAATTTTCCTACCTGACTTTCTATTTCTTTTCCACTTAATAAAAATATTATTTTCTCTCTTTATTATTCTTCATTTCATCCATGAAGTTCACATTCACGAAAAATGAACAAGTCCAATATGCCTAACCATTCAATAAATAATACAAGGACAAACACGCGAAATAATTGATACTCGAACTTGAAAAATTCGAACAACATTCAGTTTTTCGATAAATGTGATGATTTTGCCTCGAAATTCAAGATGCGCCCACAAAATACGGCTCATTTCACCAAAAATATGGTTTTATTTCATTCGGCTATTTTTCAAAAATCATCGTAAATCATGTTAATTTCCATTATTATGCAATTTGTGATCGAACGAATGCTATTATTCTTCATAAAATGATGTTTATCAACAAGAAAAACCAAAATTATTTCCTGTTCAAATGGTTATCACATCAATCAATATGGCTTCCAATCGAAAATGAATCAGAAAGTTACTTTTGGAACTCGTCAGTTATGATAACCTATGTATTGGTAACTTCAACTGAATATAATTACCGAAAAGTTGTTTCAACTATGAAGGAATTGTTTGAGTAGGAATTACCAATATGTTTTTGTTTGTTTGTTCTAAAATTTGTTCTATCCGTCATTCGCTTGCCCCCTTACGAGCAACCCTCAAAAGTCTTCGAAAGTCTTGTGCGAGCAAGGAATGACGGGGGCCTTACCTTTTAACGTGTGATCCCAAACACTTTCTTGGGCCATCAGAAAAATTTCTGCAGTCGACGGGGATCGAACCCACGACCGGCAAGCGAATGCGAATTAGAATATAGACACTCTGTCCGCACGCCTACCTGTTACTTGAAATATCACCAAGAATTGACTAAATTATTAGGTGATCGATCAAGAACCGACAACGTCGTAGAAACCTAATTGGTGACCATAGAGTAATTGCAACTGTGAAGCCTTCTTGGGGTGGTAAGCGTTACCGTAATAATATATCCAAAGTTCCGAAACCTTAAGAGGAGGATACACCATGCATCAGTGCAATGAAAACATGTTTTCTCCGCCCCCACTTTTCATTGTTCAATATTGATTTTTTCGGAAAACAAAAAATATGGTGAGATGGAGAATTGAAATATCTAGGTTTCTCTGGGAGCAGAATTTTGAAAAAATTCACCGATATTCTGCAAAAAAATCATGAACATTGCATTTTTCGAGTATATTCAGAATTTTTTTTTGAAAAAACTAAGACAAAAACTCAAAATCCGCTTCCAGAGAAACATCCGTTCATCCTTTGTGAAGAGCCCAGTATTTTTTGTTTCAGAAAAAAACAATTTTTAGAGGGGGAAAAGTGGGGGCGCGCGATCCCATGTTTTCCAATATGCTGAAAACTGTGTTTCAATATTGGAATACAGGCTTATTTTGCGTTTTTGAGATTTTACCAGTGTGATTCAAAAAGTACGACACATTTACGTTTGTACTTCAGCTATCTATATCATTTTTCATCATTTCTGTTTCTTCATCCTATTCCTTGGGTACTTTTATACTGTCCACAATTTCCATACATTATTTTATATTATCGAATGGGGATTATAAGATAATTTTAGCATTCCAGTAAGGAAGTATAATATAGCACGATGTCCGTGAATCCTGCTCTCCGAAATGATAAATAAAAACATCAGATGATGTCATAGGTGCGAGGTGAAACGTTTGTCGGCAAAAGGGCGAGCCGCATTTCGGTTGACGATATACCTAGAGACTTTTTTTGAAGCGGCGAATTCCACGTAGAGACTCTCAAGGGTAGAGAAGATATTTTGTATTATATAGAAAATATATTGGGATTCGTGAAATAACCTTTTTGACCAATTGCGGTAGCGGTAGCACGTACTAGACTTCGCGAGTGTTTCGAGTGTTTACTTCGAAGTTCAGGTTTTTGTGATTCATGGGGAGACTTAGATAGCCAAATGGTGAACAGCAGAACGGGGTACAGACAAATTGATATATGTAGAATATATAATTATATACAGCATGTCTCACTCCAAACGGCCCCCCTCCTCTATATCTCAGCTATTATTGCTATCAATCGTGCGATTCTTACCAAATTTGGACTAGTATGAATTACCATTGATATGATCAGTTTTTAGGAAAAGAAACATCATTATGGACAGTGCCGTGCGTTTTTATTGAAATTGAAATGGGTTTCATAAATCAGGATTTTTTGTAGGAACTAACTTTACAGTATGTTACTCATGTTTTCGAACCTCCATGTGCAAAAATTCAATAATTTTATAATACTATAGAATGGGTCAAATTTCTCTCTTCATTATCAGCCCCGAATAAATAATGAATTCTAATTAACCGCAAATTCTGGAACGTTCAATAGCACCAGTAGGTAGAAAATTATGGTTCACATAAAAAAAACGAGGCACACTTTTTTTGTTGAACTAATCTTTTCCGAATGAATAATTTTTCCTACTCCCATTTTATAAGAAGCTAATTAATTATCTCGGATTTATATCATGATACAGATCTTAACCAATGAAGACACGTTCTTTTCATCATGATAACACATTTTTTGCCCATAAAAACACGTAGTACTGGGGTATAATCAAGTGGGTCTATGTTTCTATCTCACTTGCTCGAGTTGTTTGACATTTAATTCCAAATGAAAATCATAATGACAACGCGAATGCGTCAAAAGTTCATGCAATTCATGTACTTATGATGTTGGAGAATGCTGAAATATAAATAGTGAGAAATTAATTGATTTTTGGAGCGATAATTTCTATAGACCAGTTAGGCACTTTCTGGGATGAGAGTAAACCGGCAGACTCGCGTCATGGAAGCACGCGTACCAGTGTAGGTATATCTATTTATGTAAAAACTTCACAAACGATAAGATTTACACAAAATTCTCAAACACACGACATGTTTCGCTAATACAGTAGCTTCGTCAGGTGGTATACTGGTACGGCCGAGTCAATTCAAAATATCTATTTATATATGTTCTCGAGTATTGAATAGCGTAATACATGCATCGAAGTAACCGATAGTCGATCTGATCATATTGTGTTCTCGCTCGTGAGTAATGAATACTTTTGATGAGATGCAATTTGGAAGTTCTTAGTCGCAAATGTCAAATTTCTCTATCAATATTTTCATATTGATATAACTTTATTCAGATTTCCCCGTATTGTCTGAAAAAAATTGGAAATACAATACGGGCCATCGAAGTTGTCACTTACGACTTGTGGTCCTACAAAAAATAGGGTATGAATCTATCATGATATTGAACTATCAATACACTCCTATACAGGGTGTTTCCTAACTACGGTTCCTAACTGCAGGGGGTGATTTGTTAGGTCATTTTAAGAAGAAAAGTTCCTATGAACAAATGTCCGTAGTTGCTTCGTTTCTGAGATACAGGGCGTTGAAATTAAAGAAAAAAACGGTAATTATAAAATATCATGAATATCCTGGAACCGATTTGGTTGAAATTTGGTAATTTTATTTGTAAAATTTTCTAAAATTTCAGCATATCAAGTGTCAATTAAATTTTTTGTGGAAATAATGAAAAACTCATTTCTCCAATGCAGGTGTTCATGATATGCAATACAGTGGCTTTAATTTTTTTTCTAGAAAACGAAGCTGGATATGAAGAAAATGCAGAAGACCAAAAAGTTGAATTTTGAGTTGGTCCATCTAAACAAGATGCTGATTTACCAAAAAAGTCAGTGGCGTACTTTTTTTCACAATATTGTTAGCTGTGGTGCCCACTGAGACGCCACTGGCCCCAATAATTTCAATCTGAATAGGGCTAGATAAACGCCTTATTAGTTCAAATGAAAGTACAAAATTTCAACCAAATCGGTCCTGGGATAATCATGATATTTTATAATTACCGTTTTTTTTCTGTAATTTCAACGCCTTCTATCTCAGAAACGAAGCAACTCCGGACATATGTTAATAGGAACTTTTCTTTCTAAAATGACCTAACGAATCACCACCTGCAGTTAGGAACCGTAGTTAGGAAACACCCTGTATACATGGTTTCCTCGTGATCGAGCATAGAATACTAATTTACGTTCGCAAAAATGCTGATGCTGATACCCTCCATAGAATTGATGTGAAAATTCTCATAACGATGAAGAACAATATTATGAGGTTCGTTTTCGTGTTGAAAGATGCCTTCTCATGAAAAATCGACCCCGTTTTATTTTAATAGAGCCCCAGATAGAGAATACCAGTCCAAATTTGGTAAAAATCGCACGACCAATAACAAAGATATAGAAAGAGAAAAGCGTTTTTTCAAGTGTGGGACGCTGTATATGAAAAAAAAAAAATCCATCTACTACGATGTGAAATTGCCATTTGACAAATGACCCATCGTAATTTGCTGAAATTTTGCAGCTACGTTTCTCTATCGAAACTATTCCAGATGGCACCTTATGGAAAAAATCCAGATCCGGACATAGGAAAAATTCATGTTTTACTGATTTCTAAAGAGTTCACTTTGTGATCACTGTTCGCGAGAATTTTTATCAGAATCAGAAAGATCTGACGAAATGCCATGAGGACTGCTCTTCATTTTCAGGGCACGACACTTTGACCGGGTCAATGAAGAAATATGAAACAAAAACGTTCGAATGAATTTTCAATTTCGACCTGACTGATGAAGTAAACAGTACTTCCAACTGGATTCATGTAAATAGATTTTTTGTACATTTTTGTTGGCTAAAAATTGTCAGAAAAGAGCGAACGAGAAAAATCACAGTACCACTAACACTGATTTATTTGATGATTTGAAATGTTAGTTCTTGATCGAAATTCTAGATAGATATAAGTAGCCGTGCCCTATTTTTTATTTCATGATGTGACGTGTGATTCTTGCACTCAAGATGTCACTTTATTTTTCAAATGCTGAACATGGAGAAAGTTCAAATGTTTGCAATGTTCAATACCATAGAAGATTTACAGACCCAAGAATATGTATAGGGGTAAAACCTTTCTACGGCTATTGGTTATACTACGCTATACTTATATAGTGGAGTATACTACGGCCTTGCCAAAAATGCTATCTCGGAAACTAAGCGAGATATAGAGGTATAGTTATACTTTGGAGAAAATGATCCCCATCGAATTTCGAGCAACTTTGGTTTTTGTGTGTGGTCTGTCTGTCAGTTTGTCTGTACTCTGTGGTGATCATAAATCGATATTTCTCCGGAATCCTTTGACATATCGACTTGAAATTTAGCCATTTTATTGTACTCAAAACAATATCATGTCATTAAAATATGAAGGAAATCGGAAAACTCTAAGGTGGTTTTTCCGGGTTATTATTTCAAAAAAATCTCATCGCTCATGGAATGTCAAATGTGAAGCAATGACATCGCTGTCTAATAGATGAGCAGTACTTGACAGGAAATCAAATGGCTACAAGCCGAAGAAATCGAATATGTCGCTGTTATCTATTATAGCCGTAGAAAAGTTATGGCAGCATTCGCCAATATGGCTCATGCTGCAAACTTTATTCTCGTAGGAAATCACTATCTTTCCGTGCTCGTTAAACAATATACTTATTTCATTTATTACATAATCTGATCAATCACATCACAACGTGTGTAATCGCGAAAACACAAGCGGTCTTTCAATCCTGATTGGTCTATCAGCGTTGGTGTTTTCGAAGATGTAACCATGGATAGCGGAGCAAAGTCTGTCAGTTTGGCATAAAATAATCATATCTGTCGGCAGAATACGAATCGCTCAATTATAAAAAATTCTCTCTCTCTAGCAAATAACAACTCCGTTCTGAATATGTTCTCATGATTCTGGCTTTAATTGTTAACTCAATTATGTTGAAATACCACTCGTCGTGGTGTTGCCCAGCAGCACACTTTTGTGAAATGTTCATGCCATATACTTTCACCAGTACCCATCTTTTCGGATTATCAACAGAAGTCACATCACGTCAAATGATGAAAAACACCGCCTATACTATTTCATTATTACTTCATTGATATTTGTAAATAGAGACAAGTCACGATTTCGATCAAAAACGAACATTTCAAATCACCAAAAAAGCAGTTCTGTGGTTTCTTATCAACTACTCATATATGTCGATTCCTATCGTAAATTCACATGAATCCAGTTGAAATGAAAGAGTTATCAGCTAGGTTCAAATTGAAAATTCATTCGAACGTTTTTGTTTCATATTTTTTTATGAACCGATCAAAGTGTGTCGTGCAAATTGAAGAGCAGTTCTTATGGCATTATGTCTGATCTTCCTGAATCTGATGAAATGTTGCTAGAAAACTGATCATAAAATGAGCTTTTTCTATATAACAAGAGAACATGAATTTTTCGGATCTGATTTTTTTATAATATGCCATCTTGAATAAAGAAACGTCGCTGCCTAATTGGGATGAATCATATCTGAAATGTCGGCCATTGAAATTATAATATGGCAATTTCACATAATATCTTCGTTATTGAAGGCCAACAAAATCTTTCATACATGGAATCTCAACTTGTTTTGTTTCCCCTATTCACCATTTGGCTATGTGAGTCTCTTCATGAATCGCCCTGTATATCAAATTTGTCCTATAGTTTCTAGTAGCATCTTCCCCATATCGGTCAATATACAGCAAACTGATGACTATATTCAATTACAATATAATCCTTGTATCCTTGTGGAAATTCCTATATTTCACTCAAAAGTCTAGAAATATGGTGAATTGATCAAGAGAATTTTGATGAAATCATCGTGAAAAGAAAACAGCAGTTTTGCATTCATGCTATAAAATGACCCTTCTAACTATCATACAGAAGAGCAGCTTCGAAAATTCACGGCAACTTATCTCACAGCATCTAAAAACCCTTCACTTTTCTATATTTCGCTCTCGAATAATCTTGGACATCCCCTCGTATGTCTTCTTCGCGGTAATAAAATGCGCCTATCGAACGAGCGAGGCGGAGATATTTAGTGAGAAAGACGGAGTCCGTTCTGGAATTTCAAATATTTACCTCGTCTTCTACCCCTTAATAGGGGAGAAACTGAAGTATCATCGATATCATCCACTTAAGAGTAGTTTTGAGGAGTGACAGTTTCGAAATAGTTACTTCGTAATAAGCCATGAGAATTTCTCACTTTGAAGTTATTATCTAGTGTAAAAACTACGTAATTTTCACTCACTAAATAACTATCACTGACATTTATACTATGAAGTTCTGAAATAAGTGATAAATACGTTATTATCACTAAATATAGGTAATAGTTTCTTGAACCATGGTGCCTGTGACTGAAAATGCTAGTTGGGGCAGGCTTGGTGATATATGCAGTAATGATTTATATCTCACTTGGAATTCACTAATAGTTCATTCCATATACCAAAGAAGATTTGTTTCCAAAATTTGGCCATGTTTCAGGTATTCCTGAAATTACAACAAGAATCAAAAGAAACAAAATTCGTGAACTCTTGGGCAATTGACCAGACCATATTATGATTGTGGAAGTATGCAGGGTGTTTCAAGAAAACCTTACCCCCTTGCTAGCGTAGGTAAAACATTGCAAAATAAGTTGGGTTTGCTCAGTAAAAAAATGTCGTAACACCATCCGTTTTCAAGATACAAGGTGTTGAAACAATTTTTTTTACACATTTTTCACGATTATGTTGAAACTACTGGCAACATTGTGATGAAATTTTGTATGGATGATTCTTGGAATCTGACACATCGCATGCATTTGTTTTTATTTCTGACTCTCATAGAGGGCGCTAATTACACGTTTAGTATACCGAGTAGTTTTGAACATAACTTTTTTGAGGTTAGATTTTTCAATACAAATTTGATGTGTACTTGAACATCATTCGAATTCACACCAAAAACGTACTATTAGTAAAACTCGATACTGTGTTCCGTTTTCGGAATATTCCGATTTGAAAATGATAAAGTGGTAACTGTTGCTGATATGAAGCTATATGATTAGAGTGAGTATTTTAAAGAAGTATCACCTATTTATTGAAAACCAAAAACAACAATACATTTCTGATGCAAAACTTATTGATTCAACAATTAATCACAAGAATATATAACATCGAAACAGATTTTATTGAGAAGCATGGATTACACAGTTTTGTTGTATCTTGAGCAGAAAGTCTAAGCCACAAAGGTAAATTCACGTCGAGAGTTGTGAGACATAATTCAACATCACTCAAATGACCTAACAGCTGATCCTCAACTGTTCAGAAGAGTAATTCATTCTCAAAAAAAATATATAGGATCGTGTATTCCTCGAAACGTAGGACATTTTGAACACTTACTCCAACTGATTCATTATTTCATGTTTCTAGTCAACTATATAACTCTTAATTTTCTACTTATGATTCTTTGTTTCATCAATAACTACAGCACAAGAATAATTTCATTATTTTTGAACCTGGATAAATAGGTAATTGAACTACTCAATAAAATACTCTTATACCAGCATCATTACTACTCCATTATTTTCAAATCGATATATTCCGAGAACGGAACATAGTATCAAGTTTCACCTAGAGTACCTTTTTGGTGTGAAATTGAATGATGTTCAAGTTCATATCATATTTGGATTGAGAAATTCAACATCAAAAAAGTTATGAGAATCAGATCAAAAACAATTTAAAGCGATGTGTCAAATTTCAGGAAACATCCATGCAAAATTTCATTACAATGTTGCCAGTAGTTTCAGAATTATCGTGAAAAATGTGTGAAAAAATATTTCTTCAACACCTTATATCATGAAAACGGATGCCGTTACGACATTTTTTCACTGAGCAAATCCATCTTATTTCGCAATGTTCTACCTACCCCAGCGAGGAGGTTAGGTTTTTTTGAAACACCCTGTATACAGGGTGTTTCATAATTGAATGCTGATCCTAAAGGGCGATGATCCTTGGATGATTTCAAGGAGAGAAGTTCATATCAACATAATATATGTCCTGAACCTCTTAGTTTTTGAGCTACAGGGTGTTGAAATCAGAAGCGTACAGCGTTTTTTCAAACAAAATATTCAATATCAGGTCTAAGAGGACATCACTGGTAAAAGTAAAAGTTTGATTTCCGTCCCAAAACAAAATGTGTTTCCACTTATAGTGGGTGTCTACTGAATCACCAAAAACAATATCCTAGAACTGAAGGAACAAAATTCTTTGGTTTTTATTTTTTTACGCGAAAACGGTACGTTGTATGAAAGTAGGCCTAGGAACCAAATTTGCTCCAAAATGAATAAGAATTGAATAAAAATCTGGTTCTCAGAAAAATCAGTGGCGTACTATTTTTTTCTTCAAAAATGGTCAGTTCAAACTCCGTACGGACGCCACTGGTGAGAATTTTTAATTATCTTCCACGTAAAAAAATGCTCCCTATATAATAATGAAAAGGTGTATACAAAATATCATAACAATATCTAGGAGCGATAAAAAATTATGATGAAAAACTTATTTTTTTCTTGAAATTTCATCACCCTGTAGCTCAATAACTGAGAGGTTTGAGGCACATGTTGATATGAACTTCTTCTCTTTGAAATCATCCATGGATTATCGCCCTTAAGGATCAGCATTCAATTATGAAACACCCTGTTTATAGCTGAAAACGAGAAGTTTTATCATAGTTTGATTATTATTATTATTGAGGAGGAATATTCTCAGATAAAAAAAAATTGAACACACACGATAAGAATTTGAAAACAAAATCTTCTGAAAGTTGAGAATTTGCATTCTCTTTCATATAAAGATATGCATATAATATAATTCTGAATATTCAACAGGAAACAACTACTTTTCTGGCTATTTGCCACGTCGAACATTGAATTATATTTGTTGAATATTCAAAGAGAGAATATGAAAAATCAAAATCCTCTGAAATTGAGAATTGACATTATCTCTCAAATCGAATAAAATGATATGATGTATATCATGATATAAAAATATAAAAATATAACTTACCAATATGTGCAATATTGAAATGAAGATTGAATGTATAGGAGAAGTATACTTGTATGAATTCTGATCTTGATGAGCATGGACTTCCAGAAAAAAATCATTCCTATCAGTGATATGGGAATTATATCTCTCACAAACAGGTTCTATATATATAAAGAATATCATTATTACCATCACAATCATTAGAATAAATCACTCAGTTTTCATTGGGAATGCACTGAGAATACGTCAGTCAGTCATCACTGGGCCAGCAATGAACAAGTAATAAACGGAGGTACGGCTTTGCAAATATTGACGTAAAGTCGGCCAGTGGATAACTTATGTGATTTACCATTGAAAAATGCCAATATCAAGCCAATGATAGTTCGCTGGGGTGACATTGCTCTGAAAGTGATGGCCTATTTATAATTGTTCGCTGGGCTCTATTATGGGGAATTTTTTTCAGATTCATCGCGAAAGCTGCTTCTCTTCCCAAGCTGAAGACTACTTTACACCTCAACAGCTTCTTATAATCTACACTGTACCATAAAGATGTCGCCTGTTTCAACATACTGATTTATATCAAAGTTTATTATATATATTAAATAAGCTATAAGGCGGCATTATTCTTAAACGAAAATAACCATAACCGTCTCCTTCAGAACCAGAACATAACAAAAACTTTGTATAATTGAATCGCTAACAACTCAATTCACTCCTGTAACCAATATATTATATATATCTATCGATTACTTGAGCCAAATGGCGTCAGGGCATCGAATAGACAGCTCTAATATTGCTAAAGAGGGGTTCCAACCTTCGAGAGAATGGTATATAAATCCACTGGATTTGTGTAAGTTGTGCATTATTATATTAAAACTTACCGCATACCCGTCGAAGTTCAATGTGTTCATAAATGATAATTACCATATTCGTAAATGAGGAGCAGCTTATTGGGGTGAGAATTCACAGGGGTTATGCAAATTTTGATAAAGTATAGTGATATTGAGTTATATAAAATATAAAGCTTCATTTTGTTCGTTACTTAAAATAGCTGAGGTATAACAAAATATTTACGAGTATATGAAAAATAACCTTTGGAAATTATCATTATCAATTTTATCACATTCAAGATTTGCTGACACAGTATAATATACCTTCTTCATCACGTGAAATACTCGTGAACTCATATTGACTTGCTTAACTTTTATATCTCACTTTCCCAACCTGGAGTGTTCAAAATTACTTGTGGAGAGGTTCGCTAAGCATTCATTCTCGGAAAATATATGCACAAAAGGTATATACATAAAAATTTGGTGTACTGGATCATTTCGAAATGGAGAACTGAAGTCAGACAGGTTTAAAACGAAAACAAATTCAACATAGGTGAACCATACCCATTTGAAAAAAAAATTGTTGATGAAAGTTTCGAAATTTCACACGTAGAAAATGAAGGAATGAGACGAAATTATTTGGAATCATTAGGAATCAACAAACGCGAAAAAGTTATTTCAATGCATTCTCCATTGATTCCGAATGAATTGATCAGGTCTTGATTTAAATAACTTGGTAATGATGAATAAGAATCTGACAAGAAAAAGTTCAATGAACAAAATCATGACAGCTCTCTATATGGATGGTATTTTGTAACACAAAACAAATTTATTCTCGCAGTGTTTATGAATCAGGACGACATTGATATATAACAAAGGACCTTTTGGCAAAGGGGTGACGACTAGTACACAAACGATGAGAAAGTAATCCTCGTAATATGCCGCAGTGTATATTCTATGCCAAGTAGTCCGGTTAGCGGCGTATACCAAACGATTCCTGATTCAATGAGCATTGTGGATTCGCACTACATGTGGGTACTTTTCCAGGGAGCACCAAAACATCCCAGGGATTAGAGGGTTAGAAAAAACAAAATCATCTCCACAGCCACAACGTTTAATAATCGAAAGATTATTTAGGAGAACATGTTTTAAATAGTCATATATGTCCATCGTCAGCCTTAATCCGTACGAACCAAAGATCCCTTTATTTAATATAAGTTGATCATGAAAAATATATGAAATAGAGAATTCACTCACGTGGGAATGAAACAACATCATGAAAATACTTTGAATAAAATCATTGTGCAAATGAGCACCAGTTAGGGGTCAGGTTAATCGTGAAGGGGCCCTATGCCCCTATGAGGAAGTACATAATCAATATTCAATGTCAAAACAGATTTGTGGAAAAACCGAAAAAACAGTGGAGTCAAATGATTACTCAAATCAAACCTACATCATCAGATGATCGAGGACAAATAGCGTTCTTACAAATTCGCAAAACGTGAGTTCTGTGCTGACCAGACACCTATGTAAACTTTTTCAATTCTATGGTTTTTTCATTATTCAACTCATAGTAATATGATTTTTTTTATCGCTTGGAGCGAACGAAAGGAAACCCCTATAATGTTCGAAGAACATCGTGCGCTCCTAGGGAGGATAAGGACAGGAGGTAGGTATTGGATTTTTTTCGAACTTCTGGAGATTATATGTTGTTGGGAATAATTCATGCACTGAATTCCAGAGCCTAGTCGTTCTATTATGGAAGAAGGAGTTTTGATAAAGTGCTGTTCGACATATCTTTCGAGGATGAAAACGAAGGGATGTGCTGACTGGGCTTGTCTAGTTCGTCTGATTGGTATTGCTAGTGAGGGGATGATAGCAGAGATTTCCGAAGAGCATTCCCCGTGGAAGTATCGATAGAAAAGTGAAAGGTCGCCGAACTTTCTACGGTGTTCCAATGATGTCAAAAAGTGAGTGAGTGTGGCGTTACCCACCAGGCGAATGGCTCTTCTCTGGATGGAATCTAAGAGCATCAGAGTATGTTTTGGTGCCGAACCCCATATGTGGGAACAGTATTCTAGAACAGGCCATATCTGCGCTTTGTAGGTCATGAGAAGCTGTTGAGGTGTAAAGAAGCTTCTCGCATGGAACAAGAATCCGAGTTTTTGTGAAGCAGCTTTTGCGATGGATCTGACATGATAATTCCATGAAAGTGTGTTACTGATGGAAATACCGAGCATAAATATGGTGGGCTTGGTGAAGATGGTGGTGCCAGACATTACAATATCGAGCATACTGAGTTCCGCCTCTCTAGAGAAAATACAGGCTTGAGTTTTAGTGGCGGTAATTCAACTAGGTTGTTGGTTCCCCAGGCTGTGATTCCAGCAAGGTCTTCAGTGACAGCATTGACCTGCCTTCGCCGTGAGTTCTTAGTTTCCTGGAAACGGGAATTCTGGAAGAGAACGCAGTATGGAGGGTACTATTATCTGCAGAGCTGTGGATGAGGTGAGTTGTTACTCCCAACAGATCATTGAAATAAAGGATGAATAATGTTGGTGCCAAAATTGATCCTTGTGGAACGCCGGAATTGATGCCAATGGTATTAGACGATACACCGTCCACCACCACGTGAAGCGATCTGCCTGAAAGAAAACTCAATAAGAGATGACATAGCTGAAGTGGTAAGCCGTATGATGGTAGTTTGTGGAGGTGTCCTTCGTGCCAAATACGGTCAAATGCTCGATGTCCAACGTGACAGCTAGAGATTTCCCTTGTTTTTCTAATGAAGCTTGCCATAAATGAGTGACGTAGGCAAGTAGATCTCCAGTAGATCTTCGGTGGCGAAAGCAGTATTGTCTATCATTAATGATTCCTGAGCTCTCCAGATATCTGATAAGCTCAATATTGATGGATTTCTCCATCACTTTGGAGATTACTGATAACAGGGCAATGGGCCTGTAGTTGTTGTGTAGGTTCTTGTTCCTTTTTTTGGGGATTGGTTGGAGTCTAGCTGTCTTCCAGCATGATGGAAAAATACCCGACCTGTACGAGACGGTGAACAACTTGCAGAGAATCGGTGTTAATAATCCTGGTGCATATTTTTCGAGAATAATGGGTGGAATTGTATCAGAACCGTAAGCCTTAATCGTTTTGAGACCAAGCAAAATTCGTCTGATCGTGCGTTGACGGAAGACGATTTCAGGCATTCGACTCTCAACGGGTGGAATGTCTGGCGGCACTTTTCTTTGGGAATCTGAAGTAGATATTGCTGCGAACATCTCTACAAATATATTCGCTTCCTCCTGCGATGTTGTTGCTCATGTGCCGTCGGATTTGGACAGTGGTGGAAATGAACTATTAGTGAACTTTCTTCCGACCGCTTTAGCAAGGGACCAAAACGAACGGGAGCCATTGGGACAATCTATGAGTTTAGATCTTATCTTGGCATTGTATGTTTCTTCCGAAGCATCTATTGTTTGGCTGCAGTTATTCCTGGTATCAACGTATTCTGCTCTGGTCGCGAGGTTAGGGCTTTTGCTCCAGCGATGGTAGGCTGTTTGTTTCAAGGCAACAGTTCTAGAACAGTTTTTGTTGAACCAGGGTTTCGATGATGATGATCTTTTCGAAGAAGCTCCCAGTTATGAAATCTTTTTCCTGCTTTTGTTTCTATTACTCGCCTTCATGTTCATTCCAATTCGTGTACCTAGGTATCTTCACATTGTTTCAGGTCGAGTGGTGCTTCTGGTCGTCCACTATACTTCATCTACGGACAGTTGACATTGTCACTGTCATATGTGTCTTGTCTTCACAGAACTTGTGTTTTGCGTATTACTATAAGAACGCCACTTGTCCTCCATCACCTAATGATGTAGGTGTGTTTTGAGTATTTGACTCCACCAATATCTCAGTTTTTTTCCACAAATGGGTTTGCCAATATATCTTGATTATGTACGTCCTCATAGGGACACAGGGCATTTTTACAATCAACCTAACCTAACCTAACCTGACCGTTTTCATAATGTTTTTTCAATTCCACGTGAGTAAATTCTCTATTCCATAAATTTCCCATGATTAACTTGTATCATATTATATGACTTTTGGTTTGTAAGGATTGAGGCTCATTATAGCCACAATATACAGTTTTTTTTAGCTGTTCATCAGATAATACAAAATTGATGCAAAAAATCATCGTCACAACTCACAACCTAGAAATGAGCAGACAATGCGTTATGTCATTGAAGAGTCTCTTTTCCATCAATTTATCCACTCTTCGTTTATGTATGGTGAGTTCAGCAAGTTAAGTACATATGAAGCAGTCAATGATAGGCTACTCGACATTTGATTCTTCAATTACTATAATTTGGCGGAATCAGCGTTTTTGTCGACACTTCTGGAGACCACTTTTATTTCCAGAGCTTGTAGCTATACGCTACACAAATGAAAATTATGAGGAAATATTTTCATTATTCGTTTCAATAAAACATACACGATCTATATCATGTGACATAGCGTTTCAGATAGATATATCGGTGTTTTTTTTCTCTGCGAATGTATTCGTATATCTTGCGATTTCAATTGTCAACAGCTATAATGAACAAACATGTTTGACATTTCGTGGAAGATTGCGAACTTTTGTATCTCGGCGTGAGCTTTTTCACGGCAACGCAACGCTTTTGTTCTCATAGGAAACAATCATTAGTGTTTCTGATGAAAAGGAAGTTGAAAAGTCTGTTGGTGACAATAACTTCCATAAAAACAGAAATATAATGATTTGAGAAGGGTTCTAGTCGGTTATGTCAATACATGTTTCCTATAAATGATTGAAGCCTTCGAAATATAAGGAGTATAATTTTATGATATTCTTATTTTCAATCAAACAATAGTTCATTTCCCAAATTCTCATTCATCATTCATGATACACCAGGTAGTGCTATCCATATGCCAGAAGTATTCTAAATGATACACAGACTAATATTCTGTCTGAACAGCGGTGTATTCTCAGTAATACACCGGCATTGAAAAATGCATTATCTTATGGTCTAGCAGCCTGGCAGCATGAGGGCAGCATAAAGAGTGTAGGTATGAAACAAATACTGATGGCAGTGAAATATATCGATTTGTTTTTTTGTTTGTAAAAACTCAAAAATGGTATAATATCAACACAAAAATTAGTTCGATGGCATCAAAAAATACATTGGAACAAAATAATCAATGACAATGGTTGAAAGATTCTCTGCAAAAAAATTGATTCCTCACACACTGATCGCACACAGTTTTCACTTGTGCAGCCTTCTTTTCTCTTCATTCACCACTTCAGAATGGATGTACTGAATTTTCTGTAACATTCGTTGCACCGACCCCTTTCATTTTGACAAATGTTGAACCAAATGATGGATTCTTCTCTTGCTTTCTACTGTTCGTTCAGAACTGAGAAGCGATTGTATCTATCTATCCAAATTGCGTGATTTTCAATTTTGTAGAGTGTTCCATCCATCCATCCTAATGAACCGATGATTTTGATCATCTCCTTACTATCTGTAGGAGTCCAGTCATGTAAACGGGGCATAGGAGCAGTGTCACCTTCTCCTAAAACCTGTGTTGCATAAAGATTTGTCTCGATTACCATTTCATCTGGAAGTTGCGAAGAAAGAGAGACCTCGGAGTAGTCTTTTGGGTCTGCCAAAGTCCAAAATACCACTGATGTTGGAACCCATTTCACTGGATCCAGTAATCTGAAATACTTTCTGGTTACCTATTTAATCGGTCCATAAAATATTGTCGGATACATCATCATCTGGTTGAGGCGATAATGAAGACTGACTGTCTATATTTGTTTTCAATTGGAGTGATGGGGACCTAGTGCTACCTCTGGATTGAAGTGATGGAGTTATCCTATTTCTATCTGGTTGGGGTTTTGAAATGGAAGCACTATCTCGTAGCATTGCATCATCATGATGACAATAATATGATTCCGATTCTGTCTGGTAATGTGGATCGGCGTCGAAATTATCGAAATCCCTGTTACTTATGTCCTCATCAAGGTATTCCCCTGTTTCATGTATATTTTTGATTCCACTTTTAGAATAAAACCTTTTCGATATTTTCATGTTCATCACTGTAGTCTTTATATACAGTCACTTTTTCACCAACACTTGAAAGCTTCAATCTCTATAACAATAGTACATCGATTTAGGTGCACTTTTGCTCTGAATGAGAAAATGGAGCAAAATCTATCTCTTTCTTCGTTCAAAAATGGATAGATTAGGTTTTAAGCAAGTGCACGTGAATCGTAAAGGGAAGTGAAGTAGAGGACACTGTGGCGCTCGTCAATCTGAAACAAAAAAAGCATTGAAAATATTAAATACCTAAATGATTCACTCGGCCCAAAGGAACAAAATTATTTTTGTTTGCCGAGTGTATATATTGTCTTTATTTCCATGATAACCTACAGTCTAACAACAATTCCTACAACAGTTCAGAAATCTCAAGGGGGAGCTCGCTACTTCTTCCACTCAACCCTTGTCATGTTTAGTTGAATAACTTTTTAATAATTGTCATGCTTATTATACTAACCAGATCTTAGACTATAACTAAACGGTGAACGTTAAAGGAGATCAAGAATGAGAAATAGGTGAAAAGAAAGTCAATGATAATGATGATAATAATGATAATATTAATAATAATGATATTAATAACAAGAAAATAATTGAACATCAATAATGAATGTATATATGAATATGTACAGGAAAGTAACGCTTCTGAATGCCATTATGAAAAAAATCTAATTAATTTTTGAAATGTGCCGAAATAGCTCGCGCATGAATTTTTTTTATGTTCTGGTTCCCACGAAAAGGGATATCCTGTAATGTTCAGAGAACATCGTGGGAACCAAGGGAAATAATGTAGGGATTGGTGTTCTTCTTGAAATTCTGGAGGTTATATGCCTCGGGTAAAACCTTTCTTGGCAATGTGTTCCGTAGCCTCGCTGTTTGTTGGATGAACGAGTCTTTGAAGTGAGATGTTCTGCATGTCTACAAAGTGACCACGAAGAAGTATGAACTCGACGGGTTAATCTCGCGAGAAATCTGATATTCAAGGAGAGCAATGTCCATGAAAATATCTGAAAAAACGAGCCAGATCGCCAACTTTTTCACGGTGTTCCAGAGAAGTGAGTGAGTTTGTGAGCGAGGCATCACCCACGAGACGAATTGCCCTTTTTGGACAGAATCCAACAGTTTCAGGGTATGTTTAGGTACTGCACTCCAAATATGGGAGCAGTATTCCAGGGCAGGTCAGATCTGTGCCTTATCATCAGCAGCTGACTGGAAGTGAGATAGCTCCTGGCCCGAAACAGAAAACCAAGTTTTCGAAATGCACTTTTAGCAATTGATCTCACGTGATTTTCCCAAGTAAGGTTATTGCTGATAGTAATACCAAGCATCGAAATGGATGTCTTCAAAGGTATGGGTACTTCTGAGAAGCTCATGTTGGGAACAGTGAGATCGGCTTTTCTAGAAAAAAGGCATACTTGTGTTTTGTTTGCATTGAATTCTACCAAGTTATTGAATCCCCATTCGAGAATTGTTGCCAAATCATTGGAAAAGAAGATAACAACAGGAGAGAAAGATCAAGGAATCTGCTTGTATTTTTCTGAACAGAGACAGTAGCATTGCTTCCTGTTCAGTTGATGATGATAGAACATGGTATTCAATACTGGAATCTGAAAATGAAAATGGGAAATTCAAGATTAATGAATGGAGAGATCCTGTAAGTAATTTGATTTCCAACGTCATCAATTGTCACTGAGAACTGAGAAATGTCAGGAAAAATACGAATTTGCCATACAACAAATCCATTTTTTATGTTGGAAACGGAAACAGATTCTGTTTTTTTCATTATCATTCAGAATGATATGTGATATCATATATATGAAAGAGAATGCAAATTCTCCAATTCAGAATATTTTATTTTCAAATGCTTATCGTGTATATGTTCAATAGATGAAATTCAATATTCGTCGTGGCATATAGCCAGGAAAGTACTTGTTTTCTGTTGCATAAACCAAGGAAGAATTGATATTTTCATCACATAAAGAATGCAAATTCTCAATGTATTTCTCTATATGCATATATATCAATTTTTTTATATTCATAATAATATTTGGGAATATTCCTATTTCTGTTCAATGGGAACAGATTCGTTTCCGAAACGTCCATAGATAAGTAAAAATTTGATACTTTTTCTATATATACCTTTATTCCTCTTTTCCACACCTTTTTCATACAAATTGTCACTGACAATGAGTTGGTGATTTTTTTTCTTTTAGGCTCTCTGATTGGAAAATTCTTTGAACGCAGTGACATTTTGAGGCGAATCATCTGATTTGTCCTAACTACACGTATATTAGAATAGTATTCATATTCTTATTTCATAGAGACGAAGAGAGAAAACCCGAAATGAATCTGGAATAGTGATTTATCCTCATTTTCCTTCAAATTATGCTCTGATAGCATGCAATTTGCAGACAAGAGTACACAGAGAACAAACAACTTCCGAACATGAAAGAATAATCATTTAAACGTGGCCCTATCGAATCAAGTAACCCAAAACAACAAGAATAATTGAACCTTCGCCAACTGTCGTGAATATTCCATCAGGGCGTGTCTGCAAAAAGTAACAAGTTCATCGGATGGAAAAGATGTCGGCGAATTGTTTTTCCGGATGCGTCATTTGAATATCGATTGAGTCATTAGTGTCCTGCTGATCGATTAATGATCATCCTCCGGTAACTGTTTTGGTGATTTTAATTAGAATGGAACGATGTAGACCTATGAATATTTATTCGACAGAGCTGATTAGAAATGTCTGTTTGATGTCGTACATGTTTAATTTGTAGATGGGCAGATATTTTGGAATCATTTTCGCTGTCAATTTGTCTGATGATTAGAAGATATTTACGATTTGAGTATAATACGGTTTCAAGAATGTTTGAATCAGCTTTAATTATTTTGTGTCTGGAAGTATTTCGAAAGGATGCGTATGGTCAACCCACGCATATAACCATACATGGAGATGATGAAACTAATCAACTGGTAGCAAGTGTCGTAACGAAATTTGATTCTCAGTTTTATTATTGTTCATGTTCTTTGAAAGATGGATTTCCGAAATTATCGGGGGTTCGAAGATATATAAGCAAAGGGTAAATGAACAAACGAGCTCATGAAACCTTATTGAGAAAGAATGATAGATTGAACTAGTGCACTGTATTTTTTTATTATCATTCCTTCTCATTATCCACAATATAGCTCTGATTGTTCACAGTTCAAGAATTTTTACTTTTTATAATGAGATCTCATCTGATTATGAAAAGCTCGAATTTCCTTGCTGCAAGAACAATATTGTTCAAATATATATGATGAGAGAATAACTTGACAATAGAAGAATTTTTTTGTTTCTAACTGAATGATTCTTTCTTCGACCAATACGTACTGTGATAATATAGGAATATCCATTCGAATCGAGATTTATTTTATGAATAAGTCGAAAAAATTCTGTAGAAAAATCCCACAAATATTTGAATGAATAGAATAGATTGAAAAGGAATATTCTCAGATATATTTATGAACACAATTAAAAATGGATATATATGTAATAAAGAATATTCGCATTCTCCATGTGATGAGCATATTATTTCTTTCTATTCAACAGAAAACAATTACTTTTCTGGCTATATGCCACGACGAACATTGAATTACATCTATTGAACACACGATGAGAATTTTAGAGAGAGCATGAGAAATCAAAATTCTCAGAAATTGAAAATTGACATTATCTCTCAAATCGAATAGAATAATATGATGTATCATGATATAAAAATATAACTTACCAATATGTTCAGTATTGAAATGAAAATTGAAATGTATAGGAGAAGTGAATCTGTTTGAACTCTGATCTTGATGAGCAATTCGATCTTCCGGAAAAATTATTCGTATCAGTGATATGGAAATTGTATCTCTCACAAACAGGTTATATGACTCCACTCGAGTAACACTCATTTCGGATATCAAATCCTCATCAGTCACCTGAAGTCGAGTTATTCTCTCCAGCCATTCTTCATGATATACACAATTTTTATATCCATATAATATAACTAAAACTATATCGAACTGACATCTGAGAATTATAATTTGTTGACATTACCACTGTCATCTGGGCATTTGTTTTTGAATGTATGATGAATTGACTTTTTGAAAGTCTCGTCTCGTTGGTCTCGTGTTAATCACTGGACATTTTGAAAGATTTCCTTCAGTTGTTGGGAATTTGTCAAAACATTATCTTCATCACTATGGACTTCATATCACTGATAATCATCGAGTAGGTATCCAACTATCCACCCAAATAACTATTACATAATAATTCATGATGCTTGAGAGCGCAACCATTTTACTTTTACTTTCCACCACACAAGTACCACTCGAATTAAATATGCATTAGTATTAAAAGCTCTCAATGAAGACCCAACACAGGCTGCTATCAACTCGATCCCTCCCAGCTGAAAAAAAAATACACACTCCTAATAGAAAGGTCAAACACAAGAAGAGCATGTGTGTAAGTAGTTGTGTTCACCATCCTGCAGCGCCTGGCATCAGCATTAGCATAAAGAGTTGGTAACGCCGAATAGGCCATAGGATAGATCTCTAGATTAGGCTCTCTACATAATGACCGTTATTAAGATGCATTAAGGTCGTACAGCTTGTATAATATTTTAATTGATGCGAGAACAGTGGCGTTCTGGTTTGACGTTGAGAACGGTAGCTACTTTGCTACTGCTGCTGAAGTGAAACAAAACTTAGTCAACTTAATTCCAAGATCTACAAAGCAATATTTGCCTTACGCACGATACAGATGAATACAAATAAAGAAGTGGCCAAGATAACGCATATTTTTACAGCCTCTGTCACCTAAAGGAAGAACTCAGGAAATGGGAAGAAATTGAGAAGTTCTCCTACTGGAGAGCAACTCCAGGTCAACGACAAGCGAAAAGGGTTCATCAACCTTTCGCAGAACCGAGCCAAAGAGCTACTCAGCCTCAGCAAACCAGAGCTAAAGCTCATCATAGGCTTTCTCACAGGACACGGCCCTCTGAGGTACCACCTCGATCTAATCATCAATTATACGTGTATACCAAGGTTTATACAGTTTACTGAATTGAACGATCTTTTAATGAACCTCATCAAATTATGGCTCCATGTAATAATATATAATTCAGTTCATGGAAGAATATCAACAAGCTTGCTGAGGTCATTCATGAAATTGTGAATGCCTCCCAGACAGTATTTCCTTCAGGGAGGAAAAAACATAATATCCCTTCTGCTTAAGAAAGAAGGCACCTTCTTTGGACGATCTAACTTCACTTGGTCATACTGAATCTTCTTCCTGAAAAGAATATCGTCAGGAAATCACTAGAGGAGACAGATCAAAGAATACCGTCCGTCGCCAGCATTGAACCCGGTTCGCTGGTGTGGATCTCATATACTCGAGCAACTACGCCACTACTCCACGAACGCACATACCTCATACTCATACTGTGGCGTTAGTTAGTTCTTCTGACGTCAGTATAAACAACTGACGAATTTGCGTCGTGTTCTGATTGAAGCATTTCTTTGAGAATTGTAGAAAAAATTGAAAATTCAGAGGAAGTCTCTGTATCTTCTCACATCGTGATAAACGTGATAGTCATAATTCCAGATTTTTGGGATTTTTTCTCCTCATCTCTATAAAATGGAAATATGAATATTATCACAATATACGTGTAAGTAAGGACAAATTGAATAAGAGAAAATTTGATATTTTTTTCATATACCTTTATTCCTCTTCTCCATACCTTTTTCAATTCAAATTGTCACTGACAAGCTAGTGAATTTTTTTTAAGGCTATCTGATAGGAAAATTCTTGAAACGCAGTGCCATTTTGGGGCAAATCATCTGATTTGTCCTCACTACATGTATATTGGAATAAAATTAATATTTTCATTTTATAGAGACGAAGACAGAAAATCCCAAAAAATCTGGGATAATGAATGTACCACTTCCCCAATTAACCTACAGACAGCATTTAAATGTGATAGTATTCTAGAATTGAGTGTTCTTGCATATTGTACCATTTTTCACGAACAGAAATACCGATGATAGAAACAGGAGAGTTTTTATGCTAGAAATAATGATGTGCCCACAACATCCCTATGTAGAAACTGGGCCTCGAATTCGAAATACTATTCTGTCTGAGAGGCACATCCTCCTACGATATTAGTTTTATTTCGCGTAAAACATGTTATCTCGAGGATCGTAACAAACATGTTTGTTATGCGAAGCATGGAAGGAAGGTGAATAACTTAATCTGCATCTATCTGAAAAAACTGCCACTCCTGCAGTCTGCATTTCTAGAAGGAAAACATATTTTTCGTTAAAGAAAATTCCACCTTTGCTTGAGATATCTGTGCTATATCAGACATCCTCAGTTGGAAATCTCTGTCTCCGTTATATTTTTCATGTTTTCAATGAAATTTGAAAAAGAGGATGAATGGCGCGGCTACTATACGTAATTGTTCACAAATAGTTTGAAATCTAACATGTTCAATTATTCAAAACTACCAATATGAAGAGACAGAAAGATATGATGAACAATATAGAAACCCATATACCTATTTAAGAATGATATTCAATAAAGTCCTCTATGAAGATTATTTCTGATGAAATAAAAGGACGATTTACCTCGTAGAATGACTATGAGTTTTATCCAAATTGTTGTTTTCATGATTTTTCTATATTCTATATTCATTCCTTACACAGAGAAAAACGTTTCTTTGCGTGAAACAATCTCATTTGTTTGACTTATATTTGTTTGCAAGAAATAAATGTTATTTGCGAGAAACAGTTGTTATTTCTTAAAACCAAATCAGATTCTTTGTTTGAAATCATCGGTTCATTTGAATGACATTTGTTTGGGTGAAACAATAGCATTTGTTGAAAATATATTTATTTCGAAGAAATAAATGTTACTTGGAGTAAATAAATATTATTTTGAACAGAAATATCACATTGTTGGCGAGAAATAATTTTGATATAAATATGAACAATTGATATTGTTGTCATGCACAAACAAAGAATTTGTATTTAAAAAATATATTTGAACAGAGCGAGTGTGTCATTCATCTCGAATAAATGCGCTTATTGAAATTACATTATAGAATTGTTCTTTTGAATGACAGCACAATTTATAACAAAATATAGTAATTTTTGGTCCAAATCAAATATTGCTTTGATTATATGCGCTTGTTTTTGTTGTGTAGTCGAATGTTCGCATGATTCTCGCATGATTGGGAAAAGGAGAATCCAGATCCAGAAAAAGTAAAAACAACTGACTTATTTTCTTCTACCAAAGTAGAATCGACGATGCCCATGGCTGAAAAAACCACCAAACCAAAACTTAAAGTCTTAATTATTATTGTTCAGTTCGGTGGCGTGACTTGTTTCTATAATATCCAAAATAAGAGTTGCCAGATCTGACAACAAATTAGGCGCTTTTGTCTTTGGGTGGTCAATGGCTTTTTGACATGATTTCAAGAATTGATGTTTTATGGCTGGATCTCCTGCAAACCCAACATGAAGTTGTATCTTTACTCGAGCTGAATACCTATTCTGGATATGACTGATACGCAATTTGAAGCAAAATTTTGAACCTGAGATGCTCGGTCATCAAGTATTTTTGAAAAACGGGTAAACGTTCAGTCAGCAAACTTTAATGTTGGTCTTCGAATTATATTTCCCTCACCTTTGGACTCGCCTGGCACCTACTTCTCATCAAAACCGTCTGTCAATTCGTATCTTTTTTCTATACAATGTCTAATTGACATCATAATATAATTTCAGGTTTACAGCGGCAAGTTAATTTTTCAAATCATTTTTACACTTGAAAAATTAAGGAGATGATGACATGCAAGGGCTAGACCTTCATCCTATAAAAATTTCTTGTTTTATACAGATAATAGAAAAGGTTTACGAGCTCTCCGGCTCCATCTGGCAACCCTGTCTGAAACGTATACAATATACAACTACCTGGGGCCGTATTCTCGACAAGTGAGCTTTTTGTCGTATACGCATCAAAACGAATGGTTCATGTGCGAGTACTTCTCCAAAGTGGTATTCTTGACAACCACTCGATTCGCAAAACGTATACGCTGGAAAACGTGCGATCGTGATGCGATCAGAGCATCCGGCACCACTGTAATATTTCACGAAAGTCGTAAATTGGTCCGTTAATTCACGTTCTGTGAATTATAACATCTGTCAATGTGAAAAATAACCGGCAAAGATTCAAATTCTTTATATTGTTTATATTGCGACTGCTGTGTGCAAGCAACCTTTATTCCACCCTCAATCTTATATTTGAATAATAAATATGTCGTCTCAGCGAGAAAAAAAAAGTCAAATAACAGAAAGTCAGAAGAACTGCCTCATTGAATTTTTGAAAAGAAACCCGAATCTTCAATCTGGTAAGTTTTCCAATCAGTTCACATTCAAAGACGCTCAAAGGAAATGGACTGAAATAGGTACTATACTCAATAGTATGCCGGGTGCTACCAGAGATTGGAAGGGTTGGAGAAAGGTAACATATATATGACTCCAGTGATCCATTTAATGTAATTATTATATACCTACCTATGTTTTAGACTTGGCAAGACCTGAAATCCAGGACGAAGTTAAAAGTGAGCAATAAAAGAAAGCATGTCAGAGGAACAGGTGGTGGACCCCCAGTCGAAGAGGAATTGTCTAAACTTGAAGAAGACATAGTAGACATTGTAAAAGTGGTTTCCATCAAGGGTCATAAGGAAGCTTCTGAATCAGTAGTCAACTTCAATTTTTCTGATGATGAAAATTTTTTAGAGAATTCAGATGATCAACAAAATGAAGTATTGATAATAGAAGGACCATCTGCAGAAAATGATGGACAGGTTCCAGGAACTTCCAGAGAACCTGTCACAGAAAACAGAAAGGCGGAACCTACTTCAATTGAAGAACCAATTCCGAAGAAAAAGAAATCTTCAACTCTGAGGCACACTATTGATGCAGTGAATGACTTCAAAGTAGGTATGGATACAAAGATAGGGATAAAAAAAAAATATTACAGTGAAAAGATTGAACTGATGAAAAGGATTACTATTGCAAAAGAAAGGAAAGCAGATGCTTCAGAGAGAAGAGCTAATGCAGAGGAAAGGACTGCTTCTGCCTATGAGAGAATTGCTATGGCATTAGAAAGTTTTTCTGAAAGCATACTGTAATATGGGTCTACAATCTGTTATAGTTGCACTATTATTTACTATTTATTTTTGGAATGTATAGTACAGGCCACAGGGTGATTCACCATAAATATCCCCCCCCCTCTAGCTCAGTTATTTTTGAACCGATTTCAAAATTTGAAATATCATCTCAAATGATTTTCGATAAAGTTTTTTTTTCGCTACATCAGAAAATACAGGGTGCTCGGAACAAACGGTCTACAGGGTACTATTTGATTTTTTTCAATATAACATCCTATTTTTCATTGTATTTTTAGATTCTCCCTGAAGAGCTGATTTGATCGATGTATCACACTTGGGGTCTAGCGGGAATGATTAGAGAGATATAGGGTGTTCAAAATCGAGATTTTTCAACTTTAAGATTTTTTGTGACGAAACTATTCATTACCGGTCAAAACTGCTTTCATGTCCGTATCTCAACTTTTGATTTACCATCTACTGACATTTGATAATTGGAACAGATACAGGGTGATCAAAATTCTGAATCTTGAACCGCACTGTATATGTTCCAGTTAAATGTCAGTATAGATAGTAAATCAAAAGTTGAGATAGGGACATTAGAGCCGTTTTGATCAATAATGAATAGTTTCGACACAAAAAAATCCTGAAGTTGAAAAATCTCGATTTTGAACACCCTATATCTCTGTAATCATTACCGCTAGACCGCAAGTGTGATATATTGATGAAATCAGCTCTTCAGGAAGAATCTAAAAATACAATGAAATACAGGGGGTTCCATTTGAAGAAATCAAGTAGTACTCTGTAGATCGTTTGTTCCGAGCACCCTACCCTGTATTTTCTGATGCAACGGGAAAAAATTTTCTCAAAAACCATTTTAGATTATTTTTCAAATTTTCAAATCGGTTCAAGAATAAGTGAGCTACAGGAGGGAGGCATTTATGGTGAATCACCCTGTACCTAGTATGAATGTTATTATTTGTTATGAAAAGGAAATTATATTTTTTTGTTATTATGTGGCATAGGTATGGATTTTTTTCTATTGTTTTTTTTTTTCAATAAATATATCTTACCATTACAGATCTGTTTAATTCAAACCAAAAGAATAAAATACTTATGTATATTCACAAATATTCAAATATATCACTCAGCTTCTAGGTTCTGTATTATGGTTGAGCGTAATCTTCTACCTGCTGCCAATTCTGGATTGATTCTTTGAATATTTTCCTCATTGTCTCCAATATGTATAAGAGGGGCATATATTCCTAAATCAGCCTGTGCAATGTCATCATCATCATCATCATCTGGTTCAGGAACATTATGTTCAATACACAGATTATGGAGCACAACACAAGAATTGATAATTTTGCTGGCCTTTTCTGGAGCATAATGAAGAACCCTGTGTTTTAAAAGACAGCGAAATCTCATCTTGAGAATTCCATTACATCTTTCAATTAAGCTCCTGATTGCTTTCTGTTTCTTATTATAAAAGTACTCAGGAGTACCTTCTGCTGGCTCATTTTCCAAAGGAGTCATCAACCATGTTCTCAGTGGATATCCAGAATCACCTAAAAATAAAATGAATTGAATTAGTCAAAAAAATCCTTCACAGATATAAATAAAATGAATAGTTTAATCATCAGGTACCTAATATATAATTATTTATTCAATAGAATATAGAGTGATTAGCTTGAATTGATGAAAAAAACATATATACATAGCAGTGATAAATCCTACCTAATAAATAATAATTAGTATTTCCAGCTTCATGTAACCTCCTCAGCATTGTTTGGACATTAGAACTATTCCATATAAATGCATCATTTGTACTACCAGGAAACAGAGCATTCACATTCAAAATTTTCAAATTGTAGTCACAAATTAATTGTACATTTATTGAATGGTAGTTTTTTCTATTCACATAGATATTTTCAGGATATTCATCATCATGTACTATTGGAGGATAAATAGCTACATGAGTGCAGTCAATACAGCCAATTACGCCTGGAAAATTATATCTTCTATAGAATCTGTAAAACACAAAGTATATAATCACTTGAATAAAGCCAATTATTATAATTTTGAATCTTACTCTGTTCTTAGCTGATTCAACTGGTCAATGTTGGCAGGAAATTTGACGAATCTTTGGAAAATTTCAACTCGGTTCAATACTCCAACAATTTCGTTCACACATCTTGAAACAGATGGTTGGGACACAGAAAAATTGAAATTGCAGCCTATGTCCATTTGGTAACTGCCAGATGCAAAAAACCGTAAAGAAACTAACACCTGCAAGAAATCAATGAATATCGAGAATAGTATTAATCAGATTTTACTCTAACTGAACTGGTAAACAAAATAATTTGTATGTATTCTGTGGTAGGTTATTACTCACTTTTGTGGAGATATCCAAATCTTGAGCACGATGTGCAGGTGTAATGTACTCAGAAGTAATATTGATTAAATATTGAACCAATTCTTTGGAGAGACGGAACATTTTGATGAATTGTTTGTCACTCAAATCATCAAAAGGATTTCCACGCTGTCGATATCTTCGCCTATCCATCTGTTCAGCATCTTCCATTGCGTCAATCAACATTAACTGTACAATTTCCTCTTCCATTATGTTTTAATGTTATAACCTTTTTATTCAGATAATATGAAACTCACGAAATATTTTAAGAGTCCGCAATGATGGTCCTTCAATATAAAATATGAATAAACAACAAAAATATTCAATGACACACGTCACAAGTCAACAAAACGAACGAAAACATACAAAACGAGTAAAATAAAGCGCTCGCTGTAAACGCTCGCTTTGAAAACGTACACGCCTCAAATTTCACTGGTCAAGAATACCAAAACGTACGAAACTCTCGAAGTGCGCATACGCATCAAAAGTTCACTCGTCGAGAATACGGCCCCAGACCCGCAATGATGATGTGGTTCGCCGGGTCGTATCGTACAGTGGTGATTCAGTATAGTTAATTCCACAGCATATTTACAGATTTTCACTATTTTCTTAATGTGTAGTGATGGATTTTTCAGAAGAATGGCATTTGGGTCATCTGGTCCCAATTTTCAGAGGTAAGGAATTGTAATTCATACTTGAAAATCGGAATAATGGCGTGAAATTTTTTATGATTTGTTGATTATCTGATGATGTTTTCATACCGATCACCATCAAAAAGACAAACCGTGCAATTTGGTAGGTCATAGAAGGATGTACGAATAGGTAGGTAGGTAGGTATATGTGTGATATTTCGTAGATAAGTATACTTTCTAATCTGCTGCATATTGAAATATTCCAGTGAAATGGCGTTCAAATTCTTCTATGATTTTCAATGGAAGATTCCATGCAGTCAAATAAATATTTCTTGTATTCAAATGTCACCAGCTTCACTTGAAACAAAATATTTGTTTCCGTGAAACAAATGATAATTAACTGTTTTGATTCTATGTTAGCATCTTCGGGAGAATATTAAAACTCAGGAATCACCCCTTGAATTTTTTCGGTGTTATTTAGATATACCCTGTATAAGTATTTTGAGATATCATGTAACTATATAGAGAACATAATCACTAGAACAAAAATTATCACAGCCCTTTTCTTCATATGAAAAATTGTCATCAATGCACTTCAATGTTATGGAATTTTTATTTCCTTGTTATGCATATATTTCATCTATTCCCGCATTAAAATAAACTAAACTTTCAGGAGAGCAATAAGAAATCTGCTACGTCTGTCATTGATGTGAATACTCCAGTGATTTCCGAAAACATTTTTATTGATGCTGATGCACCGGATGATAGAGCCGATGATCCACCTGCCAAATATTCGAGGTTGGATACAAATAACAGCGATCAACCTGCTTCAGGATCATCATGTATCTTGACTTCTGTATTATCGTACCCAAACAGTGTGTCTGTCACATTTTTTCTATTATTCAATAAAGTTTGTTATAGTTCAATTTTGTTGTTAATTCACAATTCCTTCCAAGAGGAGTATTGTTTTCTAAGAAATGAATTTCTTCTTCGGAAGATTCTATTTCTTTGAGTTTATTAATTTTTGATTTCTTACAAATCTACAATTTATTTCTGGTAAGGAAATCCATTATTTGAGCTTGTTTCTTCCAAACAATTTCCTTGTTTTTCTCAAGCATTGACATCTTTGAATCAAATTACATTTACATATATTTATTTTTCACAAATAATCATTTGTTTCTTCCAAAGAATGTCCATGTTTCTGTCAAGCTCTGATTTCTTTGAAACAAATTTCATTTACATATATTTATTCTTCACAAACTATTATTTATTTCTTCCAAATAATTTCCTTGTTTCCCTCAAGCTTTTATTTCTTTGATGCAAATTATACTTATTCACTATGAATAATTCTGATCATGAATCCAAAGGAATAGTTTTGATTCAAACAAATAAACACTTTCTTCCAAATTATGAATCATATCATTTTCAATAAATTATAGAGATACAAAAAAATCACTTATTTGAAAAATCAAAAGAATGGAAACTTTGATTCAACCAAGCTTGTTTGTTGGACCTATTCAAACTTCGGATTTCTTTGAATTTAAAAATATTTGTTAAATTCAAAGAATTGTTTTTCTCTGTGTATATAAAACGTTCAAGGCTCCGGAAAATATGAAAGGATAATATAATAATTCAGAGAAAAGTCGATTTATCCAACTCAAGTTTGATAAGGATATCAAGCACAATATCAACTTCGATCACAACTCAAACCACTATCACTATTCACAGATCTTTGCACTACTTGCTCAAGACTGACATAGAAATGATTCCATTTCCTGAACTCCTTTTATTCAAAGGTGAGGTACCTCCTCGTTTATTCACCTTGCCATCAGCGACTCATTTGCTCTGATATCTTTCTCAGTTTTCTTGTTATTTAATGAAATTATACTTTGCCTAACAGATGTTTGACCTGAATGTTCAATTATCATCAAATCTCCATTCGAATCACGAACAATTCAATCCAGAATTTCATTACTAGTAACCATACTTTTTTCATCATTCTCAATTTTGAACAATGTCCAGAGCACTCCATGATATCATTATTGTTCAATTATATCAACCAAGTATGATGCGGCCGTATAGTTCTTTCATTTGTCAGTGTTTCAGGATTCACATCATACAGTGGATCGGATGCTTGTGAAAATCTACAGAAAGATTATTTTTTGGGGGTCGAACCCATTTTTTCTCAATGAACTTTTTTATGGTGCGCCTCTGGTAGACATTGAGATAAGAAATGACTTATTTATTTCGTTTGTGAACTTTCTTGTCTCATGTAATTTTCACATATCTGGGATCGTTGTGGAGAAAAAATTCATTTCTTGTAATTTTATATTGATAGTTTTCGCAAAAGAGCGCAATCTATGATCACAATGTAAACAAAAACGCTACTTATTTAGTTTGTGATCTTAAATACAAGTTTGCGAACATAACCAAAACAATAAGAAACCGAGCGAACCTTGACCTTTGTTGGGAAAATAAAAAAATTCAAGACTTCAACGCTGTGTATATCTGTAACGAAGTGTTCTTGACCAGAAAAAAAAGTCCCAAATATCTTGATGCTGAATTTTGAATCACTCTTTATAATACTGTTGAGTTGAACAAGAAATGAATATGCGATGTGCTTTAATTTATCATTCAATTCCATTGCCAAATATTTTCCATCACGAATTCCATTGGCATGGTTGATTAATTCAAAATGAATGTACTTTCGAAATAGTCATAGGACATGACGCACTCGTTTGACTCATTTGGGAATATTCGAAAATAAATTGATATCTATTCCAATTTTGTTTCATGTAATACTTGCAAATTAGCATACAGGAAATTCGTTTTTATTATGAGTGATTTGGGATGGGAAATAAAAAAAGGAGACATAGATGGAAAAAATTTTATGCGTGTAGAAACTAAATGGCAACGAATAATATTGATTATCCGATACCTAACGACTGTATGAGAGTTCAACTCAATTATCCATTATCAATTTTCTCCTTTCAACTTCACAAATATAGGGTGATATTACGTAGGCCACAGATTAGAAATTTTCCAACTCACACTGGAAGATCTGTGTGATGCTGTCGTAATCGAAAATGTTTGTGTGATAATAATAATAATAATAACTCTTTATTTACCAAAAACACTCACAGTAGGTTTCGTCAAATCAGAGTCCGGCAGTCAGTACAAACTGAATACTGTCTGTAGGTTAATCGAGGAGGTGGTATATTCATTATTCCAAATTTTTTGGGATTTTCTCTCCTCGTTTCTATAAAATAAAAATATGAATATTATTTCAATATACGTGTAGTAAGGACAAATCAGATGATTTGCCCCAAAATGTCACTGCGTTTAAAGAATTTTCCTATCAGAGAGCCTAAAAGAAAAATTCACTAGCTTGTCAGTGACAATTTGTATTGAAAAAATTTTTGGAGAAGGGAAATAAAGGTATATAGAAAAAATATATATATATACGTTTATTTCCCTTCTCCAAAAATTTTTTCAATACAAATTGTCACTGACAAGCTAGTGAATTTTTCTTTTAGGCTCTCTGATAGGAAAATTCTTTAAACGCAGTGACATTTTGGGGCAAATCATCTGATTTGTCCTTACTACACGTATATTGAAATAATATTCATATTTTTATTTTATAGAAACGAGGAGAGAAAATCCCAAAAAATTTGGAATAATGAGTACAAACTGACATGTTTTTACACATAAAATTACATACTTACGTACTTACATATAAAATTACACATTGAAAATATAAATATTAATAAGATACAAAATAGTTCCAAGTTTTGATAATGAATACATACAAGTGTGTAGCAACCTATTATTCATTCTGGGTGAAGATGTTAGTACATTTAGTGGTTATTCATTGCATGAACTCTACAAAGTTATAAAAACATTTTTCCACCAAGTATTCTTTCAAAGCTTTTCTGAATGCTTGGTAAGATTTCAAGCTTTTCAGATTATCAGGGAGTTTATTGAAAATTTCAGGACCTGCATATTTTGGTGATTTTTTGAATTTACTTAAGTTGCATTTGGTTAGATGTAGTTTCCTCGCATTTCTTGTTGGATAATTATGCACATTGCTGTTTTTAAGGAAGTTGTTTTCATTTTTATACATATAGCATGATATTTTGAATATATAGATGCTCGTTAGGGAGAGTATTTTGTTATTTTTCAGGACTGTTCTACATGAATCTCTGTAGTTCATGTTAAAGATTATTCTAATTATTCTTTTTTGCATAGTAAAAACTCTATGGACGTCCGTATAGATTGGCCCCAAACGACTATGTTGTAGCTCATTACAGAATATGCCAAGGAGTAATACGCTGTTATCAGATTTCTTGTAGCTATTTCTTTCTTCAAGTTTCAAATGGCGAAGGTTGCTTCGGCGAGCTTGGAACATATACCGTATATTTCCAGTGTGGAATTCAGGTTATTATCTATAACAGTTCCTAGAAATGTTGTGCTGTCTTTCATCTCTATACTTCGTATTGTAGGAGTTATCCCACTGTTTGTATTGGAAAAATATACAGATACCAATTTAGTCCTGTTTACCATAAGTGAATTTTGTTGACACCAAGACTCAAATTTTTCAATGGTTCTTTCTATTTTGAGTTCCAGCTATCTGTTATGGTGGATGCCTCAATTATCACAGAAGTATCATCAGCGTACATAAAAATCTGACCTTCTGTAACATACTCTGGAAGATCGTTCACAAATATCAAAAACAAAAGCGGCCCCAATATAGAGCCCTGGGGAACTCCTGTATCAACACATTCTTTGTCTGACATTGTCTCCCCTATAGAGACACTAATTTTTTTTTGTGTGTATATGATTCGATCCAATTTAGTAGTTTCCCCCTGATCCCAAGATTCGATAGTATCACAAGAAGAAACTGATGGTTCACACAGTCAAACGCTGCAGTCAGGTCAAAGAAAACACTAGCTACTCTCCTGCCAGAATCTAGATGTCCATAGATAGTCTGAATAAACTCTATGGTGGCTAGTTCTGTTGACTTATCTGTTCAATATCCAAACTGTATAACCTATTCGCTATACTTTTTTCTATTAGTTTGGAAAGATGACTGAGTAGTACTATCGGTCTGTAATTTTCAGCAACTAAAAGATTATTTTTCTTATCTATTGGTACCACTTTTCCTAGCTTCAGGTCATCTGGAAACTGTGCTAGCTCAATAGATTTATTGAACAGGAAGGCAATGGATTCAGATAGCTCAATTTTGCAGAATTTCAATAATCTTATTGAAATTTCGTCCATACCAGTTGAGTTTTTGTTTTTTAAATTGCTCATCAATTGTATATAATTGTTCATTTTCAATCTACCAGAGATAATGTCATCCCTCCAGCTAAGCAGGGCGTGCCAAAAGTGAGAACCAACTTCATTAAATTTCAAATGGAAATTCACTAACTTTTACATGTTGGTAGAGAAGTCCATTGCAGCTCGAAGTGGAGTGATAGGGTTCATACCCAATGAGAAAAGCACAAAGTCATCAAATTCGGAACATGTTTCGAACATATGCAATGTCTATCTTCAGCCTATGCTAAGAAGAAGATAAATTGATTTTTCTGAAGATTATAACACCCAATTTGTGGTGGAACAGTTAGCTGGAACTCTAGGCTCAAACGAATTTATTCTTTTGAAATCGAACTGCTTCGTACCAGATTTTTTCATTTGAACGGAGCAATATACTGTTATGATGATATATTATATGATAATCATCCTGTATCTAGTGATGTAAATGAATCTAGATAGTTTTAATAGTTTTGTAACATGGAGACAGGGAATCAATAATAGATGGATTTTGTCATACAATTTTTGCTCGACATGGAATACCAATAGAAATGGTGTCAGACAATGGACCACCTTTAAGTTCTGCTTACTTCAAAAACTTTGGATATGAATGGGATATTAAGCATATCACATCGAGTCCGCATTATCCCAAATCTAACGGTCTGGCTGAAAGTTCCGTTAAAGTAATAAAAAATCTGTTGAAAAAATGTCATGACTCGAACTCGGATCCATATATTGCCTCACTGCAATTGAGAAACACTCCTAAAGGTAATTTGTTCTCTCCTTCTCAATTACTAATGTCCAGACAAATCAGATCGAAACTTCCTGTGATTGCATCAAACTTAAGACCGAAAGTAGTAAATTTCGAAGAACATATCGAAAATGTGAAAAAACATCAAGAGACAATGAAATTTTATCACGATAAGACAGCTAAAGAATTACCTAATTTTTCGATTGGAGAAAGAGTAATGTTCAAGTTAACTCCAACTAGTACATGCAGTCCTGCAATTGTTTTAAAAAATTTGAATGATACAGGGTGTCCCAGATCATATATTGTTGAATCAGAAAATGGTACCACTTATCGGAGAAATAGAATACATTTACAGCAGTATAAAAATAATGCCTTGCGATACCCAATATCAGATTCCTCAAAGATATCAGATCAAAATGAATCAAATATTGATTCCGCATATTCAGATATTGATTATGATAGAAGTCAACCATCGACTTCGGCCTCGAATGAGAAAAATATAATAGAGTCTGAAAATAGGGTAACTAGATCTAAATATGGAAGAATCATAAAGGCTCCCCAACGTTTCGGTGCCTAATTCGATTTGTTAACTTAAAAGAAGGAGCATGTTACGATGATATATTATATGATAATCATCCTGTATCTAGTAATGTAAATGAATCCAGATAGTTTTAATAGTTTTGTAACATGGAGACAGGGAATCAATAATAGATGGATTTTGTCATAAATATGTCACATATTCCAGAACTTAATGAATACTTCTTCAATTCATATTATATTATTTATATATCTTAATGGAAGTTGGTTTGCTTTCTCCGTATATCTTGCCATTTTTTGATAGATGAATTTACTCAATATAAATAGTATATTTCTTCATTCAAGAAAATCGCGACCACTATAATAGTGACACAAATTGCAATTCATATTGATGATTCAAAAAAACTCTCTAATTGTGTAAAAGGCTCGCAGTGACGTATATACATCGGTGGAAGACAGCTGAACGCCTATACGCCCACTCGAATAGTCAGTCGTCAGCCGCCATTCGCCATTGCCGCTGTTGTTTCTTCTGATGACGGTGCGGTGCATAACACATTTGTTTATCAATGGTGAAGAATCAAGTGTGCTGAGTCAAGGGTTTAATAATGCAGTGTTCTCATTTTCACAGCAATGCGACATTCCATATTCGAGGACAATCTGAGAGTGTGAGTTAAGTACGTATATAGGTAAAGGTATTAATTTCGCACAGGAACGAACTCTATTATATGTAATTTTTTTGTGACATAGTTGTACTGATGTGATTTCTCTTCTTTTTTCATCGGAAACTTGCTAAGAACCTTGATAACGATCATACCTCAAACCATTACTACACATCACTTCCAACGCATATATGTGGCCATGCTTTTATAACCTGCACATCACTACCTGCACAACACATTCGTTCAGTAGAGACGATTTGACTATATAGCCTCATTCATTCGATAAACGCCCTATTAGGTATACGTGGGTATTTGTCCATTATTTGTATATTTTCCATTCGTTTCATGATTGGAATGATCAAAGCAATGATGATGTATCTCCTTCATTCGTGATTCAACATGAACCTTACAACTTTTATACAGGCTCTTTTGTCAAACGCAAAACGTAACGATCATAACGTAACCTAAAAAATATATGATTGTCTTGAAATTTCAATTGTTTTCGACAATGCCCGGCTGTGTAGAATGGAAATGTAGTCTCTTCTGGACCTGGAGTAAATTCAATATATATGTATACGCATTTAGCGAGTCACTCTTCAAAACAAGCAACACATAATTTTCAGAATGATGATTTCACTCAGGAAAATCACAATTATATGGGGATCCAATGCTATAATAAAATTTGCGCAATGAAGGAGTTCAGAGAATGTGAAACAACATTGCTCAAGAAATATCCCAAGAGTTTTTTGGTACAGAAATGCTACCACTCACTGCAGAATTTTTTTAATGATACCTCTGACTGAGATCATATACATTATAGAACATGAAAGTAGTAGGTAGCCTAATTTGCATTATATGCTTGACCACACCGAACAGAATAAAATCTGTTATTTCAATTAGCAAATGATGGATTATTTGAAAAGAATGTGCCATTGTAAGTCTGGATTTTATTTTATTTTCACATTATTGCATCATATGAACCCGGTTCCTGTTGCACCAATAAGCGAACTAGCTTATCTGTTTGTGACGTGTCCCATAATGTATTGTACTTACCTGTATTGTGACATTCAGTGGACAAAATAAAATTCTATTCTATTCTATTCTATTCTCTTTCCTCTAGGTTTTCGAGGTTCAAAATTCAAGCACAGTGGCCTTCTGGAAAAGAAGGAGAGTACAGCAAGTCATAAAAGTCTAGAAAAACTAATATTCCCCCTCCTAGTGAAAGCCTCAGACAGTATTTGATGATTTCACTTTTTTTTTTTTTTTTAATTCATATTATATATACGTTTTAATTTTTTTTGTTATAATAGGATGAGCAAGTTTTGATGATACAGCGTCTTGTTTATCAACTGTGAGAGGTCATTGTATTCCTTTCATGGTATAAGACCATCAATACTCTGATAGTGAGCTGTATTTTGATTTCCTTCAAAATGATATTCTCTAGGCACAAGTAAATGAGGATCTTCTGAAAAAATATCTACTCATTATAATGAGACATTATCTTTCTGTTCCAAACTTAAGATTTCGTGATTCAAGAACAACATTGTTATTTTTTTTTATCGTTTGGAGCGCTCGAAAGGAAATCCCTATAATGTTTTAAGAACATCGTGCGTTCCTAGGGAGGATAGGGATAGGAGGTAGGTATTGAATTTTTTTTTGAACTTCTGGAGATCATATGTTGGGAATACTTCCTCAGGCAATGAATTCCAGAGCCTAGCCGTTCTATGAATGAAGGAGTTTTGATAAAGTGTTGTTCGACATCTTCCGAGGTTGACAACGAGAGGATGTGCTGACTGGGCTTGTCTAGTTCATTTGACTGGTATTGCTACTGAAGGGACGATAGCAGATATTTCCGAAGAACATTTCCCGTGGAAGTATCGATAGAAAAGTGAAAGGTCGCCGACCTTTCTACGGTGTTCCAAAGAGTGAGTGAGTGTGGCATCACCCACCAGGCGAATGGCCCTTCTCTGGATGGAATCTAAGAGCATCAGCGTATGTTTTGGTGCTGATGGGAGAGTAACTTGACTATAGAAGATTGTTCTCTCCGACCAATACGTACTTTGATAATAAATAAATATTCATTCGAATCAAGATGTTTTTCATAAATCAGACAAGAAAGTTCTGTCGGAAAATCAAACAAATATTTGGTTTGACCTATTCAAGAGCCCCATATAGTTTAATAAATGCTGTTCCGCATATAATCTAGAAGTCTTTTTTATCTGTGTGGGCGCATGAATTTGGGGATTGAGTCATTCATAAAAATAAGAATTACCTTATTTTGCCGGGAGATCTTTTGCTATTTGAAGCACCAATATGCCGCAGGATAGGTAGGAAATGAGGTAAGAATTGAAATTGAATTTGAACTCTTGAAATTCATAAGATTTTGAGGATTTCTTCTTGATCAAAAAATTCTAAAGCTTTGCTGTTGTACACATGTACGGGTTTCGATAAATAATTGGTCGAAATATATCGAGGATAACGACAGAGGCATATGCTGACTGTGCATCAGTCGATTTATGTTTTGCCTAGCTTGAGTTTCGAAAATGAAGTCAGCTAACAAACACATAATAGTTGTATTTCCATGCAAATATTGGAAACTTAATCTCCATTACATTTCGGAACATGTTGTTTACGATATCATTGGATGTGTACATATATACTATGTTTTCATTTCTTTTTAGCTTTGTTGCGTGTTCTATCAAGGTTTTCTATAAAACATCGTGCCAACATAAACGAAAACAGATTTTGATACAACACACACCGAACACACTGATGCTGTCTACTTCAATCAGGTTTCTAAATCCAAGTATCAAAGATCCAAACTTCACGATATCTCTCAGCTGCAAGTTTCCAGGGGTTGTATCAACCTAAAGTTGAAGGAAAACAAAGCGAGTTATTGTCAGGGATTGGTATTGTTTGATCCGAGAATATTGGAAACACAACATTCTACACACATTGTGAGGATCGAGAGGTAACGCTTTTGAACCTAGAAATGAGAATAACTGACAATTCTAATATTATAGGTTAGCCCGATATCGTTTCAGTGTGCGTTTTATTTATGCAAATCGTCATGAAATTTGTCTTCTATCTTGTGACAACAATTCGAAAACAATAAACCTTGACATTGAAATATACACTGTTGGAAATGAGTTGTTACTTTCAACAACTTTCTCAAGAGTTGGAAACAAATTGATGGATTCATTAACATTTTTTACTATACTTCTATTACAATAACTTTCGATCTTGCTGCCGGTGGGGTTAGTTTTCAATTTGCAAGCTCCTATTAATAAAAAAACTGGAAGGTCTTTTTGATGTAGCAATAACAAACCGATCTGAGATGCCAAGATATCTTTTATTGAATCATAAGTTTCCAGTTGTATTTTCATCAAGAACAAATAGTTTCTATATCGACAAACATTTCCTGAAATCGTCTAAATGACAATAAACAAAAGTAGAATGTAAACTTAACAATTGCGATGATTTCAATAAATTGAATCTGATGACAAAGATTTACATAATTGATAATGAATCCTTAGTTGAATCCTATTTCATCAAATTATATTCAAGATTTATTAGCAACTTTCTCAATTTCGACACAAGTGGGTATGAACATTTTCTTGGTACTCACGACTCAATCTCTTTCGGGAATCAATCGTGAATATTCGTTATCTTTGGATGTCAATGAATGCCCGATACTACTGAGGAAGGTTCATTTTTTTTGCAATTACATTACCTCGTTGGACCCAGCACTGGGACCAAACGCATATGTACAGGGTGTTTTTGAAATAAACCCTCACACTTGATGGATTTACATCATTTTTTATTTCACTTTCAGTCCTCTGTTTGCTAAATGTGAAGGTCGACATAAAATATCAAAGTCGAAAGAGTTGTATGTATGTTACGTGTCTCGAAAATTCAGGAAATCGTGATATCATAGTGTTGATATCATCGCTCTCATCTTTATCATAATAATGTTCGCTCCAGTTCACAATAAAACAATAACAAGTCAGTTTCAAATTGTCCGGTTCAGTTCATCTACCTATTACATGTATGAAATCGTTAAAATGTTGACATCGACAAAAAAAATTCTTGTAGTTGAAAAATTTCGATTTTTCACACCCTATATCTTCAATAACTAATAACTAAATAACTCAAAATTATCTCCACGACAGATTACCATGTGCACAATGTTACACCTTTGTTCTCATTCCAGCAAGACCCTAAAGATCGATGAAATATACACTCCAGGAAGAATCTGAAAATGGAATGATATACAGGGTGTCCCATTGAAAAATTCGAAGCTGTTGCTACTTTTCAATATAAGCGGCAACGTCGCAGCGCTGAGAATATTTCAGGTCGATAGAACACAACTAATTATCCAAGAAAGCAAATTTTCGAAATAATCCTACCATTCGTTCTCCAGAAACGTCTAATAGTACGGTGTAATTAGACCTAAACCTCAACATCCAAAGTAAAAGTTTTCCTCCAACACCAAATTGCTCTACATAGTCCCCTTATTCTATGGTAAAAAGTTACACCATTTTGAGCGTCGGGTTTGGGGGGGAGGGGGGCGGGAATTTGAAAATTCACTAGTTTTTTTAGTTTTTCGTAAATATTTCAAAAACTAAGCGGTTTATCCTGAACATTGTTATATACAAAAATGTTTTACGTTAAATTTCAAATAAGAATGGTCCTCTTCATAATCACTCTAAATTGTACGGTTCAAGAGTTACAGACGGTGTAAATGTTAACTTTTTCGTAATTTTGATAATTTTTTTAAAAAATAAGCTTCGTAAAAGAATGTTGCTATTTCAGTGGCCGGTGGTATGTTAGTGATAAGCCCTTGAAGGAACGACAACCTCACCACCTTATCAAGGGGCACTCTTTTTTAAGGGAAAAGAGGCTTCCACAGGCCTAGGCCATATAAACCTCTGTGGTACGGAGAAACCCACCCTGAACTTTCTACGAACATTGCAACATAAATTCACTTCTTAAGCATAAATATCTTTCAAATTTGGAATGTTCAATGTCTTTATTGACTTCACTCATCCTCCAGTACATTATCCTCCTCCTCTAGCTCGTCGTCTAAGATGTTATTATTGTCCATGTTATCACATGCTTGGCCTGAGCAATTGCTGCATATGCTAGTGCAGTTTAGACCACTCCTTCTGCATTCACAATTACGAACGCATTCATCTTTGCAAGTACACATTATAAGGGACAGTAATTCCAGGGGGGCTGCAGGACGTGCTGTTGTAATTGGTGTCAGGTGGTCGCCAATCTTCTTCCAACCCCACTCGAGTGGATCCTTATCTTCATTCAGCCACTGTTGTACCTGGTGGTAGGTCCTAAATGAATGCTGTCTGGACGCTCCTGAAGTGGGGGGTAGTGCATCCAACTTCAGTAATGCATGTATAGGCTGCTTTGCAATCGCAAACGTGTGTTATTGGTGATGACACGGACTTATTAGTACTGTTGACTGTCCACGCACCTTCAGGGAATAAACTGAAGATGGTCGTACCTAAAAAAGGAAATCACCAGGAAGAAGTGTACATTATTTCTGACATTCAGCAAGGCATTGGGGATATGGAAGATGTACTTCTGGTTACATACGCCTTCACAGGATGTGACACTGTGTCTGCTGTCTATAAGAAGGGAAAAATTGCACCTCATAGGAGAGTTCAAGCCAACAACGTTCTCTGTGAAAAACTTCTGGTCTTCAACAACCCCAAAGCCGACCCCAGTGCAGTGGCTGATGCAGGAAATTACTTCCTACTTGCAATGTTTGGAGCCAAGAACACTGAAGATCTAGATTGTTTCCGCTACCAGTCCTACTTGAAAGCGATTGCAAAGCAGCCTATACATGCATTACTGAAGTTGGATGCACTACCCCCCACTTCAGGAGCGTCCAAACAGCATTCATTTAGGACCTACCACCAGGTACAACAGTGGCTGAATGAAAATAAGGATCCACTCGAGTGGGGTTGGAAGAAGATTGGCGACCACCTGACACCAATTACAACAGCACGTCCTGCAGCCCCCCAGGAATAACTGTCCCTTATAATATGTACTCGCAAAGATGAATGCGTTCGTAATTGTGAATAATAATAACATCTTAGACGACGAGCTAGAGGAGGAGGATAATGTGCTGGAGGATAAGTGAAGTCAATAAAGACATTGAACATTCCAAATTTGGAAGATATTTATGCTCAAGAAGTGAATTTATGTTGCAATGTTCGTAGAAAGTTCAGGGTGGGTTTCTCCGTACCACAGGTTTATATGGCCTAGGCCTGTGGAAGCCTCTTTTCCCTTAAAAAAGAGTGCCCCTTGATAAGGTGGTGAGGTTGTCGTTCCTTCAAGGGCTTATCACTAACATACCGCTGGCCACTGAAATAGCAACATTCTTTTACGAAGCTTATTTTTTAAAAAAATTATCAAAATTACGAAAAAGTTAACATTTACACCGTCTGTAACTCTTGAACCGTACAATTTAGAGTGATTATGAAAAGGACCATTCTTATTTAAAATTTAACGTAGAACATTTTTGAATATAACAATGTTCAGGATAAACCGCTTAGTTTTTGAAATATTTACGAAAAACTAAAAAAACTAGTGATTTTTCAAATTCCCGCCCCCCTTCCCCCCAAACCCGACGCTCAAAATGGTGTAACTTTTTACCAAACAATAAGAGGGTTATATAGAACAATTTGGAGTTGGAATAAAACTTTTACTTTGGATGTCAAGGTTAGGCCTTTTTTAGGTTAATAACACCGTACTATAATGTACCATTTACTGTGAATCAGCCTGTATGAGTTGGGATACTAGGAATAGGAATTAGGGAATTGCTGCAATTTTGGTCGCCTGTTTCAATATTTGGCATCAGGTATTTTCAGTTTTGAAGAGGTTGGAGTAGGAAGATGAGACTAATGGCCCAAATTGTTACTCGAAAAGTATCTATCGATATTATTTCACCAAAAGTGAACCTGACAGAACCTAGACGAAAAAGAGGATTCGTTGCATCAACAAATTATTACTGCTTGAAATATTTATGGAAGCAGTTTTTTTTTTTTTTTTACGCCCAGGTGGTTGAAATCTTTGATAGACATCATATCGTCGCTGCCATTACGAATGGGCCTATCTCGATATTCACAACTTTTCAGGAGAGTGGTTTAAAGAAAACTGCGATGTTCATTTTGGCTGTATCACTGGCATTCACGTCTCATTTCAATTCATTCTTTCAAAATTACGTAGATAAATCAATGTAGAATAATGAGGCATATATATATTTTTTCAAATTTCACGTGTTTCGTTTTAATAAAATATTGATCAAGATAGGTCCTTTCGTGAAAATAATAACAGTTCTGGTTTCTACATCAAACCATATTACAAATATGTGTTTTTCAATGAAAAGGTAGTCGATTTTTCAATATATTTATTTGTATTGAGAAAGAACTTACAAAACATATAACACAAAAAAAAATCCATCTCAAAATCCAAGTTTTAGGTGATGTTTTACTGAAGAAAAACAGTATTAACTAAAATAAAAAACAAAATTCTGAATCTTCAACAGTTTTGAACTGAAATGGTACTCTGAGTTGACACATGAATTCTGACTAACCTTAGTAACTAGATACTATGTTTGTGTGTGCGGCAAAGAACTGTAAAACAAAACATCGTCAGGAGATCTAATGACAGGCTTGTTACCAGTACAAAGTGCCATTAAGTCATTGTATTTTAGCAAAGATATCGGCCTGGGTCCTTTGTTTAACTCCGAAAGAGTTATAGAAATGCCAGTATTTCGTTTTATAGTGAGAGCGCGATAGTCTCCAGGTGACTGGTTTTGAAGAACATCTTATTCGGACTATCTTTTTTTACTGTAAACTCAAAGATATCGGTCCATTTAAAATCCTTGCCAATGTCCGTCAGTTCTTATAGACTTGAATCTATAATCTTCGCTGAATTTTTTAACATTCAAAAAGTCATCGAAATTTAATGGATAAACTTAGACTAGACGAAATACTGGCACTATAGTTGGCTTGGAGTAAATAAGTCACCAGCCTTCTTGACTGCGTAATTAATAGCACTATGTGCTGAGTCCCCTTCATTTTGGCCGTGATTAGGAGAAAAAAAACGTAGGCTTATTTCTTTCAAATTCTCGCAGTTTAACACAGTGTAAAAAATAGCAGTGGCCATGATAGAATTTTTATCGATCGATTGTCTTTGTGAAATGAAATTATGATAATTGATACATAATAATATATTATCTCAGTGGCCTATGTGAAAACTACCCTCCATCTATTGCTAAAGAATTATAACGTGAAGGCATATATCAAGATTTGCCCAGCAAGACACACATGAAACATGTGGCATAGGGGCCAATGTCAACTTTGGCCTTTACGTAAAAATATTTTTTTTGTATATTCTGAGATAGGCCTCATTGTTATCGTTCCATAAATGTATAAACCATGTAATATTGAGATATGCCACTTTGTCATGACATAGAAAAGGTCTTCTCATGCCTAAATATGGGAAAAACTCATTTTCGTCGAAAATCGAGTTAGGCCCCTTCGTAGTAACAGCGACGATATGGGTCCAATCCCCCATATGATAGTTCAATTCAATTCAATTCAATTCAATTTTTTATTGATCCATTAAAACGAGCTTAAAAAGCAATTGGACAAGTCAGTACATATCAAATACAGATATAAAATACAAGTATATAACAAACACATTCGTAAATTATTAAATTAAAACAATCAAGTGAGCGAACAAAGCAGCAACGATGAAAAATAATACAAAACATTTTTACTAATGTAGGTGGGAAAAAAACTCTTCGATTGTATAGGGGCTAATTTCAAGAAGTAGTTGTTTTATTTTATGTTTGAATACTTGTTCCTTGGTTATGATTTTGAAAAACTCCGGAAGTGCATTGTATAATCTCAGCCCCAAAATCTCAAACGAGTTCAGACGTAGAGATAAACGTGTTTTGGGTATGTGAAAATCATTTCTGATACGTGTGTTATATTCATGAAAAGATTGGTTTTGTTTAAAAACTTCTTTATTTTTATGGATGTACAACAAAACTTCCAGAATGTAGAGACCTGGTAGAGGCAAAATGTTGAATTTTTTAAATAGTGTTCTACACGATGATGTTTGTGACGCGTTTGCAATGGTTCTGATAATTCTCTTTTGCGTTACAAAAACATTGTGTGCAGGTGGAGAATTTCCCCAAACAATAATCCCATAGTTAATTCTTGATTGTATCTGCCCGTGGTAATATAAAAGTAGACCAGATTTGTCTAGAATTCTTTTCAGGTTTCTTAGCAGATAACACTGCTTATTGAGTATTTTAATGAGATTATCGCAGTGCTGACGGAAATTGAGATTGCTGTCTAGATAAAGCCCTAAAAATTTTATACTGTCAACTCTTTCTATCTCAACATCGGATATTTCAATATTAAAGTCCACCGTGTTGGTATTTTGGGCAGTATGGAAAGCTACTGCTTTCGTTTTGGAGGCATTCAAAAATAATGAGTTTTCACTAAACCAATTTTGCAAGCTATCAAGATCAGAATTTATATTTTGTTGCAATTCAGACAAATATTTTGATTTAAATAGGAGGGAAGAATCATCAGCATACAAACAAGTGAGTGACTTTGGCAAAACAGATGGCAACTCATTGATATAGAGAATAAAAAGGATTGGCCCCAAAACAGATCCTTGGGGAACACCTATGTCATTATTTAACTGATCAGAAAAAAAGTTTCGTTGTAATTCTCATTCGAATATTGTATTTTGACAGCCTGGGTGCGATTTGAAAGATATGATACGAACCATTCATGCTGAATACCTCTAATACCAGTTTTGTACAGTTTGTCCAGGAGATTTCCGTGTTGTACGCAGTCGAAGGCGCGGCTGAGGTCACAAAAAATCCCAGTGGGATTTTCGCCTGCTTCAACAGCCTGTAGAAGATTCGAATAAAAAGAAATAATTGCCGTTGTAGTGGAATGATTCGATCGAAATCCGTGTTGGTTCGGAGTTAGAATGTTATTTATATTCAGAAAGTTATGTAGAAATTCCAACATTACGTATTCGAATACTTTTGAGAGTGATGGGGAAACAGCAATAGGACGATAATTTTCCAAATTATGAGAATTTCCTTTTTTCAGGATTGGAGAGACTATAGAATGTTTCAGTCGCGAAGGAAACTGTCCTTGCTGAAAAGATATATTTATAATGTGACTTAGGGGCGCTATGATGTAGGGTGCAATCTTTTTAATCACATACCCAGAGATGCCATCTGATCCACACGAATGTTTATTTTTGATTTTGTCCCTGATAACCTTCAGTATATCATCTTCACTGACATATGTAATGAACATACTATTCTCAATACTCGGTAGCAAATTAGTCCTCAAGGGGTTAATATTTTTAGTTTTATTTATTTTGTCAACAATATCATGTGGTGTATTCACAAAAAAGTTATTAAAAATATTAGCGATATCAAGTGGATCTTCTACAAGACCATCATTACTATCTATAGTTATATTACTTTTCTTCGTGGTTTTTCCTGTTAACTCGTTAACAACAGACCACGTGTTCTTATTTACATTACCTGAAGAGTAAATTTTATTTTGATAATATATACTTTTGTTTTTTCTTACCAGAGTTTTATGTTGCTTTTTTTGTGTTTGGTAGAATTCTTTCAGGGTGGGATTAGTCTTCACCTGCTGATAAAGTTCTTTAAGATTTTTACTTGACATTTTAATTTCAGTGCTAACCCATTCAGTTCCAGGATTTTTATTTTGGTGTTTTCTGATAGGTTTTATTGGGCATTCACAATTAAAATAAAATAAGAGAGTATCATGAAAACTGTTGAACTTATCGTCTAGATTATCTAGTTGATACATTTCTGACCAGCTCTCTTTTTCTAAAGCATTAGACAAGTTTTTAATGTTAGTGTCATTTATTATTCTCCTATGATTATATGAAGATCTTTCATCAGTTCGATGTTGCTTCGTTGAGAAGAGGACAGTTTGGTGAGAAGATATACAGTTTTCGAGTACACCCCATTCGTTGGTCTCTGGTAGGTTAGTGTATATTTGATCGAGCGTCGTTTGACAAGTCTGGCTGATTCTAGTAGGTTTGGTTATTCTGGGGCTGAGACCATATGATATCAATAATTGTGTAAAGCGATTTGAATTGGTATAACTCATCGAATGGTAGTTGAAATCTCCATTTAATATTATGACTGTTTTAGGAACAAATATTTTGTCAAGAATTATTGAGATTTTCTCAAAAAATATTTCGAAGTTTCCTGATGGAGAGCGGTAACAAGTCAAAATGAGAATATTAGTATTATTATTTTTCCACAGGACACCACAAATCTCAATGTTTTTTTCAATACAGTACTCTTGTAAATTCAACGGAGTTACATCTAAATCGGTCTGGGACCATATACCAACTCCACCACCTATACAATTGATTCTGTGATATGAGTTAGAAAGAGTGAAGTCAGGAAAATGAAAAGAGTTTACAGAGCTTTCAGACCACCAGGTCTCTGTCAAACATATAAAATTAAGTTGATATTTGTCAGTTAGATATTCAGCACTGATGTAGTCGAGTTTGTCATAGTTCAAACATTCTGCATTTAGCAGCAATAGGTCGACTAGTGTGGGAGTCCCCTCCATGGTATACCCACTAAACACTTCACCCCGTTGTAGGCTCGTCTGACCGATGTCTCCGACGACACTTAGGCCTAGTGGCCCATTGTATCTCACCTACATGCTGTCATCAACTTCACCACATACGACTCATGGTGCCTATTGAGAGCCACTTCAATATGAAAGACCCTTCTCGTTCAGGTCTCTGAAGATTGCTATTCCGACCCCTGTTCTCGTCTACGAAGAAGGCCAAAAGCTTTCCTTCTCCTACGAGTGACGGGGAAAGGGGTTGGTCCAGCCCTGTGGGGCCCCCTGCACAGGGCTAATGCTGTTTACTGTGAGATGTCATACTGTTTCCCAGAGGCCCCGTTAGCTACACCATTCCTTGGTGCCATTCATCCATCGCCACGGGTTCCCACATCTTGGATTAGGTTGCCAGAGCCTCGTTGACCAGTCCTAGACCACCTAGAAAGATATCAGCAAATCGCCCCAACCCTGCCACAGATGTCCACAAATTGTCCCATCTGGCATAAATTAGCAAAGATGGTCCCAAAATGCTTCATCTGTCAAGCGGCCGCGGCCTGCCTCCCCCACACCACTTGATGGTGAGGTTGGGCTTGGAGGGGAAGAGGAAAAGAGGAGTTGGCCAAGAAAGGCCGATAGAAAGATTGAAAACAGAAGAGAAAAGAAGATATCACCCAAGACAAGTTGAAGTATGGTGACTATCCGGCTAGGGTACCTCGGGTTCACCATTCCCGTACTCACAAGTTGTGAGCCCCTGAGGGGATTGCCAGAGTCTCGTTATCAATCCGCGGCCACATAAGCAGATGTTCACAAATTGCCCCATCCTCGCACTCAGATGTCCACAAACCTGCCCCATCTGAGTGATGACAGCAAAGATGTTCCCAAAATGCTCAATCTGCCGAGCAGCCGCGGCTTGTCCTCCCCGCACTATGGTGAGGTTGGGCTTTAGGGGAGAAGGAAAAGAGGAGAAGTGACCAAGGGAGGCCGATGAAGAGAAAGATTGGAAACTGAAGAGTGAAGAGGATACCATCAAGACAAGTTGAAGATTAATGAGTATCCGGCTAGAGTACCTCGGAATTGCCATTCCCGTTCTCACAAGTCGTGGGCCCCTGAGGGGATGGAAGCAGCTTATTCAAATTAGCATGTAGACTTATTGAAACAACAGTATAATATCAATGCCGCCAACGAAATATATGGTTTCCTCAAAAACAAATCATGTCGATCCAAAATAATGTCGATGTTGATTCAACTATAAACATTTCGTTAATTTGATCAAACAATGAACATTTTGATAATAATATATCTTTGAAACAACATACAAGTTTTCTTATTCCGATGTAGCAATGAACTCGTTTCGAACAGATCCTTTGCTCGAATAGAGCATCGAAATATGTAATATCAATGAAATATTTTGTTCAATCTACATCAACTTAAATTTTCGCCTCTAGATGGCGAATATATCGCCTCGTCTATGCCTGCCTCGAATTCATTATATACGTGAAGCCTGATTCTTCGTGTTTGGAATATCAGCTGAATAAATCGAACTGGATGATTAGCAATCCGAAATATTTTTCCATCAGCTAAAGGGGAGTAACGGCTAAGGATCTTTCATGAGTCGACTAGTTTCCTAGTTTTGTTTATTCTATTGATGTGAAAGTTCAGAAAATCCCCGAATATTGGATTTGGTTCAACAAAACAATATAGTTACTCTTGAATCAACAAAATATTTCATTGAAATAACCGAATATTTCATTGAATCAAACAAATTTTTCATTGAATCAACCAAATATTTCGGTGAATCAACTAAATATTTGATTGAATCAATATCTTGTTACAATGAATCAAACAGAATGATTGTTTGAGCCAATTCAATATCTCTTCGTAAACAATCCATGGATGTGCTTGATTGAAGAAGATCCAGAGTTCATGCAAGACATATCAATTTGATTCAAACTTCAAATTCGCTCTGAAACAAGATATAGATTTACTCATTCCAAGATTATATTTCGTCGTGAATATATGACACTTTTATTTGCTCCATTCAATGAAATTCTGAATTCTGCTTGATTCAACAATTCCTTTTTTCCGTGTAGCTATAGCTAGCTGTAAGTTGATAATGTGCCGATGATAATTCCATAAAATGCACTTTCCAGTCTCAACAACGCATTGAAATCAAGGAAATTCATCGAATGGAACAATGTAACAGCTATATAGGCCATATTGTCATTGATTAGGTTCACTTTGCTGCTTGTATATACGGCCAGTGTGCTAGTAATTTCCCAGTAGTTCCATCGTCTGATATTATACAGACATTGATAGGCAGTATTACTTCGCAAACGATCGTTTGCCCGTTTAGCATATCAAATTCTACCAGAACTATCCAAGTTGTGTCTCAATTATGGTCAACTTCCGACAAAGTGAAACAAGTTCCTGTTGGTAACTGACAGTAACTTGAGGGTGTTGGAGGTGAAGTTTCATGTGGGAACTAGCATGATATGAATATACAGCAGCGCAATAGCTGTTGTTGAATTTCAATATAAAATATTCGTTGAAGGCTTCTCAATCTCAATTGGTAATGATGTCATACTCAGTGAATGAGTTGAAATGGTAACGGATATGAAATTCCGATATGGCGAATATAAGAGGAATATTAAATGGAGAAGGAGGTCTTGTGACACATGTTCTTAAGGCTACACATCCCTAGAATATAGTCAACCAAAACTACAAAATGGCGACACATTCAATAATTTCCTGAATATATCGACGTTTAACTATGACTTGACGAAATAGGCTGAGTTCAGTTCAGAAGATGATGAAAATGGTTGCCTTGATCTGCTTGAAAAAAGAAGAGCCTATCCGATAATACACGCCAAACATTTTCGAATACAGTTATGTTGAAATAATTGCGTATATTCATTTTTTCCTGTCGTACATCCATCAATATTGAAGCAGGTTGAGTTCCGTACAACTTTGTTTCTCAAGAATCCCCATGGAAAAAGACTAGAGGTATCAGATCTGGGGCTGGTCATTTCGTTGGACCTCGAAGGTCACTTCAACTAACTTTCCAGAAAACCAAGTTTTTGGGATGCACTTTTAGCAATTGATCTCACGTGTTCTTCCCAAGAAAGGTTATTGCTGATAATAATACCAAGCATCGAAATTGATGTCTTCAAAGGTATGGTTACTCCTGACAAGCTCATGTTGGGCACAGTGAGATCGTCTTTTCTAGAGAAAAGGCATCCTTGTGTTTTGTTTGCATTGAAATCCACCAAGTTATTGGATCCCCATTCGAGATTTGTTGCCAAGTCCTTATTCATGTTGTCAACATTTCTCCCTCGATCGTTCGTTCCTGATTTGCTTGGCTGGTATTTTAGCCCTGGAAGAGAAGGCGGTATGGAGGGTACTATCATCCGCGAAGCTGTGTACTGGACATGAAGTTGCTTCCAACAAATCGTTGATATGGAGAAGAAATAGTGTTGGTGCTAGAATTGATCCTTTCGGAACACCAGCATTTATGATAAGTGAGTCAGATGGAACTCCGTCGACCACTACATGGAAATTTTTTTTTGCAATTGCATTACCTCGTTGGGCCCAGCACTGGGACCAAACGCCCCATATGTCGAAACTTGTGCGGGGTTAGGTGAGCATACAAATACAAACATCCATGGCCTAACTAGGATTCGAACCTATGTCTCGGTGTGAGTCCCCATAAGAACTCAGCGCATTTACGCTCTCGACCACCGAGCCGCCTGATACCTGATTTTATGAACATTCGTCGAAATGACTGAGCTTTTTGTATTTATTTTTTTTTTCACTATTACTTGTATTATAACAGTAGTTATAAAAGTAATCACAGAAAACACTGCAATTCGTTGTGTCGTTCCGAAAGATACATATCAAATCCATCCCTTACAAATGTCATCAACCAAATTCCATTCCAGAACCAGATACAACATAATTTCTCCTATCTTTATCGGACAACCCATAAATAAACGCGCAAAATGAACGCTCCATGGTGAAGCTTCTGACATGACAAAATTCCATTCGCGGACCAATTTCCCCGTACCCTTGCCATATTTCACGAACAAAAGTAAAAAAATAATTACTTCCTTTATTTATTGTGTGTTTGTGATGTATCGGGCGATAAGATATCGATATTTGTGAATTTTATTTCCTTTTTATGATCGTATAGGGCGGCATTTTCAGAAGGGGAACCGTATCTGGATGGGCATGCAATATAGAATACGCGATTCGAACATTCAGAGTGTGTCAGTAAATCCTACAGAGTCTTTGAAATATATGGCTACGATGGAAATCTGAAGAGATATCTTGAACAAATCTATTCATTATTTAGATAGGCAGCTTATTGGAGCGAAAATTGATACAAATTTGTACTTTCGATTGATAGTCCATGCTGATGACATAAATAATTGAAATCGTTTTTGCCGTTATCTTGTTATTCTATATCTTCGGAAAATTTAAGTTGTTTGGAGGATAATGTGTATCACACCCACCCAACTATCACTCAGAGTGGAATGGAAATGAATTTTTCTCTTTCGCCAGTAATCCAGTCATTTGGTGACAGAAAGCACTGAAATCAGAAAAAAATTGCTGAAAATTTTTTCTCGACGGAGGAGAATCAGAAAATTCAGTTATTGACTAGATTCGAATATGGCTTCACTACGAAAATCGCAATAAACCAAGGAAATTATTTCGATTCGACATGATTGAGAGAAACAATACATCATACAAGGCCTATAAAATTAAATGTATACAAAAAACAACAAAATCGCCTCGATATCTTCGATTCAGCCGCTAGACCGCCCTGGCAATTGACAGTAGTTCTAAAGTTGTCCAAAATATTCGTATTTCAGATTCCAAATCAATATACATCGCCAGGCTAGTGTGTCTCACCATGGAGCATCCTGGACCTCCTTTCTTGACATTTATCTCATGCCTCCATTTTCAATTCTTCTCCAAATCACAAATATACATCATCCATCCTTCATTCCTGATCTATCACGAGAATAAAAATGTGTCTAGTACTATTTCATATCCTCTTAAAAAAACCCTGATTGTCACACAGTTAGCTGCCCAGTGATTTGTTTAAAAATTCATGTTATTTTTCGGAAACTCTGTCTGCTATCTCGAGACCATTCAACAATCAGGAGAACAGTACCTCGTTGCTCTCTACGATAATACTTCGCTTTGGGGATGGTACTTGACAAACAACGGATTGATGCCAAAAACGATCATACAACCGTGTACACCAGACAAGCTGTTGCATCTTGTTGCCTGCAAATGCACACAAGATTGTAAACGAAACTGCGACTGCAGAGAGGCCGGGTTGTTCTGTTCCAAAATAACTATGCAAATGCTGTGAGGGCTATGGCAGCAACATTCAGATGTATTTCGACTATGACAACGATCTGTATGATGAGAACGAAGAGGCTATGCAGGACTTTGTTGATGAAGAAAGTAATTAATCGTCCACATATGTGAATATAATCTTGAAAAACTGAGTAGCTTGACATTTTTTTTCAACACGATAACACAAACGATGTAACTGTGATATTTTTCAGATTTATGAGCAGGAGGGTACTGAAGAATTGCCAGGAACCTCGAATGAAACTGAAGGTATCATCAATATTTCTGTTGATCTAACCAACATTTCACCAGTCCCAACAAACATTGACTATAGATCTTTATTATAAGGTATCTCTTTTGTGTTTCAGAAGAAGTGTCTCTCAAGGCGAAAACGCCACGAAAGACATGAACCTTCCGCAATCGACCGTTTACTGCCTCAACAGCACTTAATGAATTTTTGGATGATTGTATATTTTCATCCGTACAATCATGAGTGTCTTTTACAAGCAGACGTATATTATGGATTCCATTTTGACTTCAGACCCAATCAACAAATGGCGTAGATTTCGTGGCCAGACTGTAAGCGCTGAAAGTATGTAATACGAATCTTTTGAATAACGTGAAAACTATGGTCTATCTTCAGTGCGCTCTAGCGGCTGAACTAGACGAATTATCGAGCTGATTATTATCTCATTCTTCTGTGAATTCATATGCTTTCATTTCTATCTGCGCTAATTGTTCTCTATAACAAGTCGTTTCGGAGTCATGAGCGAAAAACTGAAACAACTCCCGATTTTTCATAATTTTCTGCCATTTTCATGGTGAAGTCATATCCGAATCAAGTCGATAACTGGATTCTTTGATTCAGCATCCCAGAAAACATGTACTCAGATCTGTTGAGAGGAATTCTTTAGCAATTTTATCCTATCCAAACTACCAAATGACTGTGGAGTCCACATTCGTTCACTTATGCAAGGTTTGTTAGCGTTCACGAAATCAACATTTATTATTTCATAGATTTTGTTGTTGTGCGTGCCTCTAAAAGGCAGGTTCTTGGTTTTCTGATTCTTATTTGTTCCTCCATGAGCCTGTTATACCTCCTACACTGATCACGAATGAACAACTACCTCACCCCTATGGGTAACATCAGCGAGATGACCTATATAAAGGGCTTAGCCCTAGAAGATGGGTCTCTATGACGAACACCTCACATATCCACCCACAATCCCTGGCCAACACCAGCCACCTCTACGCTACGCGGAGGGACTAATAGAAACACTGTGCAGTTGTGCCAAATTTATTTTCACATAAGATGTGGATGAAATAGGTGTTGTATTCGTAGAATTGGAAAGATAATGAACGACATTAATATATGTGCCTTCAGATGGAGAGATCCGTGGTTCAATTCCCTATCCTCAACCTACACCATTTTTTTTTGTTTTATTTGCCTTCCATCCTGGAAAATATATTGTGTAGGAGTTCGCTGTTTAGGCCGAAAGTGATTCTCTATTACAATGATGTTTTTTTTTTCAGTAAATTTTTTTATGCTCGGAATTCAAGAAGCAAAGTGGAATCCGTATCACTAGCCGACTGTTGACCATTTTGACAATGAGGTGATTCACGAATTCATTGAATTGTCCTACCAAATTACACTGCGAATAAATTCTCATAGAAATTTCAAGTTTACTTTGACACAGAGGAGCTCTCCTGTGAAGTGAATGAATATTTGAGGAATATACTCGTACTTTTTTTCCCATAGGTTACCAGTGGGACAAATTTGACCCATTCAACAATACCAATGGAGCATGTTTTTCCTATCTGTCAATGCCAGCAAACAAGTTTCGAATAATGCTAACTTATTCATATTGAAAATGACTCAGAAATTCAAATTCCAACCCAGTTTATTCAAGAAAATGAATAAGAGCTGAAAGGTTTATTATTATGAAACTGAAATTCGAAATGAGAAATGAATGTACGAAACTGATATCAGTGTTGAAATGTATAACTTTCGAAAAATGTATGAATTGAATTGGCGCCAGCATTGTTCAAATATCACTGTGACCAAGTCCATCATTTCGAGAAAATAATATAACTGTGAATTACCACTTAAATGAGGATGAAATGACGCTTATGAAGGAGTCAAATGATCAGCATTCAAATATTTAAAAGTGATAAAAATTGAATAACACTAATGCCAATATAATTTGCTTTCAATTTAATATAGTCGAACGGTTGGCATTTTAGTATTAGGGTGGGTCAATTTGGCAAGAAATATTGAAGACATATCCACTTAGTATTATATACTTACCCCTAAGTTGATTGTTTTATTGAAACTACAGGGCATTGAAGTGCATCACGAGGACGAGATACTTAGTACACAATATTTCAATTTGCCTACGATGAAAATGCTTTCAATTTGGAGTATTTGTCCCTATTGTTACTACCTTGGAATATTTGTTAACATAGTTGCCAGAAATTTACACGGTGGTGTCAGTTGAAAAGGGTTCACGAATCTCGAAACGAAAACTAAAAACCTGTATTTCTTTCAATGAATTGTTTGCTAGAATTCTTTCGAATTTTGAAAAAGCAAATGAAATTATACGAATCAAATGAATACATATACACCGTGTCCAAGATAATGATAGGAAGACATCCTCATCTTGTGCATGCTGCATACGCAATAGTACAATTTATCATCGATATAACTGTTTAAATCTAAGCTTCAGCCACTATAGTGAATAGTGAATAGTGAGGTAGTGATCCAAATTGGAAGAATTCCCATACATCACCGATTTATCGTGGAGAAACTATACTGTTGGTGTTTAACTTCCTGTAGTTCCTCAGCAAATCCCATACTAGGAGGGTATATGAACAAATATGTCCCTTCAAAATTTCTAGAAGACTTTCAACCACCTCACTTTTTCTGAAAGCAAAATAATCACCCTGTGAAAAGGGTTCACGAGCTGCTGCGGGCTAATATGTCCTTACATAACAGGTATTCATAGACGACTAAGGATTTGATGAAACAAGTGTTCATAAGTGAGTGAGATTACTCATTGTGGTAAACGAGTATGACAATGATGGTAACTGAAGAAGGGATGGAACTCAAATGATACTTGTATAACTGTAGAATTTCATATTTTAGGATTCAAATGATTATCTCTCAAATTCCATCTTTAAACTTCGATCTTGTTCTATTCCAAATCTATAAGATAACCTTTTCAAAACAAGAAGAGTGATCTGAAGAGGTGACCTGTTTCACGTTGAAAACGTTGACATTCAACGTTCATCAGATGACATTTCGTAGTTAAAATGTTTCATTTAGTGGTTGATCGCAAATGTACCTGCGACAGCAATTTTTCACCATCAAGAAAGGTCTACCGACTTGGCGACAATAGTTCCGCTCCGACGAAAACAAAAAACAATAAAATTGTGGGGGATCAAGAAGGCTTACAACGAAAACTACTCTGCTGATAGTGGGAATGGCAATCAAGGGGTAGTATGGCATAAATTACACGACATCGACGCTGTGGTGGATTTGGAGAAATCGCTTTCTGAGATTAGAAAGATATTTCACAGGGTGACTCGAATTCGAACACAGGAAAAAAATAGTGAGGAAATTCTCACTATGATGTTGTGGTTTCATTTATTTGGTAATGAAAACTTTATTGAATTTGATGTCCATCATAGTAGTATCACAAAACTTCTGTCATCACTGTTGCATATTTTCTGCGTAGAATATTAAGGGGTCTGATATCGATCGACATACTTTTGACCTACTATATGTAGGTATTTTTCCAGAATACAGTTTTTGATGAATAACTTATTTGGTATACACAGGATAGTGTAGTTAGACACCTATCAAATTGATATCGTGTTTTATGCAGTCACTACTTTTATTGCATCGCTGCTTGTATCTTATTTCATTCATAATTTTTTCAGTATATGATAGAGAATACTTTCCATTTCATATACTGATATTCACGATTGATGACATAGATACTAATTGAATTTCAGTGATACAGAGAATTGCTATAAAGAATGATAATCTTCCATTTTGTGACTTGATGTATCTTCAGTACTGGGATAATACACATCAATATCAAAAAAAAAACAATACTATACCATTAAATCCTACCAAGACCAAGACTTGACTTTCGAGAACAAGACCAAAACTCACTCCCAAGAGTCCTGGTCTTGATCTCGAAAAAAAAAAATGAACTCTTTACTTAATGTCAAGAAAAATATGATGGAAAGTGTAATAGGTGAAATGCCAGTCATTTGTCATATTGTAGATTATCAATTTTTGTTCACTCGAAATCCGAAATAGATTTTTCAAATTCAGTATTGCATCAGTTTTGAAGTTTACAACAAAAAGCTGATGTTGTTGTAGGGTCACAGTGGTCCATATGCCTCCTCTTTTTGTAGATAGCAACAAATTTAATACAAAAGATATTTGGTTTGAATATGGAATTTTTTTAAATATTTTGATAATGCATTGTTGTCAGTTCCGAACCTTTTGAACATTCTTTGAACGTCGTCAGACGTCGGCCTGTGTGCTGTTTGGGTCTCATTTGATTTTTATCTGAGGTTTCTTGAAAATTATATTCTCATGGTGGAGGGAGACATTTATTTCGCTCACTTTATACGCAAAAATTTACCATTTTGAAGACTGAGATATACGAAATACCTATTATATGCATATGAACTGTTGGATATTTGAATTAAATAAACCAAATTTTTACACGCATGTCGATCCAAGACCAAGACTATCAAGACCAAGATCAAGACTGAGCCAGTTTCGTCTTGCCTCGAAACATCAACACCAATATCAAGAACAAGACTACATTAATATTCCGAGACCAAGACCAAGACTGATCAATCTAGGTCTTATTGGTCTTTGTCACGCGGAGCCCTAGTCGATAGTTTTTTTTTTCATTTCATTTATTGAATTTCAGACTTCACCTGAGACTTTTGTAAATCATCCAAAGTTACTGAATGCTTGGAGCTTGTTATGATATGTGGTATGGTATTCAATCGTGTCATGTCTCATAGAACATACAATTTTCTGTATACTACCCATCTATACAAAGCATCTACTACTATCAGTTTCATTATGGAGGATGAGAAGCAGTCAAATATTCCTTGATTTCTGTACATGTGAAAAATGAAAATACTTGTGTTTCAAAAACATTATCTTCTTCCATTCATTAGTATTTTTCGAAAGAAATAAAGACTCTTCATGTAAAGCTGAATTGAATTACCTTACTATACTCTTCCGAATTGAGAAGACTCAAAGTTTCCAACTTTCAATAACGAATGCAAATTTCATAAACAGCTATCAAACTTTCGAGAGAGTGAAGTTTCCAAGAAACTCGTCTGAGTCATATTCATACATTCCATTCAGACACTTCTGTTCATATGTGCAAATGACAAAGACTAACTGGAAAGAATACGAATGAGAGAATTCCTGCCATTTTGAAATATTACTTCGCTCACTTCCAGTATCCTGCGAGTATCAACATTGGTTGGAAGTTTATACGAACGTTCTCAATTAAACTTCTAGGAATATGAACCTTTCCATACCCCAATTCACTACACAGTCCGAAATGTGTACTGCAACTCTGAGAGTTTGCCAAAACTAATATGAACAAGCAAAAACAGTATACAAACAGTTGATGACAGCTTCTTCACCAGTGCATGGTAGGAAATGGGTGATAAAGTTATATTATTTCAGGCACCACGTGCGATGTTTAATTCCATACGCAGAAAAAAGAATGGTACGAACGACTGGAATCGCTCTTTATATTACCAAGAAAAACGTTAGGAATAGGGACAAACTTTCACCGCAGTAGAATAAATATATACTGTGAATACGTTGAAACAACCAAATCATCTGTTATCAGGCATCGTGGTGGAACAGGATGCGAAGAGTAAAATTACCACGAATCCATTCAGAGGAACACCACAAAGGGACACTACACTGTTTTACCACTAACCAAACCGATTTTTTAACGCCTCAACACGTGTTTCGCTAACCATGTTAGCATCTTCAGGAGAAGATTAAAACTGTTTTTTAATCACTCTATTCACACAGCCTTTTCTAAAGCCTTTGATAGAGTTAACCATAGTATGTTACTTGCAAAACTTGAAGCTTTGGATATAGAGGCGAATATCTTGAGTTGGATCAGAACCAATCTCACTAGTAGAGTCCAATATGTGGAATATGGGAGCTCAGTTTCACAACCAATCAACGAACCATCAGGTGTACCACAGGGATCTCATATGGGACCTCTGTTATTTGATCTTCTTGTTATTGACCTCTCTGATGTCATCATCAACAGTTCCTTTTTGATGTTTGCCGATGACCTGAAGATGTTTAGAACGGTTCAATGCATTTCTGATGCTGAGAGTGTGCAGATCGATCTAAATAACTTTTCCAGATGGTGCCATATTAATTTATTGAAGCTGAATTCGAATAAATGTGAAAAAATAACTTTTTCACGAAGCCATGATGCTATTGATCATATTTACAGAGTTGATGATACTAATCTATCAGTAACCAATACAATCGAAGACTTAGGAGTAAAATTCGACTCAAAAATGACCTTCAAACATCACATAATAGAAACATCATCTCATGCTCGTAAAATGCTAGGCTTCTCCTCCGTTTTGCAGAAGAACTATATGTTAATGCTGTTGAAATTATTTATTGTGCACAGGTGAGGTCTATTCTTGAATATAATTCTTTGATCTGGTCACCATTTCACAAACTTGATTCTGATCTTTTAGAGGGTTGTCAAAATAAGTTTTTGAGAAGTTGTGCATATCACATGGGATTCAATAGGGATGAATATACCTATCCACAAATATAAGATATTTTAAACATGAATTCGTTGATACATAGAAGAATGGAAATTGATCTATTATTACTCCATAAAATTATCAATGGTTACATTGATTCTTCTGAAATTGTTGCTCTGATTTCGCTTTCCGCAAATACTAGAAGAAACAGAAATAGTAACATTTTCAAGATACCATTCTGTAGGACAAATCATGGTCAAAATGAATCCATGAATAGAATTATGATAACAGCAAATACGCACAATTACTAGATTGAACTATTCAATTCATCTTTATTGTCTCTCAGGAAAGCGATAAAAAACTGTTGATCACTTTTTTCATAATCCTCATCTTTTTATTCGTTTTAGCCTTCTACATTTTTTTGTGTTAGTCATCTCCATAGATATAATAATATGTACGTGCTCTGTATTTTTATCCTTTCTTCTTGTAAATTGTATAATTGGCTTGTCCGTTGATAAATGAATGAATAAATAAATAAATAAATAATAACAGTTAATAGGTATCTCCCTCGGGGTATGAGTGATATGACAGCGAAGAAGTCTATTTACTTGGGCATGTTACGCGTTCGGGTAGAAAAACTACCCTTGATTTATTATATTCAGTTACGAGGCGCTTTCTACCCCTCACTTAGCTTATTGTATGGCCGCAACGTTGCCGTAATTATTTTGATTTCGATTGATGCGTATGAAGCAGTCGGATTAGTTCTGATTGAAGGGGAGCGTTCTTATTATTTTCCGTCGATCGCAATCATATTTATTTGGCAGCAAAAGGGATGTTTTCATATAAGGCTGAATACTCAGGATCATCGTGAGCTGTCGGATTCATTATCACAATATAATAGCACTGATGAATCAATTCATGAAAGAGTGTTGGGAATTGAGTTTGGAAGGAGAAATATGCGACAATTTTTGCCTGATTGAATATTATGTAACCTTATAATAGTTTTCACCACTGATATGAGATTATATATTGTTCATGATTTACATGAACTACACTGATATCTACGTTGTGTTATAGTATATCCAAAGTCAGTTGGATCGCCTCGAACAAGGAATGTCCACCACGTGCATATACACAAACGAACTCTAAACGAACAGACACCGTGATGCTTATTTTTCTTGTTCTAAGTTCGAAGAACTCCAACTGGTTTTTTCGATACCTCACAAAGACGAAGTAGTGATCCTGAATTACTTCAACACTGATGGAAATTGAGTTAATCATTTCGATTATAAACCATATATATATGATTCAAAAATGAGGTACTTCATAATTTCTCGAGAAAAAAAACATACCAATAGTATTTATAAGTTATCAGTGAATAATAAAACGGTGAGAACGCCAGCCCAATTACTTTTGTAAATAGTGCAATTTGATGGATGATTCTGAACATACATACTTAATACTGCAACAAACAAACTCAAACTCTCATATCATCTTTGTTTTTTCCGCACTAGTGTGGAAAAAAATGTCTCGCAATGTTGCGGGAAAATGACACTTCCCAAAATAAATTGCGTGTGGGTATAGGGTGAATCACGCACGCTTGTAGAAAAAATTGTTATCGCAAAATGCGTTACGAAAAAAATAAAAAATATTGCTGAACTTCATTGCTAAAGTAACTACTGGGCTCTAGTTTGAAGAACGAATGTTTATATGTTTTTACCGTTATAAGCAATGATGTTCATGTGACCTAACAGGACCAAACATTTTTTTATAGATGTTTTTCCTGTCAACTGGACGAGTATGCACTGTTGATGCCTTTATATTCGGAAGCGCTCTGCAAGGAAAAATTGAATAAATTATTTTGCACGAAATTCTACAATTTGAACAATCATTTTGTTATCAACATCACACTAGTTCTGTGCGAATATATACAATGATGATGAATAAAGTTCTAATAACTATGTTCAGTATATTTGGACCTACTGTACTACTTCATTATTCTCCGTTGGAATAGCATGATGTGAAATGTAATTCAGAGATGATTTAATATTAGTTCTCGAAGAAATCTTTCTGTTTTTCAATAAATCATTTCTGCCTAGTTTGTCAAGAAATCCAGTTGAATCATAATATCATAGATGTTTCAACAAGTTTTTCTGACTAATGACAATTTCGAAACTTTATTTAAGTGCTAGAGTCATAATGAGCAACAAAGAGAAATACCAGGACATCTGACAACCTCTTGCAATGGAGTAGGTAACAATCCTGATACCTAGGAAAGGATTGATTAAACTTGCAATATTCACCAAATTCTGAAAAACTCTGCTCCAGTGACATTATATGTAGCAACGAAACATGATTTTCTAATCTTGAATGTCCAAGAACTCAAATATTTTGAATATTTATGAACGATAGGTACATGTTCTCATCACTGAGGGAAACAAAAACCATATTGCTGTTGGAAACTATCATTCACTTATTTTGAACGACAACTGTGTAGAAATTCATCATTCCTAACGGAATATTCAGATATCGAACTCAGATGAGGACGAAATTATCTCATATCGGTATCAGAGATGATCGGCTCGAGGACTGGTAGTGGATAATTGGTATTCAATCACTTCACTGTATCGTTAGGGCACAGTTTAGATATCTGAATCAATTTTTGCGAACATCATGTGAATGTTGGCTAGGCTAGAAACTTGACAATGCTGTGCTAAACGCGGAAAACCGACAAGACAACGCCTACGATCCCGTGTTGTCACGTTAACCGGACCAAATATCCTCTAGTATATCTTCTGAAAGAAAATGATTTTTTCGAAATAAAAATTGTCGCCAATTTTCTTTCCATATGTATTGAGAACTCCTTTCATTCAATTCCTAACCTACCGAAGTTTGGAGTTTTATTGAAGAGTAGGGGGTTAGGGTATTGATATATCTCCGCTTCAAGTGGTGCCTCATTTCTTCAAATAGAAATCGAAGTGTTTGAATCGATTTCTTGTGCGTTATCACTATTCTGGGAGTTATTGATGAGGTTGAATAACCCGAAGTATATTGGCAATTTCTATCGAAGCATTTGAGTTAATTATTCCAAATTTTTTGTGATTTTCCCTCCTCGTTTCTATAAAATAAAAATATAGATATAAATTCAATATACGTGTAGTAAGGACAAATCAGATAATTTGCCTCAAAATGCACTGAGAGAATGAATGAAGATTTGTATAACTAAATGTAATGGTGATTTCGAATTAGTTTCATCAAACACAACACATATTCGTAATATCACTTATTCGAGTGATCAATTCTTAGACAAACGTATTGCATACCACCTCCAAATATTAATAGTTCAAATTATTATTCACCTCTACATCAAATAACATGTTCCATATCCAGTAATTGATAAATATCTCTTATGTAGTGGTATTCGGATTGTGTTGAATGTTACTCCCATGATATTGTCATCGAAATCACGAAGCCGATCGTCGACGTTCGTTTTTTTAAATGTGGCTTGGCGTTGGCGTGGTTCGTTCATAGTTCATGTGTATAGTGTGAGTACCTACTTACCTAACCTACAAACTGTGGTACTGTGAAGTGTGAACTGTACCTGATAGTGGTAACTCGAAGAGTTGTTACCGGTGTTCAACAGAAAGTAAAATACCTATTCGTTTCATCTTGAAACTGAAATGGCAAGTGAACGTTACACGCGTTATTGAGGAATTTTTTATCAGAGAGCCTAAAAGGAAAATTCACTAGCTTGTCAGTGACAATCTGTATTGAAAAAAGTTTGGAGAAGGAAAATGAAGGTATACAGAAAAAATATCAAGCTAGTGAATTTTTCTTTAAGGCTCTCTGATAGGAAAATTCTTCAAACGCAGTGACATTATGGGGCAAATCATCTGATTTGTCCTTACTACACGTATATTGAAATAATATTCATATTTTTATTTTATAGAAACGAGGAGAAAAAATCCCAAAAAATTGGAATAATGAATGTGCCACCTCCTCGATTAACCTACAGACAGTATTTAACTGTTGAGTTAAGTCACGTAATGTTCGATTTCTCATCTGGTAATTTTGAATCTGGAAAACAATAATTGCTTTTGTCAAAAATTATTCTCTAGCAAATATTGCGAGTAAACCATTATTTTAAAGATTTGATGATGAATAAAGAACGATAATTTTTCATTAGAAAAATGATCCCACGTCTAGTCCACTTCCTTCCTGACATTTCGTATGTATTTAGAGAATTACTTGCACTTCTTCACTGTTGTCTGAATAGGTTCCATCTGATAAAGCGATTAAACATGACTTGTACGTTAACCGAGGTAACTTTTGCAATCTCATGCAGGCCCATAACAATTTCAAAATGAGTAATGTTGTTCTAGGGGGACGAATCATTCAATCCGCTAAATTATCAATCTTCTTCATTCCCGATTTATGTTATCAGCTGGTTCATTTCCTTGAAACGACACATATTTACCGAATATTTATGGTAGGCAGTATGAATTATCATTCTCCAAAATATGGAATCGAGTAGTTTCTACAGTGCAGACAGTACATTCTTTGGAATGATATTTTTCATGTTCGTTTTTGAATGGATGACAATTTGATATTCTCCATAAAGGACGTGGAAAGAAATTCGGAATTGGGAAAACCTAATGATGAATCTGCGATTGAAAGTCTATGAAAATGAAAAGTTTACATCGTATGAGTTTGAACTTCTTGATTAGGTGCGACAGTATTGAATAGGAATATTCTCTGATATATCACGAATTTGAAGGACTGGATATAAATAAAGAAATACATTGAGAAATACATTGAGAATTCGCATTATCTTTATGATGAAAATATCGATTCTTTCTCGGTATATTCAACAGAAAACTCGACAGAAAACAACCACTTTACTGGCTATACACAGTGAAATACTTTCGGGTGTAATTTCGATCGAGATCGAGTGTAATTCGGAAATTACTCCGATTGAATCAACACTTGATTAGCATTATTATATCAATATCATCAGAAATTTGTTTATACCATGTACAGTGGTGTCAATTCACACCATCATAGTGAAAAATCACACGGATTCTAATTTAGAGGGGTTTTGAAATATCCATTCAGAAGAAACACCAAAAAGATGGAAAATAATCACTTTCGATAGTGGTATTCTTCAAGCTAACGCAAAAAATAATCTCATTATATGAAATTAACATTTAGTAACACCCTGACCAATCGCGAATGAATCAAAATAGTGTACGAATCATGAGAATTGCGGCTAATATAATTCACTCATCGTCTTGCATTCTCCCATGTGAATAAATATTGTTGCTCATGTTGAAATTACCCCTTGAGGAACCCAAACTCATTGAAAAATTCAAAAAAAATGTGTAGGTATATCATCAGCCACGAATTCTGGTATTCAGATTAATAGGTGACAATAAGAACGAATGATTTCGTGAAGATAATGCATTAGGTAAATGAATTTAAGTTGAATCAACAATTATATGTGATGATTTTGAAATTTCACAGTCATATAGAGTACATAATTATATCAATCCAGATATAGAAACATAAAATATTGAGTAAATATCTTGATTGATGGAAACACTAGCGCTTCTTAGACGCTCGTCACTCGACAGCTTTCAAATAGTATCAACTAAGAGATGTTTTGTAAAGTCTTAACTCTCACAACAATGAATCATTTCATACTCTGAATACTAATGTTAGTATATCAGAGTCGGACGGAAAGATGCAGACAAGACAGCACCGCTTTTCAGCATAAGTGTGTTTTATCATATCATAATATTATCAGTAGAAGCTGGTATTTATGGGGCCAAGCCAAAGACAAGAATCTCACTGAGCTTAGACAAATACGCGACGGTGTTTCAGGCAGAAATTATTGCAATTCATCATTGCGTGAAAGAATTGATAAGGCAAGAGTTTGAAGGCAAAACCATTGCAATCTATTCAGATAGCCAGGCGGCAATCAAAGCAGTCAACTCTATGCAAGTTAACACAAAACTAGTATGGGACAGCTTAGAAACCCTAAATGCACTGGGCAATCAGAACAGATTGACTCTAGCATGGGTACCAGCACATACAGGGTACGAGGGCAATGAAGAGGCAGACTCACTTGCCCGAGCAGGAGCAAACAAAGCTCTTAATGGCCCAGAATACTTCTGTGGTATTGCGAAAGCTATACAAAAGACTAGTATCAAATCATGGATGCAAACCAAATCTCAAGAATGGTGGACCAACTCGCCAGGAATGAAACAGGCAAAGAAGTTTATTGAAAAACCATCGCCAACATTCACAGGATATCTACTAAGTCAGAAACGAAGTTCAACTATATATATATAATATACAAAAATATGACATACTCACCGTTATCTCAGTATATATATTTGCATGCTCAGTGTATGTGAAAAGTAGGCTAAATCAATATAAAACCCTCCAAGATGTTCACAGTTACGATACTCGTGGAAAAACTAGAATATGCACTCCTCATTATCGCCTGAGCAGTGCCATGGATGGCCCCCATGCAATGTCAATCAAAATATTCAATAATTTACCATCTGGAATTAAGGACATCTTAAGCATAAACAAGTTTAAGGTAGAATTGAAAAACTATCTGTTACCCAAAGTTTATTACTCAGTAAGTCAGTTTTTTGCCAGTAAACCAAAACTGTAATAGGGATGGAAATATTCATGTTCTTTTCAACAGTGTTTCGGTGTGATGTTACAAGAAATTTCGATTTTAATTGTAATTTTATATCTTAATGTTTTATTTTTATTTAGTGTCGTTTATTATTCATTGTGATTTTATATCTCAATGTTTTATTTTTTACTTAGGGTCGTTTATTATCTATTGATAGAACATTTTTTTCCTACATTTGCTGACGCTTCCTATATCATACATGTCTGTTTAAAAACCTTTTATATGGATATGTCTTGATCTGAAAGGAATTAAAGAAATTTTGAATTTTGAATTTTTTGAACTAAAATACTAGTGGGACTTCTCACAGGGCATTGTAGGCTCAACAAACACATGAGTACGATAGGTCTGACTGAAGAACTGCTGTGCAGGTTCTGTCAAGAAGAGGAAGAAACAGCAGTACACATACTTTGCCACTGTGAGGGATTGTCAAGACTAAGGTTCCTTACGCTGGGTGAGGAAAAACCAGGAGCCCAGAGATACACAGGAGATCTGAAAGCTAGCCTTTGGAGTCTCATAGAGAAGGCGGGGCTAGACAAAGAACTCTAATCGATTTTGAGGGCAGAAACAATAGATCTGGAAAGGTCGTAGTGTGGAGGCAGATAGTCCGAAGGCCCCATTCCAAATCTAATCTAATCTAATCAGTAGAAGCAAAAATAGCAACAGATACAGTGTCAAAATAATCACCAAATGATTGACACCGCTTTGGTGTTGAATGATATACGAACCGATCAATTCAGCACTAGATATTCTAGTATCTTGTATATGTAGGAACGAATGACAACCTATGATGTTGTTACAAATATCAGTGTTAATTCCTACTTAAATAATCAGGCCCTCAGGGGACACCCAAGGGAGTTAACTGGTGAGAACTGGTGCCATATTTTTCTCACTGTGTATGCCACGGCGAAAATTGAATATCTCTTGAACATCTGGAAGGAGAGCATGGAGGATAAAAATCCTCTGAGATTCAGATTAGATATTCTGTCTCAAATCGGATAATCAATATGATGTATTATAAAACAAAATTATAACTCAACAATATATTCAGTATTGAAATGTATAGGAGAAGTGAACTTGTATAAACTCTGATCTTGATGAGCTTGAAACTTCCAAAAAGAGCATTCGTATCCGTGATGTGAGAATTTTATCTCTTACAATCTAAATCGAAGAAGAATTGAATAAGACACACACTCTGGCTCCTTTTTTGCTAGAAGGTTTTCCTTGCAGGTGAGTGTGTTTAGTCTGAGAATTTTCAAGCAGGTGCATATCATTTTCGACAACTAGAATTAGGACTGTTGTTGCTATCCATTTCAATACGGATTTATCTTATCTAATGATACTCACAGAAATAACCATTCCGGTAATAATCAAAAAACAACGATTCGAAAATTCGATGCATTCTTCATACAGGTGGTCCTTACAAGTAGAATATCGATATCAAGATATCATCTGAATGATTGCTCTCGAATTCTCACAAGAATGCCTTTGTGGTCCCCGAAACAAATTGTTTTATATCCTAAATAGAATAGCTACCTGACTATTTTGTTGTACAGCATTTAATTATTCCTGTTATTTCAGGACAAAACCAGATTCTCCACATATTTAAACAGAATGTTCATCATTGAATTTTGTGTGTGAAAGTATCTAATTTTCACGTAGGGTAATGAATCGAATGGGATATAAATTATCTGAGCTATTTTATATTGGATTTATGAAGCTGTGTGGGCATATAAGATTGAATATTCGAATGAAGTGAGTGTAGGTACTCATGATAAGTAGTCTTTTATATAACGTAATTAAATTTTTGATTCACAGAATTAACTGTTATTCATGTATAGAAATTCAAGTGAATTAGAATGAAATTTGAAACAAATTGTTTGAAAAAGGAATTACGACAAACATATTATAATATCGTCGTTAAATCGAATGAGTTGGATTGGAATGAAGTGCTTCTCGAAAACACCCAAACGAATAACCTAGCAACCAATGAGTGTATTCGTGAAATAATAATAATAATAATAATACCAATATTGAGTCTTCATTAGGCGAAAGTTTAGTATGAAACTATTCTTACACTTCAACCTAACAACTAATGTGATGAACATAGATATCAATGTAGCATACAACAGTAAAACTACAATTTGTATCGAAAAGAGAGAAAAAAAATAGCGGAAAAAAATTCTTGATAAATGTGAGAGATAGATATTTTGGTAAGAGGAGAGATAGATATTTTGGTGAGAGGAGACATAGATTCATTGAGTTATTTGAGTTTTTATCATAAATTGATGATTAATTGTTTGGCTAGATGAATTTGTCTCAAATGAACTTACTGAAATTCTCTTCTGATGTTCGTTTAAATCATAATAAATGAGTATCATATATAACAATTTGTATTGATGTACAGTCAGATGCAATGAACATGTCTATAGTCACTTTTGCAATGAGAGCGGTAACCCCATCCAACCGCTACATGTTCTTTGCAGCTGACTGTACCTAACTATACGAAATTTGCAACTCAGAAAAGCGAGACTCTTCTCGATTGTGAGGTCATCAGGAAATTCTTCAATTACTCATTACTGAAAAACAAAATGCATTCTACACAGAAACTTCGTAGGTGTTATAACTATCCGATGAAAAACGTTCATACTCGTAATGGATTTTGATTTCTTCTTGCATTTACCTCGATTTAATCAAGCGTCAATGATATACGAGTAGATCATATAATGATATTTTGATTTTCCAAGACGTATATGAATGCCTGGAATTGAAAGTTTCTATTGGTTGTCAGAAATGTCAAGAAAGAACCTTCTAAAACCTCTCCTTTAAAATACAGAAATTGTTAACTTCCATATCTTCGAGTTGATAACATTCAAATAAGATTTTGCTGAATCAATCTTATATAAAATGAGATATTATTCATTTCATCATTCTTGTTTAGTCATATTGTAGAAGTGTACCTAGTCATTCAACATTTCCGATTCAATCTCCATCGAAATTTCAAATTAAGTGCAGGTGAATACGTTATTCCCGCGATCTAATTTCCACTTCAGACTGCTATCCACCAGAGAATTTTTATTAAATTTTGATGTTGCTCAATAAAGTTTCAATTATTTTCCAAGTATTTACCTTGACGATAACCATGAACTTTCTAGAGTATATATTGAAATCTGGCAGGATTCGGATTCAGTTATTAAATTGTCTAGAATTAATTGTTCCGAAATTGAATTAGATTGAGTTCATACCGAAGAATCGATAGAGAAACTGTTGCAGCTTCAACTGTTCGTCTACTTTCAGTTATATAGGTTGAGTTTGTACCTATATCAATAGCAATTTTTATTTCATGTTTTGTTTCCCACGAAATAGGAAATCCTGTAATGTTCAGAGAACATCATGAGAACCAAGGGAAATTAGGTAGGAATGGTGTTCTTCTTAAATTTCTGGAAGTTATATGCCTCGGGGAACACCTCCGTTGGCAATGTGTTACAGAGCCTCGCTGTTCGTAGGATGAACGAGTCTTTGAAAAGAGATGTTCTGCAGGTCTCCAAAGTGACCAAGAAGGGTTGCGAAGCCTCAACTCGACGGGCTCATCTCGCGGGGACTGCATCGTCCATGAAAATATCTATAAAATAGAACCAGATCGCACCAACTTTCCTACGGTGTTCCAGAGAAGTGAGTGAGTTTTTTTTATCGATTGGAGCGCACGAAAGGGAATCCCTATAATGTTCAAAGAACATCGTGCGTTCCTAGGGAGGATAGAGACAGGAGGTAGGTATTGGAATTTTTTTTTAATTTTTGGAGATTATATGTTGTTGGGAATACTTCCACAGGCAATGAATTCCAGAGCCTAGCCGTTCTATGGATGAAGGAGTCTTGATAAAGTGCTGTTCGACATCTTTCGACGTTGACAACGGAAGGATGTGCTGGCTGGGCATGTCTAGTTCGTCTGATTGGTATTGCTAGTGAAGGGATGATTGCAGAGATTTCCGAAGAACATTTCCCGTGGAAGTATCGATAGAAAAGTGAAAGGTCGCCGACCTTTCTACGGTGTTCCAATTATGTCAAAGAGTGAGTGAGTGTGGCGTCACCCACCAGGCGAATGGCTCTTCCCTGGATGGAATCTAAGAGCATCAGCGTATGTTTTGGTGCTGAACCCCATATGTGGGAACAGTATTCTAGAACAGGTCGTATCGGCGCTTTGTAGATCATGAGAAGCTGTTGAGGTGTAAAGTAGCTTTTCGCACGGAACAAGAATCCGAGTTTTTGTGAAGCAGCTTTTGCGATAGATCTGACATGATTATCCCATGAAAGAGTGTTGCTGATGGAAACACCGAGCATAGATATAGTGGGCTTGGTGGGGATGGTGGAGCCAGACATCACAATATCGGGCATACTGAGTTCCGCCTTTCTAGAGAAAATGCAGGCTTGAGTTTTGGTGACGTTGAATTCAACTAGGTTGTTCGTTCCCCAGGCTGTGATTTCAGCAAGATCTTCATTGACAGCATTGACCTGCCTGCGCCGTGAGTTCTTAGTTTCCTGGGAAGAAATGGGAATTCTGGGAGAGAGCGCAGTATGGAGGGTACTATCATCTGCAAAGCTGTGGATGGGGCAAGTTGTTACTTCCAACATATCATTGATATGAAGCAGGAATAATGTTGGTGCCAAAATTGATCCTTGTGGAACGCCGGAATTGATGCCAATGGTATCAGACGATACACCGTCCACCACCACGTGAAGCGATCTGCCTGAAAGAAAACTCGATAAGAGATGGCATATCTGAGGTGGTAAGCCGTATGATGGTAGTTTGTGGAGGAGTCCTTCGTGCCAAACACGGTCGAATGTTTTCGATATGTCCAACGCGACAGCTAGAGATTCCCCGTGTTTTTCTATTGAAGATTGCCATAAATGGGTGACGTAGGCAAGTAGATCTCCAGTAGATCTTCGGTGGCGAAAGCCATATTGTCTTTCATTGATGATTCCTGAGCTCTCCAGATATTTGATAAGCTCAATATTGATGGCTTTCTCCATCACTTTGGAGATTACTGATAACAGGGCAATGGGCCTGTAGTTGTTGGGCAGGTTCTTGTTCCCTTTTCTGGGGATTGGTTGGACTCTTGCTGTCTTCCAGCATGATGGAAAAATATCCGACCTGTACGAGATGGTGAACAACTTGCAGAGAATCGGTGTTAATTCTGGTGCACATTTTTTGAGGATAATGGGTGGAATTCCATCAGGACAGTTTGCCTTATTGGTTTTGAGACCGAGCAAAATACGTCTGGTTGTTCGTTGACGAAAGACGATTTCGGGCATTCGACTCCCAACGGGTGGAATGTCTGGCGGCAGTTTTCCTTGGGAATCTAAAGTAGAGTTTGCTGCGAACATCTCTGCAAAAATATTCGCTTTCTCCTGCGATGTTGTTGCTAATGTGCCGTCGGATTTGGACAGTGGTGGAAATGAACTATTAGTGAAATTTCTTCCGACCGCAAGGGACCAAAACGAATGGAGCCATTGGGGCAATCTATGAGTTTCGATCTTATCTTGGCATTGTATGTTTCTTTCGAAGCATCAATTGTTTGGCTGCAGTTATTCCTGACATCAACGTATTCTGCTCTTCTGTTTGTGAGCGAGGCATCACCCACGAGACGAATTGCCCTTTTTGGGACAGAATCCAACAGTTTCAGGGTATGTTTGGGTGCTGCACTCCAAATATGGAAACAGTATTCCAGGACAGGTTGAATCTCTGCCTTATAATTTGTTTATTTGAGTCAAAATAATGCTGTTTACTACTGGGATATTTATGAGATGTAACACTATCTCGTTTTGTTCTCTTCATTATTTCCTTGTCCTTCATTATTGGTAGTCTTCAAGGGTGCACATCACCTACTATCCTTTTCAACGTTAAATCGACCTTTTGATGTGAATATTCCTTACCAATGTACTATGTTCCTGATAATCATATACCTCAATGCTATATCAGTATTATTGGTTTAATTCATCCAAAGTCAATTGCAGCGTCTCGAGTCGCGCATATACTCACTTCAAAACGAACTTCAAAGCCACCGTCGCTGCGCGGTGCGATAGATGCTCCAATAGGCGAGAGGAATAAATTGTTGTTATTTCTTCAATGGAATCATCACTCAAATACCTTTCAATTTCATATCTTATTAGAATTTCTTGGTCGATTTTCAGGTGCTAAAATCACCAATTATGTAACGGTAATTTCCAAACGGCTAGAAATTAACCGCCAGTAAAAACTGATGCCAGGATTTCGTAAGTAGGAGCAGAACATAGCACTGTTGCCATGTCGTGAAATACGATTGGGATTCAGTATTGGTAATATTCCTAATTAGCAATGAAAATTCAATTGTCTCAAGATGTTCCCTAATGATTTGTGGCTTATTGATTTTTTTTATCGCTTGGAGCGCACGAAAGGGAATCCCTTTAATGTTCAGAGAACATCGTGCGTTCCTAGGGAGGATAGGGACAGGAGGTAGGTATTGGATTTTTTTTTTGTGAATAATAATTATATTGATTCACACTAGAAGACATTTGTATCGGTGAACGTGACAACCCGGTGCTCGACTTGTGGGCGTGGTCTTGTCAGTTTTTAGCATTCAGCACAATGTTGCCAAGTCTCCAACATTCACATGATATTTTGTTATGGTGAATAAGTAATATTTGGACATGCTTGTTGCTCGAAAAATTCAAGAATGAACTATGATAGGTGGTAATTCCACTTATATTTCAATGATCAATAGTAAATAGCATGTTTCATTCGGATCAAAAGTGACTCGGTTTGCGTGCTCGGCTTCTCGTTCGCTCTGCCTTGCGAACACAAATTTCACTTGTCAAACAAAGTGTCACATTTGATCCTAATGAAACAATGAATACTGTTAAAGGTAGTAAAGGAAGAGGCTCGATGTCTCTGATGCTCTATGCGTCCCAAAACATCCTTGGAATGACTGTTATACCTTTATTCCAATTCCAAGAAGTGATGACTTATTATAATAAATTCATTATTTCAGAAATGGGCGACATTTGAAGAAATTCCAAAAACACGTGAGTTTTAATTTTTGAAACCTCATCTCATGACATCCATATGAGAGATGTTACGTCACCGGTGTTGGAGTAATGACGTAATGGACGGTTTTTTAAATACAAACAGGGGTCATGTGACACCTCATTTGAAAGGTCTACTGATAGTCTATCCAATAGTCAAAATTTTGCAAAAGAAGATTGAAATTGAAATGGATTATCATTTGGTTAACTGAATCTTGCAGAGATATTCTACTGAGAATTGAACATCGAAGGGTCGTCTAGTTGAAAAAATACATCGATAAAAAAGTTCAGAACTCTACTTTTTGGATTTTTTTCGGAAGTCGTCTTGTTTTGAAATGAATTTATTCCATACATTTGCATCATACTGTATGTGTAGTTCTATAGTGAATTTCACTGAACGACTCCATGAGCTGAATATAGTTTATCATAACGACCACATTGAAAGATTCTAAGAGCGTTCTCGATTATTATTTGCACGGGAATATCGTGACATGAGCGCTTCGATCCCGAGAAAATTGAAATGCAAGCCGGGATGTGTTCAGATTTACCTGAAAGCAACGCCTTAGGTGGGCTATAACTTCAACGTCCAAAGGTAATTTGAATTCCGTACACAATGCACCCTTGTATGTTTATGCGCAATGTTATAAATCTCCTACGAGGCCGAGGGTTGAAGTTTGATCATATTCTTTGGATGGAGCACATTATTATATGAAGAAGAATGACGGTAGAACACTAATATTGGTTCAATATTGAGTCAATAAATGGTGAATGTTGGGAAAATATTAATTTTAATCATTGGGTCAATAAATCAATGTGAACATTCTGGAATCTTGGTGCTATGTTGAATTTCAATCTTGTTTCGATATGCTCTATCCAATATCGAGTTAATATTCGTATACAAGATTGGACAAATATATGATGCCAACTTATAGAAAACTGGTTTCTTATAATTTTCATATGTGAAATCGATATTGAATTCATATTCCCCTACTATATTGGCTTAAATGAGGATGTGATTATTTTGCAATATTATCTTCATGTTGAATTATAATATTCAACCAATATTGAATTTCGTTTTTCAACAAAACTCGAAATCAAAATTCGAAAACATATTAGCCTCATTAAAAAATTGCGATATTTGTACAATATCAAATCCATTTTCGTTTCCTGTATCCCAGAATACTTAGTTTGCAAGTTGAACGAATGCGGTGTTTGATGTCTCTCAGCAGTCGTTTGTTGGAGGCGTGCTAGTGGCGCCAGCTGTTATAACGTAGCTCAAATACTAAGAGAAATATCACGAATATCGATTCGATATTAGAAATCCAATGTCAGTGCAATATTGGTTCTGGCATATTTCATTAGTTATATCTATCTGAAATGGGTCGCATATTGATGAACTAATATTGGCTGAATAAAAATACAAAATATTGATACAATATGTTTTCCAAGATTGATTCGATATTGGGAATACAATATCAGCCCATCATGAAAATTGACATATTGTATTCGTTAATATTTCGCCAATATCAAATAAATATTGGCAAACTGATATCGGCTGGTCACAAAATTTCAATGTTATTACAACATTGGCACTGGATTGATTATTGAATATCGAAATGATATTGAATCACCAATATCAGTGCAATATTGCTGGACAACGAAGAGCAATATTCACCAACCATCATAAATCTGATATTGATGCAATATTTTTTTCCATGATTGATTCAGTATTGGAAATACAATATTAGCCCAATCATGGAAATTGACATTGTGATTGTCAATATTTTACCAATATCGAATAGATATTGGTAAATAAATATCGGCTGGAAACAAAATTTCAATGTTATTACAACATTGCTGGACAATGAAAAGCAATATTCACTAACCATCATAAATTGGATATCGAGTCAATATTTTTGTTCAAGATCGATTTGATATTGGAAATGCAATATCAGCCCATCATGAAAATTGACATATTGTGATCGTTAATATTCCTCTAATATCAAATAAATATTGACAAATTGATATCGGCTGGTCACAAAATTTCAATGTTATTAAAATATTGGCAATGGATTGATGATCGAATATTGAAATGAAAAATTGGTTTGATATTGGTGCAATCTAGTAATTCCATATTCAATATTCGAATATTGGGCTAATATGAAACCAAGTTCTAGCCAATATGATGTTCTACCTGGGATGAAGGAAAAGTGTCCGAATATCTGATCCATAGACTTGATTTTGGCTGAAACTGTTTGGAATTTGACATTTCAATGAATCCTTTCATTTATATTGTTTTCATCTCTTGGAGCGCATGACAGGATATTCCTATGATGCTCGAAGAACATCGTGAAAGAGGAGGTAGGTGTTGAAAATGTTTTTGAACTTTCAGAGGTAACAAGTTCTTGGGAATACTTTCATTGGCAAAGAATTCCAAAGATTTGCTAACCATTGTATCAGTATTCGTGTAATTTTTTTATGTCTCATCTGGGAGAATAAAATACAAAAATAAATAAATAAATAATAACAGTCGATGCATTGATTTCGAGAGGATGTATTTCAATGTTCTGCTACCATTATGGTTCATTTTATGAACATAGTGTGGAAATGTTTTTGAACTTTTTGTATTGATTCAACATTAATTCCACTATGCAGCATTGTGGCTATCTCGTAGTTGAATACTCTCAATATTTGGTTTTTTATAGATTTCCCATTTTATTCCTGGAAACTAGGAATAACACACGATGATGGCTGGTTAGCGGCCTCAATGAATATCCTGCTAGAATCTCAGCATGGATGATTTAAAACTTTTTTAAAACACTGAGAGAAAACTTGAGTTATCATAATTGGAAATCTGATAACCGTTATTACGATATCTGCAATAAATAGGGGACAGATGTGTTCATTTGCTACCATAGATGAAGTGAATTTTCAGGTGGCTTGTAGTTATGGCAGCTTATTCAATTTGCAAACTTGTATAAAAACACCGCTGCTGAATAACTACTACTTTTTCTAGTTTCTATGATAACACAAAATGTCGAATAGGAATTATTCCCATGAAATGTTGCAGTAACTCTCCACTCTACAGTGGTTATTATTCTATCGAAATAAAACAGTATATTTTTATTACTGGCACAACCATCTTGAGGTAACGCAGTAATACGTCTCATTTTATTATAGTTATCTGATATCTGCATGAAACCTGACATTTTGACATGCTATTGTAATATATATAGCTCATTTTCAACAGCAATCCCAATATTTTTCTACTCTAGTATATTCATCAAACAGTGGTAATAAGGTTATCTATTCAACATTATTCGATGGTATGCATTATGAAACCGTACTTTGAATTACTGCAATGAAGATAAATATCCTATCCACACTCACTTTTCATGATCCAAAGTTATTGTTTTCAAAAAAACAAAAAAAAACGTTTAGTCTCTGAATTGAAATATTTGGGTATCTGTGGAAGTTTTTTGACATTACTCATTGATTTTTTCGGAGAAATATCATCTATATGCATACTGACGAATTTATTAAGAAATGAGAAGTTGAATACTTATATTTACCCTTCCTTCGGAGTTATGATGAGAATTGTTAATAGAACTTCCCTCACAGAAACGCAGATATTTTGATTCAGAATCTCATCGATCATTTCGTTTTTGAAATAAACCAATTTTAGGCCGTGAAGAGTGGGTATTGAGAATACTTTTTTCATTGCAATAATGCAATGCACGGTGTATTCCATAGATCGGTTCACAGCCAGCACTAAAAATAAACTTTGCTACATCACAGACATTCCACCTACAAGACACGGCTCTATCGATTCGGACGATCGAAACCATTGAACAATAATTGAACACGGGCACCCATGACCGAGAACAGCAGTGAAATGAACGCGATCTGTATCTTTGTCAGCCCCAATACTAAAGAAACACTAGAGCGAAATGAGCCGAATTACGATTGTCGAATGATTGCCTAATAACCGTCATACATGTGAATTGCTAGAGTTATTCGTCAACGTACAATCCCAGATAGCACAAATTCCTTTTGAGGCCCTTCTGAGGCGTTCACAATAATGTCCTCAGGACGTCGAGAGCGAGCCAGAGGACATTCTTAAGACATCCTCCTGTTACCATTCTCTACATACTAATAACGTCTTAGAACATCCCTATAAGATCTTTTGAGACAACCTCAGGACATCATAGTAACAACTTGAGGCGGTTTTTGATGATGTTTCAAGGAGGTTCAAGATTTATGGGAGAATATTATTCGTATACAGAATGAGTCACTAGTGTGTTCTCCTCCAATATTAGCAAAACCATCAGATATATAAAATGAAAATTGAAGTACAACAGTAATAGGGTTTCATGAGAACAATCACCTGCAGTTGTTTTCATATCTATAGGGTGTTCGAATTCCAAGATATCGGTTGATGATTGGTTTTTTTCAACGGAACACCTTGTATATTATCACAATTTTGAGTTTTCCCTGAAGAGTTAATTTCATCAATGCATCACACTTGGTGTCTAGTGGGAATTATTACAGAGATATAGGGTGTTGACAATCGAGATTCTTCAAATGTAGGATTTTTTTGTTGAAACTATTCATTAATGGTCAAAAGGGCTCACATGTCCCTGTCTTAACTTTTGATTAGCTATCTACTGATATTTATTTGGAACAGATACAATAAGCTGATCAGTATTCTGAATGTTGAACCACCCTCTATTTGTTCCGATTGAATGTCATTAGATAGTAAATCAAAAGTTCATAAGGAAATGTGAGCCGTTTTGACCAATATTGAATAGTTTCCACAAAAAAAATCCTAAAATTGAAAAATCTTGTTTTTGAACACTCTATATCTCTGTAATCAATCCCGCTAGACTCCAAGGGTGATACATTGATGAAATCAGCTCTTCAGGGAGAACCTAAAAATGCAATAGTATACAGGGTGACTGACCCATTTGGAAAAAAAACAATCATCAGTCAATATATCTTGGAATTCAAACACCCTATACAGATATGAAAACAATTTAATGTGAAAGTTCTCATGAAACCCTATTACTGTTGTACTTGAATTTTCTCTATTTATCTGATGGTTTGGCTAATATACAAGGATAACACACTATATTGACTCACCTTGTATTATGCAAATGATAATTTCTTCAAAATAATATGGATCTCATGATATTTGCAAAATTTCCCTCTATTTATAATAGGTTCAAATGAAAAACCAAATGAAAAACTTACATTCTATTATTTATAACTTATTCTGAAAAATTTCAATTTCTTTTTTGAAGAAATGTATTTCAGCTTCTTGTTGAGCACTACTAGAAGTTATTGCCTATTGGTATAGTTATATTTCTCCATGTTGTTTTTGATTTCTGAACTCTGGACATTCCTGATGCAGAATCAACTGGAAGTTGAAGCCTTCATGCAATATTTTATAGATTCTGAAGAAGCAAAACTATCTGAAACAAACAATGTATTGATATTTCATGTCCAGTACTTATTATCAATTATATGATTTATGTAGTAAGGTACCAACCATTATTGAATCTACTGAGAGTTCAAGTCTGCATTATGTACAATCTTTTATAATTTCCGAAGAAGCCAAAATATCTTGGAATAAAATATCTCTGCTCTGATGATATCATCATTTTGTGTTATCAATAACCTCCTGAAACAAATAATGTACCTATTAATATTTCATGTTCCAGTACCTACTATATCAATGATTTGATTTAGGTACCTACCTTTATTGAATATACTGAAAGTGCAAACATGCATACAATCTCAAATAGATTTCAAAGAAGCCAAAATATCTTGGAATGAAACATCTTTGCTCTGATGACATCATCAATCTTGTGTTCTCAATAACTTCATCTGAAACAAATAATTAACCTATTAACTTTTCATGTCCAGTACCTACTATATCAATGATTTGATTCAGGTACCTACCTTTATTGAATTCATACTGAATGTTCAAGCTTCCATACAATATTTTATAGATTCTGAAGAAGCAAAGATATCTTGGAATAAAACATGTTTGCTATGATGATATCATCAAGTTTGTGTTCTCAATAACCTCCTGAAACAATAAATAATGTATATGAATGTATCAATATTTTCATGTCCGGTACTATCAATGATTCTATTTAGTATTTACTCACCTTTGTTTCTTGCTACCTGAGAGAAATGTCATCAACAGAGATTATCATCCTTTTGTTATTGTTATCTTTTAATTCTGTGCAATGAGTTCTTCTCGCAATCATTTTGTGAAATAGAAATTTGATGAATGCATGATGGAGGTATTCAATGAATACTCTAATAATTTTGATATAATCATTAATATTATGATGTATCTTGAATAAATCATGACTATCATGAGACATAACCTCAATTCTAGTTCTTCTTTTTCTTCCTTGTGTCTTCGATGACACGTTATTTCATGGAATGTCATCTGAAGACGTCCGTAGGCATGAAATTCTTTACATCCTCAGGCTGTCACTGAAAGAACTCATTTAGGACAATTACAGCGCTAAATTTACACCTGATGATGTTCTTAGGTTGTAGAAAATAGAACGTCCTCTCCAGGCGTTTGGCGACACATTGAGGATGACCTTAGGCGAGTGTGTGCTATCTGGGAATGCTAGAAACCCAAACAGCTATGATTATTGGGACAAACATTATCTGAATTCACCAATGAGCATAATTCACAAAACGAGCTATGTCAATAAAAAATCTTAATAGACTGGAATTTATAAAATTCTCATAATGTCATAACACACCTGCGTTATGATGGTAGCAAATGTCCATTCAAGGTTATTACAAATGATTTAAGAAATCGATTTTTATAATAACAGAATGGAGAGAATACTGTTGTAATAATAAAATCATCAGTAATAGGAGATTTCCTTATAATGGTTATTACAATCAGAGCTGGTAGATATTTTTAATATCCAGTTTCTCTCAGTGCACCAACTAAGGCCTATAAGGAGGTAGAACTCAGTATGCCACGCAATATTCATAAGTAATATCACGATGTTTTGAATATTCGAGATATTTCTGTCGCTTCATTGTTCATGAAATTTTGTTGATGAGCAACACCATGAGTTTGTCAGGACGAGTGATATTACTGTGCGTCTACATAATTGAGTTAGCAATCGAAAAGAGAATCATGAGAAGATATTCTGAACACCTATTCTGAATACCACGTATTTTGCAAGACTATTTCACGTTAACGAAGCATTAAAAGCATTTATTATGAATTATCAGTTCATTCTGAAAAGTGCAGCCATGATTATTTTATTCCAAACTGGCAGACTTTGCTTCGCTATCCATGGTGACAACGTTAAAAATACTAACGCTGATAGACAAATCAGAATTGAAAGACAGCTAATGTTTTCGCTTGTGATTGGTCAAATTGTGTGATGAGTGAAATAGTCATAAGTAATATCACAATGTTCTGAATATTCGAGATAATTCTGTCGCTTCAGTGTTCACGAAAGTGTGTTGCCGTACGGCATTGAATGCCCAGTCTTTCAGAATGGATGCCAGTTTTACGGTGCTATTTTCTGCATCTAATTTGTAGTTGCGTTCCACACAGAACATCATAAATTGTCTCCATACATGAGATTTTGATTTTTTGGTATTTGAAGATACATTTTCATCAATATTTTGGTTGATAACTTCATTTGAAATTGCACCGAAGCGACTCATTCTGGCGTCTGCAATAAATTGTTTGTCAAACTGCCAAACTTTGATTTGCTATCCATGGTTACATCGTTGAAAACACGAACGCTGTCAGACCAATCAGAATTGAAAAACAGCTAGGTGTTTCGCGATAAGTCGACGTTGTCTCTGGCTTGTGATTGGTCAGATTATGTGATGAGTGAAATAGTCAACAATAGCTCATTTTTATAGACTCCCTCCATATTCTCCCCAGCTATGCACTATGTTCGATTAACGTACTATGGATTTTCTTTTATGCGCTTCAAATGATGAGAAAAAAGTTGATTCTAATGAACAGCAGCTATAATCGATAATAAGGGCACCAATATTGATGAAATCTGTACACTATTTCATGAGATCTCAGATGAATTAATCTTGAGATCATAGGAAGAGTTACCAAACATTTTTCCAAGCATAACTAATATCATGGAAGATATTGGGGATATCATTCACAGTTATCATTTCGAATCATCAAGCAAAGTGTTGATTCACTAAAGACCAATTCATTGAGTGCATCAGGATAATGATACAAAACGACCAAATAAAGACCGAAATTGAAAGGAAACTTCCCATCTGTCAAATCATCCCATTGTTCCAAAAACTGAAATCTCTTTTTAATGGATTCAAATTCTGTAAGTCATTCAACACATGCCATGCATCATTTTTTCTCAGACCCGTTGATATACAACCAACCCATCCAATAATAATAAATTAAAATGGCAGGTAACTACAAAGCGAGCCGAATAATACTGCTGTTATTCGATTTTTTTCTGTTACAGAAATTCACACTTGGTTATGAGAGCCCTAACCCGAATCATTGCTGTATTTTTTTTAATAAAGAGATGTGACAGGTATAAAATGATGCCTTTTCATTCCATAAACCCTTCAGGGTCTGGCAGATGTTGAATGGGCGACCCACAACAGAGTCGTTTGGAAGCAGCATCAGAGTGATGGTTAAATCCCATAGATACAGACCGTTGGTCTTACTTCGTGAATGATTGAGAAGATTGAATAATATTTTTCTACTCACATAACTAAAATGGCATTTAGCGTACGGATATGTACCACGCTAAATGATCGATTAATCACGTATTGACGATCTGTGATTTATTCAAAATATTACACGTTACCAAGGCAACACAGTTCATTAAACACATGCATATTCAGTAATCTGAAACATGTCTGGCCTGTCAATTGTATTAACTGTCAACTGTTATTTTCAAATTTTGTATCAGAATTATTCAAACAATATTCGTTTGTATCAGAATTCTTTATTAAAAATATATGCGAAATGTAGACGAAAGTGATATTGAAGAGAATGTTCTGGTACTTGCATATCTCCTAGAAGTGTAAAAATGAAGCATCCATCTTTGAGAACAATTTATTTATTCTGCGCTGAGCATGACAATAAACGTGAAACAAAGGTTAGTAAGCAATGGACTGGACACATCTACAAACAATATCACTTATACGTGTCTCCCGATTCCCATTCATTTCGAATTATTTTGTAGGTTAGCAGGAATAGCAGGTATGTTAATGTAATTTTCGGAGTTCGTAGAAAAAGCATAGTATGTAACGCGTTCATAAACTCTTCTAGACACTCGTTTATTAAACACTCGCTCCGCTCTGCTCCGCTCGTGCTTAAAATACTCGTTACTAAAAGGACGTTTATGACACTTGTTACATAATATACTATTATATGACCAAGACTCAACTGGTCGAAATCAATAGGCTAGTTGGCTGCGGTAGTGAATAATTGGCATTCAATTAAGTCACTTTATCGTTAGCGCCCTCAATCGTTTCATATTTACATTACTTTGTTACGCGTTCTTAATGTGTGAATGATGTTTGTTTGTATGTTATATGGTGACTTTAGTTCTAATGCTTATTATTGGTCAATAGGTCAAAATATTTCTTATACTCCATGACAAAACATCATGTAAATGTTCAAGAGGCTGAAGACTTGGCAATGCTGTGCTGAATGCTGAGAGCTGACAAGACAACGATCACAATCATGTGTTCACACGTTGACCGGACCAAATCTCCTCTATTTATTACTCAATATCAACAAAAATTCATCATATGAAATAAGACACAACATATAAGAGGAAAAATTACAATACAATGTATTTTTTATGGAAATTAGGAATATTACCAATAGATGATTGAGAGTCTACTAGTTATTACATATAAATGATATTTTTGAAGAACCCATTCGTGACTTCAGTTATTATCTGCGGTATATTTCTAGCCGTTTGAAAATCACCTTGGCAATGCTGATGCATTTTGTAATTATGTTTTATTGTTGGTCAAACTGTCAATGAGGAAGCGGAATACAAAATTCCAGTCCAACTAACTACCGAAATAAAAATTCGTAAACATAATATTTTCGATTATAAACACAGATATTCCAACCTTTCAAATTCGTGTACTTATTCTGAGATGAATTGAATAATCTAACAAATACAACTCTTTTTATTGATGATTATCAATTTTTTTTGAAACAAATCATGCGCTCGTGTGGTTGCCAAGCAACATAATTCGTTATTCAAAATCGAAGGGATTCGTAGTTCGATAATCATCAATACACTTCTTGTATTATATACGGAAATCTCGAAAAGATTTTCGATATTTTTGATGATATTCTACATATTTTGATCATTTTGACAACGAAAAAATTGAAATATCGGTTTGAATGACTTACGTTCTATATCTAGACAAATTTTCAAGAATATTCAATAGCAAACCCGATAAATAATGATGCGTTGCGGCAAATGCTTTTTTGAAATTAATTAGTACCTGAAACTCTTGAAGATGCGTTCTCAGGTCATCGATGAAGATGTAACAATGGAAGCATGAACAATAGTTACCAGAGCTTTCAGAGGAAGAATGAAAGAGATTCATTCTCCATTATCATATAAGATGCTTTATTTAGTAATGGATCCCAGGTAAGAAACACAGAAAGGAATTAATCGCTATTATGATATCAAAATCAAACAATTCGAGAAGAAAAAAAAAGATTCGTGAGCGAAAATATTTATGAAAGATTCATAGGGAGTTATAAACACAGATAAAATGAGTCTCTCTAATCAAACAAATCCATTCTCTTGAAATGAAATTGCTTCAATCGAGAATGCTTCGTTTGATAACAATTCACACTTGTATCTAGTCAATTGGCATGCTTGCTGCAATTCTTTTGGATATAAAGGTGCTCATTTTAAAGAGTGTTTTTATTGCATTCAAAGAACGGCGACTACAAGTGACATACATTTCAATTCATATTAGTTCAAGGAAATTCTGCTCGTTTAGTAGATATGCTGTGACCTATACGCGAGAATTGACAAGCCCCGGGGTTTATCGCGGGAGAGAGAAGGACATATAATGCCCTCTCACTCGCGAGAATGCATTTGGCACATAGCCGAAGCACAGTACTTCATCATACTTCGTCTCGTAAGCAACTGGTTGGCTCAGTAGGCAGAGCATCGGCATGCCAAGCCGGCGGGCCGGGGTTCGAATCCGTGCGAGGCTCATCTTTTTTTTATTTTTTTCTTGTTCTCAAGTGATTTCTAAAAAATATTCTCTATGGGAAATAGGTTCATTTAGGGGTTTTCTATGTTTGTGGTTTAGGCCAGAGGTGAGGTTCGGTTAGGTTAGGTTAGGTTAGAATAGAATAGAATATTTTATTTGGTGTTAATAAACATTAAGTTTTACACAGGTCAACGAAACAAGTACAGATATACTCATAAAATAGATAGGTTAGGTTTTCTCATTTTTTATGCAGAAACAATATTTTCCTTCCTCAAGAAAAATTCTCCTTCTTCAAGAAAAAAGGTTCATCTGAGCGAGAGCGAGTTATGCGACCTTCTCTTTCCCGCGATGAACCCCGGGGCTGGTCAATTCTCGCAACTTATACAGCGGTGGTGAAAAACTAAACGCCTGCGCAAATCGATTCGTCAGTCGGCATACGCCAGTGACACTGAGGTGTTGTTGATAAGGACGGTTAACGGCGCAACACACCCTTGTTTTTCAATAATGAAGTGTTGAAGAATCGATTGTGCTGATCATGGTTAATCATAATCTGGTATCATTTCAAGAGCAATGCGGTTTTCCACATTTGAGGACAATCTGTGAGGGTAAGTTAAATACTCGTGGGTATGCCTAGGTATGGATTTCGAACAGAAACAAATTCTGAATTTTGTATTTTTTTGAAATGAATCATACCGAAAACCATACCTACACATAACTTCCAGTTGTCCGTTATATGTATATTTTTACTTGATTACTGATAAGAATGATCATACCAATAATAAAAAAGCTTTAAATTATAGTAGGAGTATGTATAAATGTTTCCTTCCTACGTGTTTTTGCATACCTATAGGTACCTAGCAACTTCCATACCAGCTCTTCTGTCAAACATATAATTTCCATTGACAAGAAAATATTCGATTGTATTGAAATTCCATGGTTTCGACAATGCCTGGTTGTGTTGAATCAAAATTCAACAATACACTCTGAACATCTCTGTAATGATGATTTCACTATTTTCTCTATGTGACATTTTGGAGCAAGAGACGCAGGGAAAGAAAATCAGAAAAATCTAGAAACATTTTTATTCCAACTCCTTGATGATTTCTTTCTTATGTAGATGTCCTCATTCATATTATACATTTTTGTTCTTTAATAATATGATGACCAATTTCTGAGAATTCAAAGACTTCTGTTTACCAACTGTTACAGTTTATTACATTTCATTTACGATGCATGAGACCATCAACACTCTGATAGTAGCTGTATTTAATTTCCTTCGAAATGAGAATCTTTTGGAACCAAAAAATCAATACCTCCTGAAGAAACATCCAATTATTATAATGACACATTACCTATCTATTTGTATCAGGCTCGAAATTTCTTGATTCAAGAACGAAATTACTCAACTGCGATGAATGATCGTCTTGACAATAAATTTATTTTCTTGTTTCAAACTAACTATAGAACTCGGCGGCACCCAGGTGGAAGAATTGTACATTATCACCCAGGTGGGGTCTGATGTACCCCCTAATTAGGAACATGAGAGAAAAAACATCAGGAATATTTACAGATTTGAACGTGAAATGAGTTTCTTAATATATTTACTTCATAATAATTATAAACAGAAACTGTTTGTAATAAGTTGAATCCATGAGATATAATCAGAGATATATAAATGGCGAAATAAATTATCAGGAGAAGAACATGATATCTTCGAAAACTTTTTGAACAGTTTACAATACTTAATTAAGTGAGATGTCATGTAATACTTATTATTGAAATGTACAAGTTATCAGCTAGTAATGTATAGGAAGTATATATGAAAAAACCCAATAATAATCCATTTTCTTATAGCAATTCACATGTATCTCTTTCATTTTATTGCTCCTGCCTTCCTAGGGAGGATAAGGACAGGAGGTAAGTATTGGAATTTTTTTTGAACTTCTGGAGATTATATTTTGTTGGGAATACTTCCTCAGGCACCGACCTTTGATGTTCCAATGGTGTCAAAGAGTGAGTGAGTGTGGCGTCACCTACCAGGCGATTGTATCTCCTCTGGATGGAATATGAGATCATCAGCGTATGTTTTAGTGGTGAACCCCATATGAGGGAACAATATTCTAGAACAGGCCGTATCTGTGCTTTATAGATTTTTAGAATCCGAGTTTTTGTGAAGCAGCTTTTGCGATGGATCTGACATGATTATCCCATGAAAGAGTGTTGCTGATGGAAATACCGAGCAAAGATATGGTGGGCTTGGTGGGGATGGTGGTGCCAGACATTACAATATCGGGCATACTGTGTTCCGCCTTTCTAGAGAAAATACAGGCAGTATGGAGGGTACAATCATCTGCAAAGCTGTGGATGGGGCAAGTTGTTACTCCCAACAGATCATTGATATGAAGAAGGAATAATGTTGGTGCCAAAATTGATCCTTGTGGACCGCCGGAATTGATGCCAATGGTAACAGGCGAATGAATGATAGAATGAAATGCATATGTTTGTTACACGGGTGGAGCTTCTCAGAACCAGAAGCTGTTTACTTCACTCATACTTTTCTCAATAGCTAACTAACGACTCCATTCGCACCAGAATATCACAGAATGAAGTGTTTTGGGAAGCTATAGGCAACGATAGAAACATGTGTGCATTCAAATCCAAATGCCAATGATTCAAAATTAGTCTGGCCATCTGAGAGGGTGCGTTGCTTCATGCCCACATTTCGTTACTCCCACATCGCGTTGTTTCCACATTTCGATATGCCCACATTTCGTTAGCATCACATTTCTCCATTCCCACTGTCTCGGAACATACCCGAAGGATGCACGTTTGCCAGATGTTGGTGTAACACAATGTGCGTAAGGCCCACAATGTCTAGTACACGCGTCTAGCTATATAGCATTTTTCACTATGGCTTCCTGAAATCCGAATACGTAATATGAGGAAGGGCAATATGCTTTCTGCATAAGAGAGGAGACTACTTTTCTGAACATTTCAACCTTGCTCGGCCTTAATGAACCTCCTTTCTAGTAAATATATTTTTCTGAATATCACTCGAGAGAGCAAAAGAGACTATACTTTTTCAAAACGATCTTACCTAACTTGGACTGAATAAACCTTTCTGAATAGTACATTTCACCATAAATTCCTTGAGGGAACAAGGGATACTACATTTTCCATATTATATAACCTTACTCAGCCTAAATCAACCTTTTTCCTGAAAAGTATATTTTTCGGAAAATTACGCATCAAGAACAGTATATGGCAACAGTGCATCCTTCGGGTATGTTCGGACACTGTGGGAATATGGAAATGTGGGGCTATCGAAATGTCGGTTTATCGAAATGTAGGTGTACCTAACGCAATGAAGGCATAACGAAATGTGGGTATTAAGCAATGTGAATGTAACGAAATGTAGGAGAAACGCAATGTGTCGATAGGCCCACATTGACAGTTTCATTGAATTCTGGTATTTAGGATAGTATTTGGCAAACAAAGCCTCCTTCGGGTATGTTCGGAGACTGTGGGTGTATCGAAATGTGGGGCTAACGAAATGTGGGCATATCGAAATGTGGGAACAACGTGATCTGGGAGTAACGAAATGTGGATGTAACGACACGCTCCCATCTGAGACTCCAACTGAGCGACGTCGCGTTATTTCTTGCTTCGATCAGCATGTACTGCAATATTCAAACAATATTCATTCTTATCAAGATTCTCTTTTATGACTGATTCTAGAAAGTTCTTGTGAAAAATCAAAGAAATATTCGGTTAGACCTATTCAAGAACGTCTTATGGTTGAATTAATGCTGTTCCGCTTTAAATCAAGAAATCCCCCTTGTCTGTGAAGAATACAGATACATGACTACTTGAATGACTTTAGGTATATACCGGGTGTAACAGGATGATGGTACACCCCTTTTTTCTCCTTTAATTTCAGAGATAAGTAATTGAACTTTGGAATGACCCTTCAACTTGATAAACGTCACGTCTTGTCAAAAATATGTTTTATTTTTCACTTTCGGTGTTACCGGAAGTGGTAATAACTTTCGATTTTCAAATGGAACACCCAGTATATCATTGCATTTTCGAATTCTATATCTCTTTCTGAATCCAATGATACCTCATAAGTGACTTTTCGAATATCAATTTTGATTTTAATTGCATTTTTGATTCTCCATCTGAGTGTGCCATGACTATTCTCTTTGAGTCTGATGTACTCATATCGACAGGTTTAATGCTAAAAAAATGTAATCCTGTCAAAAACGGGAAATTTCTTGATATATCACCAGATTAAGTTTATCAAAATAGTTTGGTGTACCATGATTCTGTTACACCCAGTATAATGATGACTACAATTCTTACATAATATTTCTGCAATTGGTGCGATACATTGTATGTATGTTATAATATATTATGTTCATATAGATTTTCAAGAAATTAACACTCTCACTAACCAACTTGCATTTTTGGCATCATTATCAAATGTTCACAATCATACCACTTGATGAATTTGAATCATTGTACGTATTTCTCACTCATAATTATTATCGAATTCTCAGAAAGTCATTTCTGAGCATCAGCTCAATTTCGTACGATTGATTCAAATTTTTTCAATAACGTAATCTCTAACTCATTTTGAAAGTTATAATGCTTGTAATTTTCAACTTTATCTTTGACACATTTTGGAAAGTATATTTAAGAGATCATCATTATTGCACGACTGGTAGTTAATAGTATTTTATGTAACAAGTGTTATAAACGTCCTTTTAGCGGAGCAGAGCGGAGCGAGTGTTTAATAAACGAGTGTCTAGAAGAGTTTATAAACGCGTTACATACTATGCTTTTTCTACGAACTCTGAAAATTACATTAACATACCTGCTATTCCTGCTAACCTACAAAATAATTCGAAAGGAATAGGAATTGAGAACATAATACATGCAACCAGCGAGACACGTATAAGTGATATTGGTTGTAGATGTGTCCAGTCTAAGCCAGTCCATTGCTTACTAACCTTTGTTTCACGTTTATTGTCATGCTCAGCACAGAATAAATAAATTGTTCTCAAAGATGGATGTTTCATTTTTATACTTCTTGGATATATGCAAGTACCAGAACATTCTCTTCGATTTCACTTTCGTCTACTTTTCGCATAATATATTTTCAATGATGAATTCTAATACAAATAACGAATATTATTTGAATAATTCTGATACAAAATTCGAAAATAACAGTTGACAGTTGATACAATTGACAGGCCAGACATGTCTGAAATTATACTGAAGCTGTGTTTAATGAACTGCGTTGCCATGGTAATGTGTTTAAGAAATCGTGTTGCCATGGTAACGTGTTTAATATTTTGAATAAATCACAGATCGACAATCCGTGATTAATCGATCATTTAGCGTGGTACATATCCGTACGCTGAATGCCATTTTAGTTATGTGAGTAGAAAAAAGGAATTGTGTTGGAGAACTCGTGAGATATTAATTATGATAAGTTTACATTATAGAACAATCAAGATATCATTTCAATATGAAATATTTATATACACATCAAAACTAGGAGCTCGCTCAATTACATTATATAAAACAATAAATTACCTACATGGATGGGGCTCAACTTGTATAATATAGTCATCGAAGCCTATATCAAAATTAGAACCACAGTCACGCAGAATTCCAATGTCGATTTCTGTACAATAATCCCAATATTATATCCTAAAATGTAACCGCTTGAATATGCAAGATGTGACCCTATTTCAGATGATTAGAACGATCAGAATTCCACAGAGAATAGGGTAACTGAGAATCTATATTAGACATAATGATAATAATGCCTACAAGGCTGAATAAAGGCATCAGAGCTATCAAAACAGGTTCATTCTGAACTCATACATATTTAACTGTTCGTTGCTTCCACGAAGCTGAAATATGGACAATTGAAGAATTATTCAAACTTTATCAATGCGGCCTATTGGATAGTACTCAATATGAAATAATTCACAAAAGAATGTGCATAGAATATTATTTTGACGTTGAAAGATCGCAACAGCTCTGGCAGTGAATTGTTGGCTGCTATAGCGCAGTAGTGAACTATACCGGGTGGCTACGGAAATATTGCCTACGGAATATCTCAGTTATTGTATGAAGTAGGTTTGTGAAATTTGGAGCGTCGATATAATGACATTAGAGCTAGAATTTGAGCATATTGACATGTCGAAGTTAACTTTCGGTCTGACCGGAAGTAACATCAACTTTCTTATTCTAAATGGAAACCCTATTTTTTCTTCGCTTTATTCAGCATTCAATTCCCTTCCTAAAGAGTTATGTTCTCCTAGGAAATTATAGAGTTATAACTCAGAAACAACTACTGCTTGTGGAATGGTTTAATGAGATTATGTTATGTTATCAAAGTTGCCCTACACCTGAATAATGGCTTGTTTGTTTCCGGTAGATCCGAAAGTTCAGGTGAATAGGTGAGCCAGTCAAAAAACTTGAAGGATATCAAAATACACAACGATAATTTGAATAGTTTCACAGATATGAGCAGTTGAAATGGGTCAGAAAATAACTGGTCACCCGGTATCAACAATCCTATCGTGAAAAACAAATGAGAAAATTTAATGATCCATCAAATACTGCAAGGTGACACTATCAATTATTTTCCCTACATTTTCGACTGTAACGACAGCGGTTTTCTAGTTAGTAGTTTCCTGAGGTAGTCGATTGTGTTGAATAAAACATTTTTCCAACATTATAATGTCTATTTTCTATAAGGTAATCATTCGAACTTACTCGAAATTCTTGCAATTAATGCGTTCTTGAATAAACACAATGTTTATTCTTCCAATAAACACACCCACTTCGAATCCTTGGTCTACGACTATGATATTGGTATTGAATGATAGGTCAACTTCTACTGGTATAGTTTTGTACAGCTTCTGGTTTTATTTTGTACAACTCTGTCATTGTGTTCTGTGTCTCAACTGACGCTTGACCTCTGACAGCTGATGGTTTGACATGGTCAGACATCTCGTGCCATAAGCTGTGGAGTGTGGAACGGGTTCTGACATTCAACCTTCGACGTCTCTTCTTGCGCAAGATGGCATTCTGGAAGTAGAAAAAGTATTTATTTTGTCTTAACAATAGTTGGTTAATTGTTGAGCCTCATCGTCCTACATAATTTGTCTTCCCATTTTTGGGGGTTGGGACTCCTCCAAAAACCATTTTTGTCAATAATTTTCGAAATATGTAACATAGTCTTTTCATTTCTATGTGAGTACCATATTTTTCAAGAAAGGTTATTCATGTATGCTGTATCTCCTCATATTGTAGGACTTCTTAGAATAAGCTGAAGATGGACATTGTATATGCCCGAAACATGTTCCTAATTTGATGTTCTCAATTCAAAAAGTTTTGGAGATGACTTTGCTTCCCTCATTGGATGTGGACGTTCATTATCACTATCATTGAATAACTTTTTTTTTTTCAAAAACCCCATCTTGTATTTGAAAATCAGAGCTCGTGAACACACGAACTTTTCTCCTAATCTTTACGAGTTTTATCGCCAATTGAATGTCTTCGATTCAACCAGCAATCTTCCATATCGTGCCCCAATGGAATAGATTCCATTCAAACCAGAAACTGATCAATTTAAATCATCACGATTCAATGAAATCACAATTAGATCATTCTATTCAAGCAGAATAAAAATAAAGCATCGATTTCGATTTCACATACTTAGCGAATGTTTTCATGTTATGAATTCTTTACAAGATTACAATTTCAATCACTTTCCATTTTTCACAGTTTATGACAGAGAAACCGTGACCTTGAATACCAATTCCAAAGATTTAAAATATTTGGTCACGAAATTTCGTTTAACCTACTTCTGACATCGATACTTCAGAATATGCCTTCGATATCATTCATTTCATTTGAACATTCAGGCATTTTGGGCAAATTAGATCGAAGTTGAAGTATGTTATGGAAGAAGTCGTAGCCTATTATCATAGGTTCTTATTTGCATTTTCCTATAGAATTCGAAATTTTATACATTATTGTGAGTAGTTTATGTACTTTGAAAGAAATCATAGGATGTGATGCTATTCGAAATGCGAGACCTGCATATAATTTCGGTTGAACCGGAGAAGTCTGATTACTCCTTCTTTTTCGAAACACCATTACCAATTTCTTAAGTCTAAGTATCAACTCAGAGTCTCTCAACATTGGGGAACACCGCAGAAGCGTCAAATCGGGAGAAAAAAATCAATAAATTGATGTATCAATATATCGAATAACGATTATATCCCAGTAAACACATTATTATCTTATTTTTGTGTCTACAATTATTTTATTAACATCCTCATAATAACTATAATTATTATTATTATACATAACCAACTTGGTATGTTGTCCATCTATTTCCTTTCCTCAGCTGTTCCACTTTCCTCTGGAGTCAAGTGAGTGTTGGATGGTGGCATACTGACTTCGTCTATGAGGAGCAAAGCTTTCCTCTTGAATTGCCTCAGTTGAACATCGTTTAGCTGCATAAGGTCCGGAAGTAGACTCATCACAAAGTTTTTTATTCCTTCCTCCCTCTTGTCAGTTTCAGTCTTTGGTTGAGGGGGAACAGACAATTTAGCTTGCTTTGCCGAAAAATAGGCACTGAAGGCTTTATCAGCTCCATCACTTTGCACCTTCCTTGTCCTTACTGCATGGCCATGAGGACCTTTTGATACAGTCGGCATGACCGATGTTGGCGTACCGGCTCTGTCCCCCTGACTTGCCCATGTTAACTGACTCGAAGTTGCTGAAGAGGATGGTGATGGTAATGGACTACTCACAGGGATCTCAAGAACATCGTCAATTGACTCGTTTTCTTCACCCTCCGTATCATCGGCGTCGAATACGTCAGGCGTGGAAAGCGAGGTCAGGGTCTGCAACACTTCAGGTACATTACCAGTTGGTGTACCAGCAACTTTTACAAAAGGAACCGCAAACTGCATAGCCTCCATTAAATAGTATGGTCTCTTTTTTCCTCCACTTCTACTTGGTTTTGGCTTGAGGTTCTTCACGAAGGTGCTCCTCAAATTTCGCCATTTCTCCTTACATTCGTTCACTGTTGAAAGAGAATTGAATACTAGAGTAGTGCATTGTTGTTGAGTACCGCGGTATGGAGTTTTTTTTGAGTACCCATACTATTTTTATCCATTTTCAGGTATCTGGCTACACGTTGTACATTCGTTGCGTTGGGACTCTATTTTGCCAAGGAGAAACTACAGTTGGAAAAATAGTATCTGAGACGACTATGATTATATGGAATGAGCTGAAAGATTCCTACATGCCTTGCCCTACTACACAGAATCAATGGAAAATCATTGCTGAGCGTTTTCAAACGTTGTGGAATATTCCAAATTGCATAGGGGCATTGGATGGCAAGCACATCTGCATAGAGAAACTACCTAATACTGGGTCGAGTAATTTTAATTACAAATCCTACCACTCAATAGTATTATTAGGATGCTGTGATGCTCATGGCATTTTTACTATGATTGAAACTGGATATGCTGGTAGAAACAGTGATGGGAGAATTTTCAGAGCCTCTATGATTAGAAAGATGTTATGTAATTCACAAATCGACATTCCACCCCCATCTAAGTTTCCTTCGGATGATTATGATGATTGTTCATTCCCTTATTACTTCGTGGGAGATGAGGCTTTTCCATTGTCTCGATATTTGATGAGACCTTACTCAAAACGGATCCTTGACAACATCAAAAGAGTGTTCAACTACCGATTGAGCCGGGCAAGAAAAACGATAGAATGCACGTTTGGTATGATGACGGAAAAATTTGGAGTAATGAATGGAATACGTTGCCACAATGTGAATACGATCAATAATATCATAAAGAGTGTTTGCGTGCTGCATAACTACATTAGAAAAAGAGGAGAATGTCAATATTCACCACAACAAGTAGAAGAAAATGCCCTAAACAACATACCTGCTAACCTACCTGCTCGACCCATAATAAATATTTGTTCGACCGCTTATGCCTTACGAGACTATTTAGCAAACTGTTTTCTAATGCCGTTAGCATCACTACCTTGGCAGTGGAATTACTTGATTTAAATATTAATAAATATATGTTTATGATTCATTATTTCAATTTTTTTGTGAGCCAAAAAATTTGGAATAATGAATGTACCACTTCCACGATTAACCTACAGACAGTATATGTTTATGAACCTACTTCCTCTTTGAATTTTCTTATTGACTGTTGCTAGATAATGAATTTGTTATTAAGGGCCTTACCTGACAACTTGACTTCTCTGGCAACCTTGTTCCATGCCTTCCTAGTAGCATCCCTTTTTGCATAGGCCTGAAGGGTGTAATTATATAGCTCGGGATACTTCTCCACTTCCCCAACGAATTTTATATTGAAGGCCTGAAAAAGTACAAGAAATAATGGTCAAATAGAAGGTAAATATGCATTATAATATGAAATTACCTCCATTGAGACGCACGATTCACTAGAACAAACTGCTTCCTTGCTAATCGCGTGAGACTGAAAACGAGGAGATCTTAAATCGTACGTTTCTAGACGACCACTAAACGAGCCGTGTGCGGGATCCAAATGCTCTGCTTGAGAAGTCGAGTAGAGGGGAGTCCGTCGTACGATTCGAATCGCGTCGCCCATGTCGCCGATCGATCCGTGTGCGGAGGGCCTTAGTGAGGTGCCCATCCCCACATATACCTATCTGAATATTCTCGACTACTCGTATTTGTACCTAAACTCTTGGCGTGAGCGTCGGCGAGATGTAAACGGATTGAATATACGTTGTCTAATGAGGATTTACTAACGTTGTTGGAAAACATTTATTTCAAGTTTTTTTTTCTTTCAACGGTTATCAAATACCCTCAATAAAACGTTTCGAATAAACGTTAGTTCACCGTGAGAACTCTGCCGAATCAATGAAAAGTAGTTTAGCATGTGAAATACACGTTTTAAAATAACGGTACGGTTCTTATACTCATAATTTTGGGAATTTGTACAAAAAGTGGAGGGAAAATGGGAAATCCGACTCCAGAGGAATTTTTCATGTTTCAAAACGGAATTTTGTCAAGCATAAAATTGCACAATTTTGCCAAGATTCAACCGACACTGCTTCTCTTACAGTTTACGAGATCTCAATGATGAGGCCCTTATTCCAGCTACCCTGTACAAAATTGGTTAGCTTCAGTATCGAGAAAAACGCTATTTTATTCAGTATCTCGAATAATACTGAATATAAGTATCTCAAACGTAGAAACATTCGTTTCGAAGTCGATGAATAACCAGTGATTGAATCAGTATTTCCTGATTTGAATGAAATACTGAAATTAACGTCTGATAATCGTTTGAAGCTTTCGAATAATCTTTTTCATATAATATGTAATAGACATTTTTAAATGAGTGATTATTTACGTTCCATCAACATTATCAGTACACGATCACATGACGTATCGAGTAACTTAGAAGTTATAAATATGTGAGTAAACAAGAATTTGTTGTTCGAATCTTTCACTTTTCTAACGTTATAAACAAGTTATTTCTTGCAATTATTCTATACCGTATACATTGTGAATGTGTCGTTTCATTAAGATAGAATGACGTGGTGTTGCTTGAAATTATCAACGTTTTATTTTTACGTTCAATAGTAGTTGTACATGAACAGAGAGTAATGAATTGTTGGGAATAAAACGTCTAAATAACGTGTTTATTTCCCGGTCATCTTCAATCAAATTTCAACGTTGACGTTTCCAACCACTAATGTTATTTCCACGATTCCAGCCGTTATTCAACTTTTTATCAACGAGTTTGTGTTTACTGGGATGATTTCTGAAATATTAATATTAATATATATATACATAAAACTATCAATGTCATAATCATCGATATATCTATAATTATTGATAACTAGCGACTTTTTACAAATCTCAGTTCACTGGAAAAACATAAGCATGTGGATTTGATCGAGAAATGCTAATTTAATATTGCTATATTGCTTTATAATGACTATATGGTTTATCGATAATCATAGCGCGATCTAATAACTATTTCTATCGAAAAGCAAAGATTTTTATTGTTATTAATAACTATGGAAGCTCATACGATACACGAGAACGGTGTGAAAGTGTCGTGGTTAATAAATAACTTCCAAGATCACGATAAAGCGGCAATTTCCATTACTTCGCAAGCTTTTATACCTAAAAACGATATAATTTCTCACCTGTACATGAAACCAGCTAATTTCGTGCATTTCATGCCTTCATTACATCGCAGTTCGTATATTTACATACACGATTATAGTTTTTGGAACGGGCGATAAAATAGTAAATCCTCATATAGACCACTATATATACCATATGATGAAGAATCACGTCAATGTTACTTACTATCATGGTGAAAGTTTATCAGTAACGTAACAACACCAATTATCATAGACGTTATTGTCACATTGCTCTCAAGATGTGCTGATCATGCCATCGACCTGACTTCTATTATATGTCATATATAGGAGTTTTGAAAACCTCACCTCTATTTCTTCGGAGTGAATCACTTACATCTTAAGAGTACGTCAGTGTGATGTTTATCAGACTATTTCACCCGTCACGTGATCTGACCAATCACAAGCCAGTGAGACAACCTGTGTTATCGCGAGATAACTAGCTGGCATTCAATTGTGATTGGTCTATCAGCGTTGGTGTTTTCAGCGGTGTGATTACTATGGATAGCGAAGCAAAGTCTGTCAGTTTGGCATATGATAGTAACAATTAGCTGTAGTTGTCAGAATGAATTGCTCATTTATAATAAATGTGTTTTATGCTCCGTGAAAGTGAAATAGTCTAACAAAATACCATTATGTTCTGAATATCTCCTCATAATTCTGTCATTCATTGTCAACTCAATTGTGTTGCCATACAGCAACACAATTTCGTGGAAAATGAAGCGACAGAGTTATCTCCAATGTTCTGGATATCGTGATATTACTCATGAGAATTTGTCAATAGTATGCGCTATTTGATTTTATGTACCTAATGAGACAGAGAATTGACGAACACAAAGTCTCTCACAGATTTAAGCTCCACACGCCAACATTCATGGTATTGTTAGCAATTCCAAACATTGTATGGTCGAGAGTTAGCAAAAAATTTTCGGTTCACTTACATGTCGCCGATACTAAAAGATTTGAAATTCAAATACGAGTGGAGATGATGTTACTCTAATGGAGATGCATATTAAAGCTACTGTAACAAACATTTCAGGTACCCCTCAGGGGCTCACGACTTGTGAGTACGGGAATGGCAATCCTGAGGTACCCTAGCCGGATACTCATTAATCTTCAACTTGTCTTTGATGGTATCCTCTTCACTCTTCAGTTTCCAATCTTTTTCTTCATCGGCCCCCCTTGGTCACTTCTCCTCTTTTCCTTCTCCCCTAAAGCCCAACCTCACCATAGTGCGGGGAGGACAAGCCGCGGCTGCTCGGCAGATTGAGCATTTTGGGAACATCTTTGCTATCATCACTCAGATGGGACAGTTTTGTGGACATCTGAGTGCGAGGATGGGGCAATTTGTGAACATCTGCTCATGTGGCCGCGGATTGATAACGAGGCTCTGGCGATCCCCTCAGGGGCTCACAACTTGTGAGTACGGGAATGGTGAACCCGAGGTACCCTAGCCGGATATTCACCATACTTCAACTTGTCTTGGGTGATATCCTCTTCTCTCTTCCGTTTTCAATCTTTCTATCGGCCTTTCTTGGCCAACTTCTTTTTTCCTCTTCCCCTTCAAGCCCAACCTCACCATCAAGTGGTGTGGGGAAGGCAGGCCGCGGCCGCTTGGCGGATGAAGCATTTTGGGACCATCTTTGCTATCTTCTGCCAGATGGGACAATTTGTGTACATCTGTGGCAGGGATGGGGCGATTTGCTGATGTTTGTCTAGGTGGTCGAGGTCTGGTCAACGAGGCTCTGGCAACCTAATCCAAGCTGTGGGAACCCGTGGCGATGGATGGATGGCACCGAGGAATGGTGTCGCTAACGGGGCCTCTGGGAAACAGGGCGACATCCCAGAGTAAACAGCCTTAGCCCTGTGCAGGGGGCACCACAGGGCTGGACCAACCTCTTCATCCGTCACTCGTAGGAGAAGGAAAACTTTTGGCCTTCTTCGTAGACGAGAACAGGGATCGGAAGAGCAATCTTCAGGAACCTGAACGAAAAGGGTCTTTCATATTGAAGTTTCCCTTAATAGGCACCATGAGTCGTATGTGGTAAAATTGATAACGGCATGTAGGTGAGATACAATGGGCCACTAGGCCTAAGTGTCGTCGAAGCCTACAACGGGGTGGAGTGTTTAGTGGGTATACCATGGAGGGGACTCCCACACTATCATATGGGGGATTGGACCCATATGATGTCTATAAAATATTTCAACCACCTCGGTGAAAAAAAAAAACATTTCAGGTATAATATACGTCATTTCGACCTAATAATAAGTCAACGACTTATTTTTCGGGAAAGTAAATATAACGTCTTATTCACCTCAAATTCACCAATATGGGGAAGAAAATGAAAGTAATTCAGAAGATGAGAATTGGGATATTGAGGAATCCTGACCAATAGGTCGTGGGAACAATTAGATTAAATTGCAGTGATTCTGAATTCAGTTTTTCTGACGTTATTCATTACCTACTTATGGGAGGATTTACTGAAATTTCTACATTGTTTACTGTCCATTGGTTGGGTTTGGAAAACAAATATATGTTTGCCGTGTCTCACGTTCGACTATACCTACTAATTTGAGTGTGGAAACTTGGGAGTACAGATGATATGCATGTTGTTTAGCTTATTTGAGGTTGTTGTGAATCGTTATTCAACCTGCGATGCAAAACTCACTGTGATAATGTTGAATTCACTCATGTTGAATTAGTGGGCTCACGAAATTATTGAATATGTAGAAGAAACCTCGATGATGAATCCTATTTGTTAGGATATGGTCGCTATCTGTAGATATATTTCATTTTCTGCCAATGGCGATGTAGGTTCGAGCCAACAGATATGGCGTCAGTCTCACATTGGACTTGAAAGTCGAATTTTCTTGAATTTTCAACTTTTAGGCGAATATGCTTCGTTTATAGTCGGAAATGCTGTTTATTTCTGACTATGCTCAATTTACTCATATTTAAGACTATATCACGAGGTATTTCCTTCGAGTAGCATAGTCAACCTGATGGAATGATGTTATCTGATGTTTCCTATATAATCATATAATTCGTCAAATGTTTGCTGTTCGCCTTTTCTGTCTGATTCTGCACCGCGGTATCTTTTCTACATAGATCAACTAACCTCTGTAGATGTCCAACGAACATGTTAACCTCTTGTTCCATTTCGCCAGCGCCTCTGGTGTTTGATAGCTCAACTATTTCGAGTAACAAGAATTTTGAATATTTCATATTACGTTGCATTCAAATCAAATATCTCACTTGAGAGAAGCCCTTGTAAATAGCGAAGGAGATGAAATGTCATAAACATTACATGCTTCCATCTCTTCTCTTGCAACCATTCACAGATACTGGAATGAAAACGGTCAGTAAGAATGAGAACAATAGATTAGAATTAATCAGTTTTCAATAAGGTCATAGAAACAGTAATGAAATAAAACTGAACAATCATTAGGTACAGGGTCTTCAATCACTTCATTCACTCTAAAAACCTGGTTAGTTTTTCACAAAATCTAGAAAACGATGTCTGGAAGGTCCTGGCACTGCACACTTGTCCATTCCTGAACTTCACTTTTGTTCGAATTAAAAGTCAACTATGTTCTTGAATAATTTTCCCACTCTTTATCGAACAATGGAATAATTGGTGATTAATCGAAAAAATAGCACTTCGAAACGAAAAAACACATTCATAAACGGGAAAACTTCACATCGAAGCAGACATGTCAATCGTTATCCGGGAAACAAAATATGGACGCCATTTTGAAACCAATATTTCTGTGCACGCAACGCCTGCGCACTATCACAAAGCACGGATCATTATGTCAAAAAGGCATCTATGGTTTGGTCGCTAAACTAATAATATTGCTCAAGGTCATCCTATCTACTTCGAGGTCTATAGAAAGTAGTTTGTTTATTGATTTCTGATTGATCGCTGGATGACAACTTCAATTTTTCAGCCGATCAGAATATATCATCGCCGTGTTGTCGTTCTTATAGACAGCTTTCAAACAATGTTGCCGTTCTGGTACACTTTTAGTGAATTTGCAATTTTTGTAGTTTCTCATCAACCTTAGTGTAACAGTTGCTATGAAAGTCATCTGAAATAATATATGCATTCTGATCTGACCATTGAAAAAAGTGAAATAAACTTCGAATGTCAAAAAATTTGCTGACTTTGATGATCAAACCTCATCAACCAGATATTATATTCTGCTTACGAATTCACGTTCGAGCAGGAAGCTACCTGAAACCACTCACTGATAATAAAGAATAAAATATTCAAAACTCATACCTTGCGCTTGTCTCCTGTTTTTTTTTTTCGGTATGAATGATCATTTCGAAATAGTTGTCGACCTCTCTTTAGGAACATGATTTTTCGACTCTCCCAAGGACACTTCGTTTCATGTTGTCGTTCTGGTACACTTCTAGTGAATTTGCCATTCTGTAGTTTCTCAACCAAAGCGTAATAGTTGCTTTGGAAGTTATCGGAATCATACATTCTGGTCTAACCAATGGAAAAAAGTAAAAAAAAACTCCGAATGTCAAAAAAATTGCTGACTTTGATGATCAAACCTCATCATAATATACAACCAGATATTATATTTCGCTTACGAATTCATGTTCAAGCAGGAAGCTACCTGAAACCACTCACTGATAATAAAGAATAAAATATTCAAAACTCATAGACTTCATTCATTCTGAATTAGAAAATCGTAGGTAATATTATGACGTCATTAGTCTGTGACGTATACACATAAATTTTCACGTGATGAGACATCGAATCAGGACGACACCTAAACTCATGTTTTCATGTATTCAGGAAGATTTCATCGTTGTTTGAGTCTTGAAAACACCTTTCACAATGAGAATAGATAGATGCAATGAACTGTTTTGGAGTCCTGGGAATTTATGGATAACTATCTCCCCATAGCAGCACAAAGTTCAAATGGATTTCAACAGTTGTTGTCCAATTCAGTGTACAAAATTGTATTTCGAATAATACTATACTCATTTCATTCCGCGTGGTTTACCTCCAGGAATTATTTTGCATTCATCGGAAGACGAGGTAGAGTAGAATGTTAGGATTAGTTTGCATGTGTCTTTGCATTCAGGATGTAGGTCAGTTTCATGCAGAATTAGCCCAATTAGGCCCTTTAATGAAAACTGCCAGTGGCCATCTCGTATCCCTGGATAATTGAGTCTGTGCGACCCAGATGGAGGGTGAAAGTATGTGGTGAAAGTCATCAATATGTTTCGAAGAGACCTCAAAGTCTTCTCCACATGGTTATATTAGTGATGTATTAGAGTAAACTGATGTTCACGGTCAGGCAGTTTTCCAGATATATCAATGCCGTGAGATCAAATCACAGTAAGCAGACTCACGTTGAAATATAAATATATGAATATATACAGGGCCTCACTTCTATTGGAAACACCCCTGTATCTTACGTATTGGTTGGGTAAGGATCCTAAAAGGACCCCGCACAAAACCATAGGGAATTGGCCCACAGTGGGATTTGCCTGAAATTCACATATGTTATTGGTATGGAGTTTCTGATCAAATATTTCCATGTGACCAATCCTCTAAGACCAACGATTCAGCTCTCAGGGTCGTATTCAGTATAGGTGCCAAATAAACAATGACACTTTTTCTTTCAAGCCCATGATTTCTGTACCTTCCATTATAATTAAATTGAATGAGAAATGTTGCGAAATCTTGGCATTTGGCTTTCAGCACAAGTCCTCTGTGGAACATGCCTTGTCCTACAGGGCCATATTTAGTAAAACTGTATTTGCCAAAGTGCCGAATCGAATTGATTTTGTTATTACTTCGTTATTTCTTGTCCTATTTCAGTGGTCGTTTGATAGATAAATGTGGATTTCTTTGTGTACATAACAAAAGTGATCACCATCTTGATATTGAAGATGGTCGGCCTAACATTCAATCTTTATAAAGGACATATCTCGTAGCTTTTTAGGAATGATAGTAACAGAAAAAGATAAAAACACGTTTCGATTGTTGAACTTGGTCATTTACTTCTTCAATTACCTATAACTCTATAATATAAATATAACTCTACTATCTAATTGAAACTTCATCTTATTCATAACTAACAAAGTTGAAACCGATATGGGGTGGTGAACAAAAAAGTCAAACACTCACTATCAACATAATTCCCAAACACTTACAGTTGCTGGAGTCAAATCTTGCACTGGCCGATTTGCGGCATCTATAATATGCTGTAACACAGAAGTCGATGGGTAATTCACATTTTGATTATAGCGGGCAAATCCTTAATACTACAATATGCTACTTAGAGATGATCATGAGCCGTTTGAAATCGATCTCAGATTGAATGAACCTGGATTCATTAGACTTAGAGTGTATTCTCGATTCAGCAGGAGAGAAAAATATCAAGTATCAAGTATTTATTCAATACACTCCGCATGAAAACCAGCCTGACGAGAATGATGAAGAAGATGTATTGATAATAGGATACTACTGCAGTTGCAAATCAAGGGCAAGGACACTAGGAACATGTGCTCTTATTTGTAGCATATTGTGGTTTTCAGGATTTGTCAGCCATAATCAAAATGTGAATTATCCATCGACTTCTGTGTTAAAGCATATCAAAGATGCCGCAAATCGTCCAGTGCAAGATGCAATACACCAGCGGCTGTAAGTGTTCGGGAATTATGTTGATAGTGAGTGCTCGACTTATTTGTTCACCACCCTGTAAATATAACATGTAAAGTAATAACAAAATCAATTCGATTCGGCAACTTTGACAAATACATCAGTTTTACCAAATACGATCCTGTAGGACAAGGCATGTTTTACAGAGGACTTGTGCTAAAAGACAAATGATAAGATTTCGCAACATTTCTCATTCAATTAAATTAAAATGGAAGATACAAAAATCATGGGCTTGAAAAAAAAGTGTCATTATTCATTTGGCACCTATACTAAATACGGCCCTGAGAGCTGACTCTTTGGTCTTAGAGGATTGGTCAAGAAAACATTTGATCAGAAACTCCATACCAATAACATATGTGAATTTCAGGCAAATCCCACTGTGGGCCAATTTCCTATGGTTTTGTGCGGGGTCCTTTACTGGAGCGAGAGATATACCAAAAATGTACTCTATGACCAAGTGAGGTCAACTTCAGAGATATAAACAGATCGTCAAAAGCCATGAAACCACCCCAATTTCTAGGAAATGATATTAGAAGTCGGAATAGGTTGAAAATCTTTTCGGATTCGGAATCAGGACGCCCAATACACTAACTATTCATAATTGCTTGGAAAATTTCCAGGTCTGAAAATTACATTTTTGTCTTAATTTGCATGGAAACACTCCCGTATCTCATGTAATTATCGAGTTAGGATTGTTGCATCTCCAGGAGCAAAAACTATTTCTAAGATACTGCAAATGACCAATTGAGATTGATATCAGTGATATACACTTCTCGCCAGCAGCCATGGAACCACCTACATATCCGATAAATCTAATAAGCAGACAAGATAGGTTGGAAATCACTTCGGATTCGAGAACAGAAAACAGAACGTCTAATTTACTAACTACTCATATTCCTTCTGGAAAATTTTCAGTTCTGAAATGAGTAATAAATTCTGTCTAACTTTTCACGGAAGCACCCCCAGTATCTTACGTAATTATTGATGTAGATGTCGGAAATCATCAGGACCAATAAGAAAGAGACCAATGACCAAGTGGGATCATCTTCATTCATTTACTGCTCGCCAGCAGCCACAGAACCACAAAAATTCCAGGAGAAATAATTCATTAAATCGGAAAATTCACTCAATGGTTGTTCTGGAATTTATAATCATTAAGTCACTTCTTATCAGGGATAATGAAATAACATTCGGAAATAGTACAATCGAATAGATTATCAGGAGTGATTCAATGGATCAAAGATCATGACAGTGGCAGTATGAGGAAAATCGTTATCGATAATAAAATGTAAGATATAAAAAGTTAGTGAATTGGACGTCATATTTTCGAACCCGAAGTGATTTTCAATCTATATCTTGTCTCTTGAAATTATTTTCCGGACATGTGTGTAGTTCCACGGCTGTTGGCGAGCAGTGTATATTACTGAAGATGATTTCACTTGAACATAGAGTACATTTCCAGTATATCTCCCACTCCAGCAATTTCCAGGAGCCTAACCCAACGATTACATAAGATACGGGGGTGTTTCCATGGAAAGTGAGACAAAAATTAATTTTCCAGAATAGAAAAATTTTCAGGGAAAATATGAAAAGTAGGTTTATTGGGTGTCTTGATTCCGAATCCGAAAGATGTTCAACCTATTTTGACTCCTAATATCATTTTCCGGAAATTGGGATCGTTGTTGGCGGGCAGTGTAAATCAATGAAGATGACACCACTCGATCGTTGAGTGCATTTTTGGTATATATCTCGCTCCAGAGAATATCAGAATCAACACCCAACGATTAGGTAAGATACAGCAGGGTTGTTTCCAGTAGAAGTGAGACACACTGTATATACAATATATTTATACACAGTATGATGCAAATGTATGGAATAAATTCATTTCAAAACTAGACGACTTCCGGAAAAATCCAAAAACTAGACTTCAGAACTCTATTAATTGAATTATTTTTTTAAATAGACGACCCTTCGTTGTTCAATTTTCAGTAGCAGACCTCTGCAAGATTCAGTTAATCAAATGATAAGCCATTTTAATTTCAATTTTCTTATGCAAAATGTTGACTGTTGAATAGACGATCAGTAGACCTTTCAAACAGTGTGTCACATGACCCCTGTTTTCATTTGAAAAAATCTCTCATATATGGATATCATGAGATGAGGCTTCAAAAATGAAACCTCACGTGTTTTTGGAATTTTTTAAAATGTCGCCCATTTCTGAAATAATGAACTTATTCCATACATTTGCATCATACTGTATAATTCCAGGAGGAGAGTAGTCTGACTGACCAGTTGAGATGAAATCTCAGAATTGGAAAAATATCACAATATTTCTTCGTGGGAGGGATGCAGTCGAAAAACTCTTCGTTACATAGCCGAGCTATCGGAAATATTTATTTCCTTTATCAAGTCATCTATAAAAAAAATTATAAATAAAACACTTGTAGAAAAAACAGGTGACGAAATACTTACTAACATGAGATTGGTAAGAAAAGTGTAATCAAAACATAACAGGTAAGTACATTATTACATTTTTTACTTCGCTGGTGAGACATTCATTATTTTCACAAAGCAGTATCACTGTCTACTTGGGCAAACACCAATTACTCTTATTTAAGAACAATGACTGGAGATCAACCATCGTCAACCATTCATTTTGATCCATATATCTACCTAATGTTCATCTCAACTTAGAAGAGAGAAGACAACATTGAAAACCATAGGGAAACTTCGATTGGTTAATATTTCAGGCCATTATCCATATCTCAAAGTCGTCCAATGTAATTTCAAAAGAAAAATGAAAGACCGACCGACGTTGTTTTCTTCCATGTTTCTTTTGATTTCAGGCAATATTATATGCCTGCATGATATCATGACGCATGACTCGACCACAGATTACTCGACGTGCAGATGTAAGGATATTGGAACGTTGTGGCTTTATTCAGTGACCCTCACCTTGGCGCTATTTGGACAGAGACTACTGTTACTTCTCGGAATTCTTGTGCACCAGATTTTCGAAAAATGTGATTCACTTCACCTACTCCTTCAGACTTCTTCAGAACTTCAGGAGGCCTGAGTTACAAGAACAGTGGAGACAGGTACAGCAGGCGATTACTAATGATTACTCGGTACCTACTATAGTAAACCAGAGATCAAAGCTATTGAATCGACCTGGAATCAAGGAGCCATGAAAAAGTAGGCTTTATTCACAATTCCAGGGCTTGCTCTGGAAAATTGGTTGCTTTCTCCATTCTGGATGATTACAGGAATCAAATCGAATTTCTGTCGAAAATACTCTGGTTCTCTTAGGTTAAGCCTGGACAATTATTCATCCACACTATTTCATTAACCTTCCAGTAGTCGCACCTTAAAAATAACATAGTTTGTCGCTGCGGAGTCTGACTATAGAGAATTTGGGTAATTTGAACATGATGACTTGAATTTTTTCAAAGATTTCATCAGTATGCCTTTGGACATGAATTTCTCCACGAAGTAAAATGTCAAAATTGCAATAAAAATATATTTATTCAATAACAAAACCCAAAATTACCATGAGTCAGCTATCGAAGATTTGAACTAGAATTCGAACAAAAATACTATAATTTGAGGTTGAACTGAGAATGTTTCGATCTCAAACCACCAATGACTCATCGGCCATCTCTGCAAATGAATGAAGCGGGTTCTAATAAGCACCTGAATTTTTCACATATACTACAATAAAATTGGGTGTGTCTATTTTTTTCATCACAGTAGCATCGATCATTGTGTGTACACAAACCGGTATTTCATGAAATATCATACATCAAATGAGACAAAACTTTTGCCTAGAACGCGCGAAATAGCTGCAAAGTGTAACTGCCATATGCATTCTAACTAGGACGAAGTCACTGCGGAGTACGACTCCGCAATACGCTATTAAATTCAAAAACGAATCAATTTTGCATATCGGTAATACTCGATTCGTACTGAAGTCGTCATTTTAGGAAGGTACTGAGTGCGGCGGAATAAGGGAATGAAGTATATTCGAGAAAACTCACATTTTATATTCGTGCGGAGTGATACTCCGCTTGCGACTACTGGAAGGTTAAGTTTACCTGGATAGGTAATCAGAATCACAGTTCCAAACGAATGGAACAGATTCAATTCGTATAAATTTTTCCTTCACTTTAAATTGAGGTTAAATATCTTTTTCAGTTCATGTCAAATTTTCATGAACCACAGACCACTGCCTGACAATATACAGAGCACAAGGATGTTCTAGAAAAATGAGAAGAAGAATTTACAACTAGCAATGTCAGCCCTCAGTCAATAAAAATGATCAAGTTGACAAATGAAAACAATGACATTAGAGAGAAAAATATAAAATATTCGATCACAGAACGGTTATTTCCAAAATACAAATTTGTGGATTTGTTACTCAGGCCGGATTCGGATATTGAAAACAACAATCCGTCCTTAGCCTTAGTCACAAGTGATTTACCAGGATATATGAAAATTATTCTGGGACATCCTGTATATCATGAATTTTCGTCACTCGTACATCTATACTAAATAGAAATGAATATCAGATTCGAATCGATGACAAATGGTGTATAAATTCCCAACAATGGTTTCGTATATTCGCCTCCAGTCTCGCGGTAATGCTAAATAGTGATGCTCATATTTCGGTTTCTTCAGGTGCTGAATACCTATAAGTATGCACAGGATTCCAGAAATGCGATATCGAGAAGTTATATTTCGTGCTTTCGCGAAGCTCCATACTTACGTCTTGCATGTCAGGACTTTAAACTGATTTATATCTTCCTCATGGAAATAATTGAACTCGAATTCGGTTGCATTAGAATATTGAATGGTGATGGCCATTCGTGGATCCAGGAGTTACCCTATAAACACATCGATAAATCATAGTAGGTTACTCCTATTCGGAATCTCGTATCTTGATGGAATGTAAGGGCTAGGGGTAAAGGGAAATAGCCACATGGGTATTAACAGCACAAGAATCTTCGTCTTCGTCATGAAATATTCAGGAACGAGAAAACCTGAAGCGGTGTGGGTATTTTTCTCAATTTCGATTTCTATTTATTCCACACAAACAAGAAAATCATCATATTATACATTATCAATATTGGAATCGTTCAAAATGCGAGGATTACACCTAAGCATAAGTATATGCTTGTATTGTGCCCATCAATCCCTATATTTGAACGAATGAATTTCATACATTATTCGACAATATAGATGTGGTCAATGGAATGAGTAGAGATAGGAGGAAGAAATAATCACAAAATCTGTGTGATTGACAATTATATTTTGCCATCTTTCACATTATTTCTGTGTTTATATTTCGAATAGAATGAGAATATAGATGCTTTTGCAGGAGAGAGAGGGAGAGAGAGAAAGGAAAATCCTAGTGAATTAATCTTGACTACTTCAGTTCAAAATATATCATTGATCATGTATAAAGTATTTTCAGTGAGGTGAATTTCCAGAGTTTTTTTGAATTAATGTAGATTACTAATTCATTTTAGATGCACTGGCATCATGTTATTCAATATTGACCCGTAGAAATAATTAAACTCTGAGTACGAGTCTTGTGGAACGATGGGAGTTTGAGCGTACTTGTGAATCTACTCAATTTGGACATGGATTCTTGAAATTTTCCCATGTTTGAGTAGATCCAAATTAGACATTGGAAAGTATATGTAGATCTGACGTATAGCAATTCCGTTTCTTTGTATAACGATTCAGTTGAGTGCAATCTACTTTTTTCAAATATAATTTTCAATAAAGTGTTTTGTACAGTTTGCAAACCGTTCAATATACTCTGAAATGATCCACCCCATGCTGTTATACAATACTCTATCACAGATTCTGCCAAATGAGTAGGTATAACATATCAGCAAATTCGTTCTGTCAAGGTCTCATAGGCTATAGAACGTGTGAATGAGTTTTAATCTTTTTCAAATATGATTTGCATGTTCATCCCATATAAGTTGCTGGTCTACTATAACGCCTATAAGTATTTCATGGTTGTGCTCCTATCTATTGTTTCATGTACATGGATTGTGTCTGTCACAGTCAGATTTTTTTATCTTCAATTAATTCTCTTGAGGATGATCAGTAATTCGCAGTGGGAAGGTCATGAATTTTGTTGTACTTACATTCAGAGTCAATGAATAATAGTCAAGCCAGGTCTTTACTTTTTGCAAATCATCTTCAGCAAGTTCATAGACGTTTTTCCAAGTTTCTCCAGGAAAAACAATAGCTGTATCGTCAGCATAGCAGATAAGATGACCACAAAAATCATTTATTTCCGAGATACTGTTTATGTAAATAAGGAATAGGATAGGTCCAAGTACCGTACCCTGTGGAACTCCAATAGTAACTTTCTGCGGATCACTCAGTTGGTTACCAATTTCAACTTTCTGTGATCTGCCAGATAAATAATTCTGCAAAACTGTCAGTGGTTCATCTTGCAGACCATATTTGTATAATTTTTCAACGAGTAAACTATGTGATACTGTATCAAATGCCTTGGCCAAATCGAGAAATATGGATAACACTTCTTCAATTTGTCCAAGGAGTCAACAATTTTTCCGACTAGATTCATTATAACATTTTCAGTACTTAACTTGCTCCGAAAGCCAAATTCGTGTTCACTCAAGATAGACTGGTTTTCAGGAAATGATATTAATCTTGTTTTTAGACTCTGTTCGGGAAATTTTGTAAAATTATTGATTACAGAGATTGGCCTGTAATTGTTCAATTGATTTTTATTACCTGACTTATACCCTGAAGTTACTACTGATTCTTTCCACTGCGACGGCAGGTTTTTTGTATGAAATGATAAGATAATTATATGAACCATGGAAGTTATGAAATGTTAATGAACATGTTTTATTCTGCTGAGGATTATCTTAGCTGAGGAGCCATCGGGACCTGGAAAGCAGTTATTTTCGAGATTCGAAATTATAATAACTATTTCATTTTTATTGACGAGTCTCAAAAACATAGTTGAATTAGATACTATATGTTACTGAAAAGTATATTTTACATAATTCATTGAGAGAACAGGAAAGACCAAACAATCTGAGCTAACTCTTCCAGAATAAACCTTCCTCCAAGAAAGTATATTTCTAGGATCCTATCTAATTTGCATGAGACGGAAGACTATTTTTTTCAAACAATCTAACCTAACTCGGCCTGGATGATTTTTTTTCCTGGGAAGTATATATTTTTTGGTTGATTACTCGAGATCAGAGAAATGAATACTTTCGCGAGAATTGAACCCTTTCCTCCAGCTTGACAGTCGTATACTCAGCTCGCTGTACAATCCCAAATATCACCACCATCGGCACAGCATTTGTAACGCACACCTCTCCTGGCAGTTTTTTACACTTTCCCAGCGATTGAGTTAGTGCTTCAGAAGTGCTAGATTGGCAACAAACTTCAATGCACCATTGATGGAAGCGATCAGCCGTCAACCAAATTCGTTATTCCGATTTGAGGAGATTGCATAATATTGGACCTTATACAACCTGTTCTGGAATACTGTTCCCATATTCGGAGTGCAACACCCAAACATACCCTGGTACTGTTGGATTCTGTTCAAGAAGGAGCAATTCGTCTCGTGGGTGATGCCTCGCTCACAAATTCACTCACTTCTCTGGAACACCTCCCTTGGCAGTGCCCGCGAGATTAACCCGTCGAGTTGATGCTTCGCACCCCTTCGTGGTCACTTTGGACACCTGCAGAACATATCTTTTCAAAGACTCGTTCATCCAACGAAAAGCGAGGCTCTGGAACACATTGCAAAGGGAGGTGTTTTTCCCGAGGCATATAACCTCCAGAAATCCAAGAAGAACATCAATTTCTACCTTATTTTGCTTGGTTCTCATACGATGTTCTCTGAACATTACAAAATATCCCTTTTAATAGGAAACTCCCAGTCATCTGGTGTGTAGAATTGTGGAGATGACTGACAAATGATAATAAAAGTGCTTGATACGGGTTTGTTATCTTACATGGATAGTAAGTACTTAGAAAACTTTCAATATCATTATTCGCTTTTTACAAATCCTGTGTACAAAATGGAACTTCTATTACGAATACATGCTCGGCATTGTCTTCTCATTTCCGTCTTTGTTATTCTAGTTCTCGACATTTTGTCATTTTGTATGTGCAGGGCAGCGTCCATTATCATTTGTATGAATTCTTCCCGGATATTTACTGGAGTTTCGTTAACTAGCGCTTTCATAATATGACCCCACACATAATGATCAAGAGGCTTAAGTCAGGGCTTCATGCTGGCCATCCTATTCGACCCGATCTCCTTATCCAACGGTTCAAAAAACGGTCATCTAGGAACTGCCGAACGATCAGCCGATAATGCGCTAAACAACCGTCTTGTTGGAATATCATCGGTCCTCTGATGGCGAGAGGAATATCCTCAAGAAGCTCCTCAAGAAGCTCCTGAAGATCATGCTGTAAAAACTGTTCATAGATTTTCCTGTTTGAATTGTCTAGGAAAAAATGAGGTCCTATTAAATAACTGTCAATGAGTTCCATCGACACTTTAACAAAAAACTTCAGCTGGAAACTAGTTTCCCTTGTTGAACTAGGGTTTTCTTTGGCCCAATGATAAAGGTTATGAACATCGAGCAAATGAACGAAAATAAAAACTGCCGAAAATAAATACTGATAGGCATTTTTTTGGTGTGTTTTATCCAATCAGCCAAAGTACGTCTTAAAGGCGTCGTTAAGTCGTACATGTCAGGACATAAGTACGTCTTAAAGACGTACATATTACGCCCAAGAGACGTCTTTAGGACGTCTTTAAAACGTACATTTTCCACTAATATGTACGTCTTTAAGACGTATTTTCTATATATAGGTGTTTTTGGTCCATGAACTCAAATTGATCTTTCAAATTACGGAAAAATCACATAGTTTCAGTTAATTTTCACCTGTGCACTGAAGTTAGCAACAAGTGCAGACAAGCAAAAAAAAGAAAATAAACGACTTCATCAAACGGTAGACACAAGCGGTCACCCATTCAAGTACTAACCGCGCTCTTTGTTGCTTGACTTCGATGATTATACCATATTCACTTCTTCTGTTACTCTGTTTGTTCTATATATCACATAATAAGCTTTCACTTAGTTCAACATGTCCTTGTGTCTGTTTGTAATCAAAACGTGCAAGTTAAATTCGACTCACTTTAAATCGTCCGATTGATTTGAAATTTGGCAAGTAAATATTATTTCGGTGACAATTCATTGTGATATTATTATTGAATGGAAAAAACAGAATGGCGGATCCAATATGGCGGACGATTTTCTCATTGATTATGTTTCGATTCGAATCAAACTTCAATATTCAAGATGGTGAATCCAATGTGGCATATGGTTTTCTGATTATGGTCTGATCTGATTCAAAATTGGCATCTGAAGGATTTCGGGATAAGAGATTTTAATTCCTTTTGTCGAAAATGAAAAATCCAAGATGTCGGCTTCAAAATGGCGGACGAGTTTTGTGATTATAGTCCGATTTTATTCAAAATTGATTACTTTGGGACTTTTGGAGTCGGAGAATATGATTTTTTTGTGAAAATTCGAGAATCTAACACGAAGGCTCCAAAATGTCGGACGAACAAATTCAAAAACATCACCTTTGTTGAAAATAAGAAAAAACTGAACAATTGAAAATAAAAAACGTGAAGAGATGACATTTTGTTTTTCTTCAGAAAATAACTTACATTATTGTTCTATAAGTCGAATTGACGTACTGGAATGTACGTCTTTAAGACGTCTTTTATACGACATGGGAGGAACGACGTGGATACGACCTAAAATGTACGTCTTATAGACGTGAATTCGTGTACGTCTTTAAGATGTACATGGATTTACATCTTAAAGACGTACTTTATACGTCCCTGGACGTAAAGACGTAAGTAAGTCGTAAAATGTACGTCTTTAAGATGTCTGGTGCTGATTGGGATACTATTCCTTTGGAATAACAAATCCGTATCAAGCACTTTTAGTTCCATTCGCACCCAGTTATTGCCTTAAGGAAGTTTCAAAATTTTTTTGACAAATGTGGCTAAAATATTTCTCTAAAAATAACCGCTAGAATGTGGTTAAGATCCACGATTCTCAAACAAAAATACGACTTTGTATCTACAATTTATCTATGATCTGAATTATTCCTGTAATTCTGTCATTCCAAACATAAGAACATACACACAAAAAAAGAATCTCTTGTATTGAGCATGACTGCATTGGTCCAAGAAAATAATTTGTTTGTATATAACGAAAGAGATGATATTCTTGTTCCGAAACAATGATTTATTCAACAACTCTCTTGTAGGAAAATCAAGATATGCATGGTTGGAGACGTTTGTTATGTTGAAGTGAGAATTGAAATAATTCATATTGAGAAAATCATTTACTTATTTCAGGAAAACCATAATTTTGAGATATGGAATCCATCCATCAAATGAAAACAATCATTTTCTCAATTTGCAACTATGGATTACTATTATTGAGAATTGTTCTATTTCATTTCAAAATGAACGATTTATTTAAGTCAAAATTCCGTAAATTTCCAATGAACACATTGATATTTTCGATCCGAATTTATAAGTTTTTTATAATGAATATTGAGCTCATTCTCTCCAATGGAACTATTTTCTTGTATCAAAATATTGACTGCTTGGATAAAAATATAATAATGTTTTTGATTCAAAACTGTGAATGATTCCCAATCAGATAACTAAACTCCACAGAATATTCGTGAAGAAATATATATTTGTTCCTTTAGTTGACAATAATCCCATGTATAGGTATGTACATCTTGGATCCATCAAGACCCCAAATGGTTGTAGAATAATCACATGCCTTGATTTCGTCTTCTTGAAGTTTGGCTGGAAATGATAACGGTTACAAACAATGACATAAGTATTATGATTGATTAAAAACTCACCTCTATAATATGTAATAACGTGACTCCAGTGATATCATGCATTCTGGAAGATATCGGGTATATAGATTCGAGATACTCGGCAGGAAACTTTCTCTCACCTAATGTCAAGGTCTTCTCAAGTCTTTGCAACAAGTCATTTGTAGATAATACTTCTTCATTCATCAACCAGTCGTCATTTTCCTACAAAAAAAATCTCGAATGGATCAATAAGCATATTTTCATAGCAGAATACTACTAAATCCCTGTTATTTTGATTGAAAAATTGTTGATTCACTCACAATGACTATCGATATTTGGAAAGGTACCTACTTACCAAGGGAATTCAATGTTATACCTTCACCAGCTCTCTACAAGTTCTGCATTTGTTAGATATTTATATTCTAAGACATTTCCACCTATACACACTCGATAAAACATTCAGAATTTTTAAACTTCGCAGCTTAATGCCGTTTCGCCGGTGTGGGCCTGTCATAATGATGTGAGCATGGTCAATAATGATTGAAGACTGAGGCCTTAGTTTTGGCAACAGGATTGCTTACCCTTGATTTCCGAGGGCATATTATTTTCTTCCAAAGAAATACCTATTCATAGACTTGAATCAAGTAAATAGAGTATTGAATCAAAATGTGGCTTCTTCAATTAGAGAAATTATTAATATCAGCAAGTTCATCAAGTTGAAGATATTATATTCCTTTCATTTGAGAAAATTGATATTCATATCTTTGAATCAAATAAATATGGCATAGGATGAAACTATCAGGAGTCTTCGATTTGATGAAATTATAATACCAATATGATGAAATTAGAATGCTTCATTTGAAGAAATAATTATTTATATTTTTGTTTCAAGAAAATGGCGTATTGCCTCAACATATTAGGTTTTTGCAATTCAAGAAAACTGAATATGTCATTCGATGAAATGGACATTCTTTGATTTGAAGAAATGTATACTTATATTCTTGGATCAAGCAATAAATTTATTGAAACAAAATAGTACGTTTCTGCGAATTGAAAAATCGTTTTGATTGAGTTGAAGTAATTAATTTAGTAATTCAATAATAACATTCTTGGTTTGAGAATATATTTCAATTATATGACACTATTTTCTTGAACATACCAGATTTCTCGACTCAAAAGAATATGCTCAATTCAAAGAAGATATACAATTGAATTTTCAAGAGAATGGGTTTTCTCATTCGAAGAAATTTTTTTTCTGTGTGTACTGTTGATCATGTATTCTAGTTGAAAGTTTGAAAAACTGTTGTGGTGATTTTCGGGAAACTAACATTTAAACTCGCTTTTAAACCCTTGAAGTGCACCTCTTGGAGAAAAACAAAAGAAATCAAATATATCAGAAACTATTAACTTCTGCGTGCTTCTGCATAATGCATATATAAAGGTTTACTCTACTCCTTACCACCTTCCCTTTCACATCTCCAGAGGAATGTTTCGAAATACGTCATAATTTTTCTCAGCGCTGGGGGGTATTCTTGCATAACTTATTCTGTAGGTAGTGCCGCCCATGATGATCTCTATATCGCCACATGGAATCTTAGGAAGCCGTCAAAATACTCCTCCCATCCACACATAGCCCGGCCATTAATTCCCGCCAGACCCTTAGCCGGATGTGGTCTTCAAACCGGAAGTGACAACAATGCTGGGCGGTCATAGGCGGTCCCTCTCTAGCAATTGTTTGTTTACATTTATGTTAACCGACTCGATTGAATCATAACGATCGGCAACAATGGCCGATGTACGTACTAGGTGTTTTTCCGGACGAAATAAATTGCGGCGAGGTCGGAGGTCTTCTCTTGTTTATCGAAGGTAGGTTGGTTATCGCAAGTTCAAAGGTCAGAGTTATGGGATGGGCAGTGAATCTCTGGTATTATAAGGATTGTAGAATGAATAATACGGGATTTTGCGATAGGTAGGTACTGATATTTCATCATCGATCGTCATACCATGCATTGATCGTGTGGTAATTTTCTTCAGAGACTCAAGTTGAGTGTCAAGGTGACTCCATGAAAACAACACACTACTTACAGTCAATACCGAAATGTTTATAGTCATGGCAGACATATCACTAGACTGAAGTAATAAATAGCCTTGCTGATAATGAGGCAACTTATTTTGTAGTCAAGGCAGAAAAGTACCGATAATGAGCATTTAATCTAACACAACGCATTTCAGCGTTCTTCATATTCATATACTACAGGTAGATACCTATTATCACTCACTTGAAAGATTCTTGATTAATTCTATAAGTTCTTCAAATGTTCTATGGCATTCCATCATGCAATATATCTTTGATGGCTTGCCAGTCATAGGTTCAAATCCAAAGGACTACACACAGACAGTTTTCTGATGGCCCAAAAAACTGTTTGGGATCACACGTTACAAGGTATGGCCCCCGTCATTTCTTGCTCGCAAAAGTATCTTGATGACTTCTGAAGGTTGCTCGTGAATTGACGTATAGAACAATTTCAGAACTATTTCAAAACAACCACAATCTTGGAAATGAAATGTTGATTATCTGAAACTATCAGTTGATTTTAACAATTAGTATCTTGTCGTTAGTAAAACACAGGTTGAAAATACTTGCATGATGAATACCGAACAAACCTCCCTGCTTCTTGAAACAGAAGTTTGATGAATGAAATAGCAGAAAATGATTGACTCCATGAGATTTTTTCCAGGATTATCTATCAATGAACCGGTCATTCCGTCAATTTGACTAATTGCACTGACTCAACACTCGGCCCGCACAACATCTTAGAGCCTGTGTAAAAGTTGTTGCACTAAATGGAACACCAAACGCAACAATGGGACCCAGCAACCACTACTGGTTTTACCAACTTGACGCATTATATGCACTCCCAATGGGATTTTCTATGATATTGAAAAAACTTCACAAAGATTAGACATATCTGACAAATCGAACATTTTTCAGGGTAGTCTATTGAAGTGTTTCTGCCACCTGTAATTATTGAGTTCATTGTTTTGCTGATGGTAGATCGATTATTTATAGGACACAACAAATCCTGAAGTTCAGTTCGATTTCACCATCTTCATCATGTTGAACAAAGACCTTTTTTCTGCAACCGACACAAAAGTCGTCCATTTTGATACCAAAATTAGCTCTTAAATTGACGTTTCTATTACTGACACAAAAATAGGTATGTTGCTAGGCATCATATTTAGTTCCTAGGAGCTAAAGTTGAATTTTAGTTCCTAGGAGCTAAAGTTGAACTTCAGCTCCTAGGAACTAAAAAGGATGTACCTACTGGACGTCATCAAGAATAAACAACATTGTGACGGTTGGTCTCGCGGTTGGTTATTTGGATTGAGACGCATACCTGATTTGTTTCCGATTTCAGCAGATTTGACATTTCATACCCATGCTGGAGATATAAATACACCTTATTATAGTTTTGTATTGGAATTATAATCATCTCAGTTAAGTATTTTTGTTTTGATCAGGGAAGCCTTCAAGATTCAAATACTTGCTTGATCTGTATTTCATTCGTTATTCTCGGAATGGATAACTTGTTTTTGAATAATCACGGCAAGCAATAGTTTTTTTTGTCTCAAACAACGATATTGTTCAGCTTCATTTGATTATCAAGTCAAACACAGTGTAGTATGGAGAGGAATGAAGAATAAATAATCACTATTATCATTGTTGATATGCTCACTAACCTAACATTTTCCACGTCTTGTTCCTATAGCTGGCACTGGCGCGGTATTTGCCATTAGAGCACCTGGTCCATACACAAATATGTCACCCTGTAGTTGTATTTACATTGAAACTACAATTCGAACATCCTTGAAAACCTAACCTGCTGTTAATGCAGGTAGAATTTTCTCACCACACGGATTATTTGTCAATATTTGTTGCATTGCATACATGTATGCAATGTATATGGCACGGAATTATTTGGTGGTTACTTCACATGTTAATTTGAGTTAATTGTTTCGGTTGCAGAAAAAATAGCATGTTTCATTCGGATCAAAAGTGACTTTGTTCGACTCGCAAATTTTGCATTCGCTCGGCTTCGCTAAACGCTCCGCCTCGCAAATGCAAAATTTGCTTGTCAAACAAAGTGTCACTTTTGATCCTAATAAAACAATCAACTATTTTTGATTTTCATTAGTCGAGAACTTCAATTAAATTCTCATGCTTTTCCAATATAACTTATTTCATGAATACTATATCGAATTTCTCATTGAAATCTAATGCAGTGTTATCATTAAGTCTGTAATCACTTTATGTTCAATATTGCTACATAATACACAATAGATCAAAGGAAATGGATATAGATCATTGAATAATTCAGACCTTTGTCTGCAATGTTTACCAATCACAATAAACCCTTTTATGGCATCATGACTCAAGAATTCACCATTTGTTATACCAATACAAAGGTGATGTATACAAATATATTAGATTAGAGGGCAAATGAGACCACTTAGCCAGATAGCTGAGAGCTTTATCAGTATGGAAATTATTATTTCATTATGAAGGTAATATGAACTTCAGAAATATTCACAAACGACTTTGAAGCATATCGAATAATCCAAAGCACTTTTGTTTTATACTTACTTCGGAGCATTCGACCAACCCACTAGATGATGATACAGGATTTATATTTTCAATAATCACAATTATTCTTATTCATTCCTTGAACAAATTGTTCCTTGCCAGCTCTGCTCATGTATATTCAATGATCTGAATAACTCCCGAGAGTATTAGCCTGAGAGAGTTATTCCATTAATGTTCATGTGGTCGAATTGAATATAGTTTCAGAATTCAAGTTCTTCTAGATCAATCAGAGTTGATAATGATAACTATTCATTATGGTCGAGTTGAATTGAGGAATATTATTCTATGATCGACATGAAAAGTAATCGTTTAACCGAGATTCAACATTATATTCAACATCAACAAGTAAAATTTTGGCATTATCATAAAAGGTCTGTGAAAATAACAAATTACTATCGTTTAGGTTCGAACCCTTTTTTTCGATATGAATATATTGAAGAGGAATATTATCAGATATATTATGAACTGAAATACATTTAGAATTCTGTATCCGATAAAAATATTAATTCTTTCCCGGTATATTCAATAGAAACCAAATACTTCCCTAGCTATATTTTTATCTCATGGAGTATGCCAATCCCATCTTCTGGAGATTTGATTCCCAAACTCTTATTGTGGGTGTTCAATAGAGGTAGTTCAATTATCGTCGTGATGTATAGTCCTTTCAACTGTACGTCGATCTGCTTCAGAAGATTCTTCAGAAATTAATAGTTTACAATTGCACTTTAGATATATTCACTGATTTCCGTAGTGGGAGTCGACCAAAAACGATACATTTTCAATTTGCAGTAACAAATAAATGTCAAATTTTGACAATGGGCGTGTACACCTTAGTAGAACTTTCAACTCAAACCATGTTTATAATGATCCTTTTATATATAAATAATGATTGACGACATAATTCGATCGAAAAATTAACTGGAATGTTTTATTTTTGGACATAAATAATAGTACCTCCCAAAAACGGACCCTCATTATGACGTAGAAACCTCATCTCGCCATAGTTGAAAGAAAATACCAAACGCCCGACGGAGACTGAGGCAACTGATATATTAATTCTTTCAACTGTGATCTCGCGCTAATTCACTCTGTCAGAAATCATGTATCATTCATCTCTGTCTGGAATAGTCTTGTTTCAGTATTAGGGTTTTGACGTCACATCATCGCCTTGTTTTCAGAGGTCCGGAAAATCGGGGATTTCAATAATTTTTTATAATACGTAGGGAGCTCACAGCGAGAAACGGTTTGCGGTGGTGAGCTAGTTTGGGTGAGTTCTATCGAATTATGAAATAAACATTTTTTGTGATACAAGCCCATTATAGGTACAATCGAACAGTATAGTTGCTAACCTTTTCCTGTTCACCTGAATGATATTTCATATAACTTATCATGTGTTTTCAGTTATGTGATCTTATAATCAATACAATCATATTCTGAACTTCCAGACAGAATGCGTAGATTCAAGGAACTGATAATAATTTATTAGTGTATATACTGCTGAATTCCCAACCAAGGTCCAGAGAATGGGTAAATTCAATGATCAACAGGTTTTTACTACAATTCAGTTTCGATTCCATTATCATCATTCGAACTATTTTCAAGTAAGCTATATTAGAAAAACATGGGAAAACACTGTGGCATCAGATATATCAAAAGCATTCGGCCATGTTTGGCACCAAGGACTTCTCCACAAACTACCATCCTACGGCTGACCACCGCAGCTATGCCTTCTTTGCTCCATGTGGTGGTGGATGGAATATCGTCTGATACCATACAAATCGAATCTGACGTTCTACAAGGATCAATATCAACATGATTCTAACTCCATGTCAATGATCTGTGGCAAGTCATCACTTGCTCAATCAAGAGCTCTGTACTGCGTTCTCTCCCAGAATTCCCATTCCTTCCGCGGAAACTAAGAACTCACGGCGACGGCTGGTGAAATCAAACAACATAGTTGAATTCAACGCCACCACAACACAAGCCTGTACTCTCTCTAGAAAGGCGTAATTCAGAATGCCTGATACATTTATGTCTAGTACCATCATTCCGACGAAGTCTAACTAATCTTTTATAACATATCGATACCCTAATGCTGATAAGTCGTAACCCACAAAAAATTGAAAAATAGTATTTTTTCACCAAAGGAAAGTATACATGCATTTCTATATACTGTTAAATTCTCGTAACCCAAATAAAATGATAAATCGGTGATTCCCGCGATTTCCAACATGTCTGAACCCACGTACGGCATTTATATCACGTCTAACTAGTCGTATCCCACAGTGCAGTTCAAACAAGCAAAGGGTGTTGATAGCAGCTGACTAGTTTGACATGGTGCTCTGCATTATTTATTTTTTTTACCTCGGCGTCAAAGAAGCATCTTGTATTCGTATTTTAATATAAAATACCAAAAACCTGTTTTTTTATACAATAATATGCCTGTCGAAAACCAAGATGTGGTTTACGATGTATTCGAACAAACTGTGTTTACTTATTTATTTTGTGGGTTACGTCCGTTTTCTAGTTCTCATAATATTATTCGTTTTTCGTGCCTCCTGTAAAATTTCATTGAGTTGGGTTACGACATGTCAGCATTAGGGTATCGATATCGAATGTTCGAATAATTCATTGATAGAAGAAGCATTGCGACGAAGAGGAAATAGTCGCTAAGAAATTACCGAACAATTTGGAATGGGAGATTTGGTTTCATTGAAATCGAACCTGATATCCTCAGTAATTACAGCTGAAACCAAAATATTCATGATATTGTTTGAAGGGCCGTATAGAATTAAAAAAATTGTGGGTGTAAATACTTATATATTAAAACATCCTCAGGATGGTATAGAGCGGGGTATGTTCCATGTTTCACATTGTAAAAAATATTAGTGTAATGCGTTATAGTAATATATCTCAAGAATTTTGCAGGATCTGTGAAATGTGGGGAGCGCATATATAACATAACGAATGTTCGGTCATTGAAAGTTTGTGTTTAGAAGATTGGGTAATTGGAAATTAATCACTTGGTACAAATGACTTCGGGTCAGAATATCTCATTACGGTTGCCAGGGTTTGATTATAGCGAATATGATCAATTTTGTTACAACAAATTGAAATATCCTCAAGATACAGAGAAATGAATCATATTATTTCAAATGATAATTATCTTATCTTGTATTTTTATAGGTGAGTTCCGATTCAAAATCTGAAGGTTGTGTTATATTAATCATTGTATTTTTATAGAGTTGACAGAATTGTTGAAAAAGTGTCAGATTTGTCAAATAAATCCATAGCATATCATTAGGAACTGTGTAACGAATTAATAGTCGACCTGAGAGAAAACCGATTTCATCGGTTATGTTACACTATGTTCGGTTTCTTCATACTCACTAACACTTTGACATAATCGGAAAATCGTAGAAAGGTCGGCGACCTTCACTTTTTTATAGATACTTCCACAGGAAATGTTCTTCAGAAACCTATATCTTTCCACGACTAGCAATACCAGCTAGACGAACTTGACAAGCGCAGTCAGCACACCCTTTCTATATATTTTTTTTTATCGCTTGGAGCGCACGAAAGGGAATCCCTATAATGTTCAAAGAACATCGTGCGTTCCTAGGGAGGATAGGGATAGGAGGTAGGTATTAAGGGATAGGAGGTAGGTAGATATCACTCTATATCAAAACTCGTCTCACTATTGAACAGGAAAACTCTGCAATTCATTGCCTGAGGAAGTATTTCCAAGAACTTATAATCTCAAAACAAAAAATTCGACACCCACTTCCTTCTCCTATCCTCCCTAGGTACGCACCATATTCTTTCAACATTATGGGGATCTGCACCAAGCGATAAAAAACAACTTTTTCATCGGGAAATCATGTCTGATCCATCGCGGAAGCTGGCTCCACAAACTCTCGAATTTTTATTTCGTGCAGGAAGCTACTTTCCACCCAAACGGCCTGCATGAGTACAGCACCCAAACTGGTGGTTGATGCCATACCCACTAAATCTTTGAAATCATTGAAATATTCCTCAGATATCTCTGCTCTATATCATTCCATCACAAGAAATTATACAGGGTGAGTCATGAGGAAATACATACTCCTTTCACGAATGAAGGCCCTTAAGGGGAATACCTGATCACCACCAGAAAGTGCCTTCGTCTCATCTTCACCAATATATAGAGTGATTCATGAGATTTGGCAAAAACATCTTTTGGTCATAATTTTCCAACAGCTCCTTCGATTGTTCTGTATTTTCCATGGAATATTTCATTTTCAAAATCGGTGAAATCCAGGTCCGTTTTTCAAAGATTTTGATAGTTTATTTTCTATCGAAAATATCATCCTTTATATGGTTTTTGTAAACTGTGACAGGAAATTTCCAAAGCACACAAACAAGCATTGAAAATAAAATAATCAAAATTCTCCCTACACTTCAACAGAAATTTTCGAAAAACGATAAATTATAAGCAAAAACAAAAGTTTGTCAAAGAAACCATTCATTCAATAATGTTTTTTCTGTGACGGGAAAAAAGTTTGGCATTACATCTCTGTTGGTAGGTTATAAAATGTCACTTTTCATAAATTACTTTTTGCCCGTGGGAAAAAGTGAGTACTTCTTTCCCGGATATATAACACATATATACACTACTGTTGATGGCTTTTGTTGTGCTATAGTTCCAAAAAATGAGTCAATAATATCGTCTTCGAGAAAGAACTGCAAGTCCTTTCATCTTCCATTCACCTTCGCGGTTACGTATATTACTAAACAATTTTTTAAAATCAAATCACAGAATTGGACTGACAGAAGTGACATCAGATAGTTGATTACTTCAAAATAATGATAAACCTACAACGGAGGTGTCCCTATACTGTTGAAAACTCACAATTTCACGTAGATAATTTCAAGATTTCAAAATAATGTAATATCTTCTGTCACAGGAAAAAATAGTGCATTATATACATGCTGGGAAAAATATATTAGATTTTAGTCCACGGTTTTTGTGTCCCTCTGCTAAGCGTTGGGAGACAACACAACCTGGAGCAAAAATCTACAACTTTTTTCCCTTGTCTAATAAATAACTATTACTTCACAACGCATAAATTTCACAAATGGAAGTAGGACTCACATTTTCAATGCTTTAGCTCAATGGAAATCATCATGTTCTTTCATTTCCAGGCCTGATGGATTTCGTCATTTCATTTTTTGTGGAGATTAATAAACACCCTGTAGATCTTTTTCGAATCAGAAGATGGGGAATCTGTTTGGATGTTGATGGTCATCGATTCAAATAATTGGAGGAAGCCGAACAGAAAAAAAAGATTTGTTCACAATAATTTTTCAGAAGCTAAACTGACAAAGGAGGATAATTCTATAGTACGGAAAGTATGTGAACAAATCAACTGAATATAAAAAATCGAATAGATGAAACTGCGAGTTGGAACCGAAGAATTATTTATAGCTAAGGCCGTTAACATCTTCACAGATACTCCATGCACTGATCCGAAAAAAATCTATATACAGGGTGATTATTATCCTCCCCAAAAATAGTAAATTACCAATTCCAGGCCAGAAAATGAAATAATATATTTGTTGATTTCCATTGAGCTGAAACATTGAGAATGTTAGTCTCACTTTTATTCGTAAAATTCATGGGTAGTGACGTATTAATTTCCAAATAAATCCATTTTTTGCTGAACTTTCGTTTCTTCATAAAATTCATTGTTGTTTTCAGAATGCAGTGGACGTGGGAGAAAATTTTTAAAAACTCGAGATTTCCCTGTCACAGTTTACAAAATCGATATACAGGATAAACTTTTGACTCATCCTGTATCTGTCAGACGCACTCGACAAGCACAGTCAGTACTTCCTCCCGTCACCAACCTCGAAATATATGTCGAACAATTCTTCACGAAAACTTGCTTCTCTTTGGAACGGCAAAGCTTTGGAATACGTTGATAATGGAATTATACCCTATGGAAATTATAGTCTCCAGGAGTAAAATGTTGCATGATGTTCTCCAAGAGATGAAAAAATTGTCTCTATGATGGTTCAATTTGTACTATATTTGTTTATCCAATAAGCTCCAAAAGATCGATCAAACTCAGGAACGCATAGAAATATAGGCCCTCTCACCCTGTAGAGTGAAGAACGTTTTATAGTATTGCGATTGCTGACATCAACTGATGAAAGCGCAAACAGTTTTATTGGTATTGATATCGACGAAACAATTTATATGTGAGCCTTTGAATTCCATTTAGCTTCCGTAAAACAACTGGATTCGAACGTAGGTAATTCTGTTTCATTTATTCATTTCGCAGAGAACGCTGCTCTAAACAAAATCTCCTTTATATTAGGATCGAAATTGCTAGCAATAAAACTAAATCAAATAAATGCTTGCAAGTTTTTCCTTGTAGTTATCAGGATTTAATAGTCGATAAAATTTTATTGCATTTGACTTTCAAGTCCCGGTAGAGCAAACAAATTTTCCGGCAGCACAAGTCGATCTTGGGATGGAGAATAAATATCCGCAGGACGTTTTACGTATTTCGTATTTCTGCAGTTCCGATTTTATACTCATAGGAGAATTGGTTGCTACAAGAAATTGAAAATGTTGAGCAGTGACATCAGACGATACGAGAAATTATATCCATCACAAATCATCATACACAGTAAAAAAATGCTTCGAGTTAAATTCTCAGAGCAATCAACTCTATAACTACATTTCTCGCAGATTATCTCTATTGAAAACAATTCTAGATTGAATTCTCACCAATGCCGTATTGAATTCACTCTATATTCCTGAAATTTTAATAAAATAGCAATTCAGATAACTCAATTCACAAACAATTGAAATTGAATTCATACTAGTGTTTACTGACACTAGCGAACTTGAATGTTCCACTCTTGTAGATTAAATTGACACTCTATCATTGTTCAATTCAATCTATCTACGATGAAATATCAATCTATACAGTTTCAGATCGTTCAGTCTACTAGATAGTGAAATAAGTAATACAGATTATAGTGTCGATGATATATTGATCATGATATTAGCTTCAAGTAGCTTTTTTACTATATCCGTGTAGTGGGAGATTTTTGTCAACATTGAGTTATGAACGTATTTCCGTATACCTATCTTAGTTATTTTCCGTTTTTTCCGTTTCGAGTTATTATTTCGAACGATTTATAAAACAGATAGGTTAACTAATCAGTCTAGTGGGACTCGAGTGATTTTTCAAATATCAAAAGATTAAAATATTATAGTCACACTACTTCTCATCCGTCAATTCGCGCCACTGCATACAGGTGGCGCTGCTGAGATTTCGCCGCTGAACGTCTGTGGGGGGCAAATAAATACTGTGACATGTGAAAGAATGATTAATTTAACTTGGATGAAATCTCAACAGGAAGTAGTGACTAGTTTACTCAACTAGTGTTCTATATCAATCTAAAATGATGAATAAATTATAACTCCTTATTAGCACCTAAACAAATAGTTGTGTCAATTTGAACAATGCAGGAGCAATTTTACATCTACGTAGATTAAATAATTCAATCAATTTCCGGTGGATCCGATACTGTTTATAGTGTGGAATCTATACTCTACTATTATATTACAACTCTCAACTTTTGTGACTATGTAATATTCGGTTATTAAATTTCACTCTAAAGTGATGATATTGACACTAACTTGAGTCTTGAGTGGAATATTCACTTCAATGTGCTTGCATTGAAAATTTTCACTAATTTGTTTGAAAACATCACACTATAATATACTAAACTATAGAGTTAAATGATTACCTCTAAAGCTCAATGGTCCTCCTGGGAACAGGTATAGTGTTGAATTTCACAAAAATCTTCTTACTGTGTATTCAGAGAATTCAGGAAATTAGTTGGAAAAACCAAGTCACGACAGTATCATAAACGATAAACGGTTATAGTATATTATGAAACAAGTGTAATACACGTCATTTTAGTAACGTTTAGAAGTTGCGTTTCGAGCAAGTGCGCAGCAGATCGGAGCGAAGGTTTAATAAACGAGTGTCTTGAAGAGTTTATAATAGCGTTACAAACTATACTTTTTCTACGAACTCACAATTCCTTTCTTCGACAAGATCCCATAATTCTGAGAATTATATGATAACCTATCTGCTAACCTACAAAGTAATCCGAAGAAAATGAAAATCGAGAACATAATACATAATACTATATGTAACTGCATGTAACCAATCATATGCAGCAGAACATCATGAACATGATTATTGTGTTCAATAACTAATCACAAATGATGTGTTGTAACTTGCAAAACATGATAATCTTGATATATCATGAACAAGGATAATTATTGAAAAAATTGCAGTGAAGAATGAATTTTCATCAAAGATAATGCGAACTACTTATCTCCCTGCATATTGATTGAATTGATATGACATCTCGTTTTTCAAGCACATTCAGGATAGTGAATTGCCCAACGAATTTCAGAGCAGAGCCTTCAAATCATTCTGAAATATTCAAGGATCAGCAGCAACATGGAACATCTTCGGAAATTTATTGTGGAAGTATAATTGTTCAAACTTCACTATATCAAACAATATCTATTATTATTATTCAAATAATTGAAATTGTCATATCATGATGTTAATATATTATGAAATATGAAATATTCCTACACTGACCTATCAAATTCCACAATCCTCCAGATTGATGGTCTTGAGGATTTTCAGCAGGAGAAATGTTCAAAAATGTGTTATTATCATCTGAAGCTCATAAATATGTCCATTGTTCATAATCTTGATTGAATGCTTTCAATAATTTCATTCTTCATCTCCTCCAGCAGTATATCATCTCTCAGCTGAAGAAGCTTCAAGGTTAAAAATATGTTGCACAAACGCATGCGTATTCAAAATTATACACGACAGTCAATCAGTCATGGTCAGTTCTTGCCCAGAGATGCCCAGAGGCTCATACTGCTGTCCCAAACTAGTTCGTATAAAGCGGAAAAAAAATAGTTCTGTTAATTTTGTCAATGCGAACAAACCTAATGTGTTCGTGACTCACTGGGCCTGTAGTAACAAATTCGTGGGTTCCCGAACACACCTTTTTTCGCCTCCGAAACCATTCTGTCCGAATTTTCACTCCTCCCTGTAATATTTCATGTATGAAAGAGCTATTCGTATACTAATGATAGCGTGAGGAGAGAGATCCCCAGCTGGAATAGAATCGCTCGAATTCCTGTATGAATAATTGCCTCCCGTGAAAATATAGTAATTATTCATAATTAATATGTAACATTCCTGCTACCTGTAACAAGTCGGTACTTAGTAGTCGCTTTGTGTTTTTTTAATGAAGTCAGAGTTGCAGTTATTCGAATACGGAAAGTAATTTACGGCTGGAGCAATCGGAATTATGTCTCGCGATCTCGTGTTTTTTTGTAGATAATTCAATTTTATAACTAATTATTTGATATAATTCATGAGAATTATTTTAAATTGCGTAGCGTCACGAATGTGCGAAACATGGTTGCATCCTATGCAAAATATTTTTTTTATATTCACAATCTCTAGCATGTCATGAATACAGTTTTTTTATCACTATTACGAAGAGCGGAAATCATTATTTGTTCACTACCGTGCACGTCCATACTAAGAAGTGAATGAATTAATCACTTACAAAACTAAAACTGTCTGTGAACGATCCTGAAACAGGTAGTATCGAGGATTTTCATTTAGATTTGCAATATTCCGAAGATGAAATTAAATGTGGCTCTCCGGCTCTTTCATAATATATCAGATCAACATGATTATCTGAATACAGCATCACTAATCTTGCTTGAGATTAAGAAGATTCCAGATACATTCAAAACATTTGCATGATTAAATTCGAACCGCTATACCATCTTGGAGGAAAATAGGATCGCCCTATTCAGATATGTGTGAATTATCAGAAATAATTGCATTTCTATAACCTTCTCACCTTTGTCAAAAGAAAAGTTATTTTTGTATTCAGTGCGTTAGTTTTTTTCGATGGCACATGACATTTTTTGTACAACTGTGAATGTGAATTCACAAATTTGAGATTACTTACAAAATATTGAATTGCCCATATTCTTTCAAACGAATTAAAATATCTGATAACATCGTGGAATCAAATCTTCAAAAAACATCAATAACGTTTCTGATCAGCAGCAACATCTTCGGGAATTTATAATTCATCATTCGAATATTATTGTTCAAACTTCACTCACTCATCATAATCTATTATCACCCAAATAATTGAAATTGTTTTTTAATGAATAATCGATTGCTAATTAACTCTGTTGGAAATAAATCCTTCATAAAGGGATATTTCATGTTTATTTTGTTTCTATATTATTTGGCAATGAAAATAGTAGATTGTTTTATTAGGATCAAAAGTGACACTTTGTTTGACAAGCGAAAGCAAAATTTGCGAGTCGAACAAAGTCACTCTTGATCCGAATGAAACATGATATTTTTTCTGCAACCGAAACAATGAACTCAAATAAATATGTGAAATAACCAACAATGCCGTGCCATATGTATGCAATGCAGCAAATTATCCGTGTGGTGAGAATATTCTACCTGCATAAACAGCAGGTTTATTCAATATTCAAGGATGTTCGAATTGTAGTTTCAATATAAATACAACCACATAGTGACATATTTGTGTATGAACCAGATGCTCTAATGGCAAATACCGCGCCAGTGCCAGGTATAGAAACAAGACGTGGAAAATGTTAGGTTAGTGAGCATATCAACAATGATAATTGTGATTATTTATTCTTCTCCATACTACACTGCGTTTGACTTGATAATCAAATGAAGCTAAAACATATCGTTGTTTGAGACAAAAAACTATTGCTTGCCGTGATTATTCAAAAACAAGTTATCCATCCCGAGAATAACGAATAAAATACAGATCAAGCAAGTATTTGAATCTTAAAGGCTTCCCAAAAATACTTAGCTGAGATGTTTATAATTTCAAAACTAAACTATAATAAGGTGTATTTATATCTCCAGCAGGAGTATGAAATGCCAAATCTGCTGAAATCGGAAACAAATCAGGTATGCGTCTCAACCCAAATAACCAACCGTCACAATGTTGTTTATTCTTGATGACGTCCAGTACATCCTTTTTAGTTCCTAGGAGCTGAAGTCGAACTTCAGCTTCCAGTAACTAAATATGTTGCCTAGCAACATACCTATTTTTGTGTCAGTAATAGAAACGTCAATTTAAGAGCTAATTTTGGTATCAAAATGGACGACTTTTGTGTCGGTTGCAGAAAAAAACTAACATTCTCGCATCAATTGAGATGCGATAATGACAAGTTTTTTGGACAGATGTACAAGTTCAAGTCATCAGTAATGGTAAAAACTTCACAAACGATAAGATTTCTACATAATTCTCAAACACACGACATAGCTTTGTCAGGTGATCTACTGGTACGATCGTACATTTCATTCGGATTGGAAAATCTTACCTCAAAAAAGTTATGTTCGAATGTACTCTGTGCGAACAGTGTAACTAGCGCCCTCTATAATGAGTGTGAGATATAAAAATGGAGTCAAACGGTGTGTTTGCTTTCAAAACACATCCATACAAAATTTCATCACATAATCGTCAAAAATGTATAAAAAAATATTTGTTTCTCCTACCCTAGCCAGGGGGCCACCCTGAAATGAAGCTCTAAGATATTTAAGTCTCTAGGAACCTTGGATTTCAATTATCAGACTCCTCTTGATTACAATCTGTATCACCCTATAAATCTTTTCAACAACGATATTTCTCACATAGGAATATAGGTGTATCACATGATTGAAAGTTCCAAAGTAGGTCGAAGACAACTGCTATCAAATAATATAACATGATTATAATATGAATGGGGAAATATAACTTCAATTGAAATGTTACCAGAATACCTTCACCGGTGCCTTTTTGATATCTGACGGCGTATTCATCACTCCATTCATATTCAAATACGAAATAATAGAACATACAACCTCATTTTCAACTAATAATTCATCGAAACAAATTATGACAGGGATCCTTTATTCGTATTAGAATTTATTTCGTGCTTTGGTGATGAAATTTCATAGAGTGAAGCCGTTATTTTACTACCTCATACATCATGTTTGAAGTGGGAAATTATGTGTTTATTTTCAGGATATTTCTCGTATTTTGAAACAAGTTATAATTTCTGAATCCTGTGGTATTTTCGAAACTGTCAACTCATTTTATATATAGCACATGTACTCAGGTTCATCATATTGGCTAAATCTCAATTTTATATTGATTTCGTGGATGAGGAAACAATATTGGTCCAGAGTAGACATTGATGAGATGAAATTTCGGAGATAATATTGGTGAATTATTGGCCCAATATATCACATATTCAGATTATTGTCATTCACAATATTGGACAATATTGATTGATTCATTCGATAGTTTTATTGGTGAAAACTTATTCATGAATGCTTTTGGGTGTATGATAAATTGACATTCATCATACAGGACGTGGAAAGAAATTCTAAATTGAGACTCTATCACGAATGTTTATCAATAAATTTTTGTTCGGCTAGGCTTCGCTGAGTCGGCGGTCTTAGGACTGCTGGCTGGAGACTGCACTGCACTGACGAGAGTAAAAGAGCTCGAAACCGGTCTGTGGTTGTCTAGCGGCCTGGCTTAATCGATATCAATAGGCATTCAGGAAAGAATCACTTGTATCAGTATTCGTTTTTACGAATCGATGCATAGATTTCGGGAGGATGTAATTCAATATCCTGCGTGGCATTAGCCAGGAGAGTAGTTGTTTTTCTCCCGAAATCTACCATTGTTGTTCATTTTATGAACACTGTGTGGAAATGACTTTGAGCTTTTTACATTTATTTAAGCTAATGATGTTAGGAAATTAGATGCACATGAAAACCTAGAGATGATCAAGAATTGTAATAGAGTGATGAATGAAGATGATGGACCTATTTCATATAGCCCCCTCTTTATAGTTTGGTGATATAAGATCAAGGTGACCAACCAACCTCGTTTTGCATCGATGATATTTTTGACATTTAAAATGTCAAAACTATCACTAATGCCAAATTTTTTATCTTGAGAATGTTCGTTGATTAACATATTGTAGCTTCGAAGGAAGGAATGAAAGCACGAAATCGTCTCCACACAATACAATGAAGATATGAAACAATCAGGGACATGTTCCAGTCTTATAAAAAACTATATTCAGCCTTATTGAAAGTTTTGGAGTCGAAAGAGTTATTCAAAATATTTTTGGTAATGGTTTAAGAAAAAAGTTGCTTCTCTTAAACTTCTCATAAGGCTGAAGAAGGTTTTTCATATGACTGAAACATGTCCCTGATTGTTTATCACCTTTAGTCAAATTGGGTGGAGACGATTTCGAGCTTTCCTTCCTCTCATTGGCAATACCACTTCACTTTGACCAATATGGAGTTCTTCCAAAGATTATATTATATACTTCAGCTTGCTGCTTGGATAAATATACAACAAGCTGTAGTAACAATCACCGCATCTTAATGGCAGAATCACTACATAGAATTGGAGCGATATTCACTATATATACTTAGATACTTTGGCAAAAAACTATGATCAATTTGGTAGAATATACCTGGAGACGTTGGAGAACGAAACATTAATGAGAAATATAAAAATGTATCGGAAGTCTCGCAGTGAACATAAACTATGAGATTCAGAGAAGTCAACTTGAATGACGAATGCTGTTTTTTCAGGCAAAATTAATACATACATACATTCCCATAGAACGTATCAATCATTGACATGTGATGTGTCAATAATTGGAACATTCATGATTCACTCAATAATATACCTCCTAAAATATTGACAGAAACAAATCAAACATTTCCAATTAACAGCCTCAAAACATTTGTATCCTTGAGTATAATTTCAAAATTCTCGGAAAATTCAGATTAGTTCAGTATATCAACTAGAAAGAAACTTCTTCAGAGCAATTTGTGATGGAAAAGAATTTCAGAAACATATATCAAACCATATACGAACACTCGATCTGTTTTCACTTGACACTCTAATATGTTTACTTAATTTCTCCATCTTTCCAAGATGTACCAGTCACTGCCACCAGAATCAAAAACAAATTAATCTTAATGTGTTTTTCGACATATTCAATTTATAAATACCTATTTCGATCAGCAGACAAGTTTTCTTTGAATTCCAGTTTAAGATATTTTTGGAACATTCCTCAATATAATAAGGACACGTAGACAAGGATAACAAATTATTTGTCAATTGTCAATATGAAGTTTCAATTGTCACTTCGAACTGACAATAATTACTATACTTCCAACAAAATCTCGAAAGTGCATTTCACAATGGTCTTGACGTGGTTATTGCTTTGCCGCGCAAAAAAGGGTTTATGATATTCAGAAACGAAAAATTCGTTTTTATAGAAAATAACAACAGATTTATTGATCGGTACACTCAAAAAGTTGCTATACATTTAATTAGCATGATGTTGACAAATTCAGAGGCGTGCAAAAGGTGATTCTATGTAGACAGATTGAAATTTCAGTTTAATAATCTATTCAATTCTCAGTTATTTACAAGGTGCATACATGTAATCAATTCCTTTTTAATGAATCCATCGGCGAACAAAACAAAGAACATTATATGCTTACGTAAGTACATAAGAGAACGTCATTACAAGGAAATAAAAAGAAACCCCAAATGAATTACCATTTTTCCTGACAAAATCATCGAATTGTACGGCTCGAAACATCAGAAGCCAGAGTTACGTTCATGAATTTCCATTCATAAATGATTATACAAGAAAATTTTCACCAGGCGAACGAAGAACAACACTTGATAAAATTATTAAAAATTCTGACAAAATCATCAAATTGTACGGCTCGAGAAACATCAGAAGCCAGAGTTACGTTCATGAATTTCTATTCATAAATGATTATACAATAAAATTTTCACTAGGCGAACGAAGAACAACACTTGATAAAATTATTAAAAATGTTTCCATATCAAACTTTTTGAATCGCCTTGAATGATGGATCTTCTTTAATACGCCAATGGATTACTTGGCAGCTCACCTTGAATAAGTAAGAAACAATGATAATGTGACTGGAATTTCAATTTCTTCACATTACATAATCACCTTTTACACTGAGAGAAAACTTGAGTTATCATAATTGGAAATCTGATAACCGTTATTACGATATCTGCAATAAATAGGGGACAGATGTGTTCATTTGCTACCATAGATGAAGTGAATTTTCAGGTGACTTGTAGTTATGGCAGCTTATTCAATTTGCAAACTTGTATAAAACACCGCTGCTGAATAACTACTACTTGTTCTAGTTTCTATGATAACACAGAATGTCGAATAGGAATTATTCCCATAAAATGTTGCAGTAACTCTCCACTCTACAGTGGTTATTAGACTATCGACATAAAACAGCATGTTTTTATTACTGGCACAACCATCTTGAGGTAACGCAGTAATACGTCTCATTTTATTATAGTTATCTGATATCTGCATGAAACCTGACATTTTGACATGCTATTGTAATATAGCTCATTTTCAACAGTTATCCCAATATTCTTCTACTCTAGTATATTCATCAGACAGTGGTAATAAGGTTATCTAATCAACATTATTATGAAACCGTGCTATGAATTACTGCAATGAAAATAAATATCCTATCCACACTATCACTTTTCATGATCCAAAGTTATTGTTTTCAAAAAAAAAAATACGTTTAGTCTCTGAATTGAAATATTTGGGTATCTGTCGAAGTTTTTTGACATTACTCATTGATTTTTTCGGAGAAATATCATCTATATGCATTACTGACGAATTTATTAAGAAATGAGAAGTTGAATACTTATATCTCGACTTATATTTACCCTTCCTTCGGAGTTATGATGAGAATTTTCAATAAAACTTCCCTAACAGGAACCCAGATATTTTTATTCAGAATCTGATCGATCATTTTGTTTTTGAAATAAACCAATTTTAGGCCGTGAAAAGTGGGTATGGAGAATACTTTTTTCATTGCAATAATACAATGCACGGTGTATTCCACAGATCGGTTCACAGCCAGCAGTGCCAGCACTAAAACAAAACTTTGCTACATCACACACATTCACCTATAAGACACGGCTCTATCGATTCGGACGATCAAAATCATTGAACAATAATTGAACACGGGCACCCATGACCAAGAACAGCAATGAAATGAACGCGTTCTGTATCTTTGTCAGCCCCAATACTGATGAAACAGTAGAGCGAAATGAGCCGAATTACGATTGTCGAATGATTGCCTAATAACCGTCATACATGTGAATTGCTAGAGTTATTCGTCAACGTACAATGCTAGAAACCCAAACAGCTATGATTATTGGGACAAACATTATCTGATTTCACCAATGAGCATAATTCACAAAACGAGCTATGTCAATAAAAAATCTAAATGGACTGGAATTTATAAAATTCTCATAATGTCATAACACACCTGCGTTATGATGGTAGCAAATGTCCATTCAAGGGTATTACAAATGATTTAAGAAATCGATTTTTATAATCACAGAATTGAAAGAATACTGTCGTAATAATAAAATGATCAGGAATAGGAGATTTCCTTATAATGGTTATTACAATCAGAGCTGGTAGATATTTTTAATATCCAGTTTCTCTCAGTGTACACGCCTCTGAATTCGTCAACATCATGCTAATCAAATGTATGGCAATTTTTCAACTGTAACGATCAATAAAACTGTTGATTTTTTTCAATAAAACCGCTTTTGTCGTTTCTAAACATCATAAACTCATTTTTCACGAGCCTCTGAGTTTGTCAAAATCATGCTAATTAAAGGTATGACATTTTTTCAACAGTAACGATCAATGAAATTGTAAAAATTTTCAATAAAAACGAGTTTTTGTTTGTAAATATAATAAACCCCTTTTTGCGCGCCACTGGTGTTGATTATCCCCAGAAGAAATATCCCTCGTTGCAGTTTAGATGTTGGGTGTTATTGTTTAATTAAAAGAGGCCTCATTTCAAATTAAGAACGGAATTTCATAAAATGGAGATATTTCCATAGCAATGCAATTTATGAAAAAAAGTCTCGAGGTATTGAACCAACCATTCACCCAACATCTAACAAAAAATTCTAGGGTCCCTCACATTTCCCAAATTATTGGTCAAAAATATGAAAATTTTCCGGCTCTTAATTCACACTCTATACAGAGAGAACGAATCGCAAAAATAAAAACCTGACGCCAATGACGCATAGCCCAAGGATGACGCTTTCTACCTTTGGTTGAAAATCCAACATCGGCCAAGAAATGTTCGAGTTATATCTTATCAAAATTAGTCAACTTTTTGACTGTCCCACTTCATCTGGTGAGTAGTTTATTATAATTTTTTATTCGGTTAGATCTATGGTGTTACCCTTCCACGATTTCGAATGAAATAGTACCCTATTCCATCGAATTTAATCATCGTCAGATGCATTCTCACTGTCTAAAAATAAGTTTGATACTATTTCTTATTCATTTCATAAACCAAGCAGTAATGAAGTGTTAATGTTGATTATAACGTCCGTAAAATATGACAGCCATAACCGTTCGGAAAGATATATGGCCCTATTCTAATTCGAAATGGGAGGATTTTATTTTCCGCTATATTTATGAATATAACTGTCACAAGGCTTCCTGTATTCATCTTACACTTTTTAATAAGTAATGTGTTCACGATCTTCCATTCCTGCGTGGATTTTTTTTTTTCGTAGTAGAAATCATATATCGAAGACTGGAACCTTTGGCACGATAATACACTACACTATTCAACCACCAACCAAACCGATTTTTTAAACGCCTCGACACGTGTTTCGCTAACAATGTTAGCATCTTCAGGAGAATATCAAAACTTTTAATCTCCTCCTGAAGATGCTAACATAGTTAACGAAACACGTGTCGAGGCGTTTGAAAAATCGGTTTGGTTAGTGGTTAAACAATGTAGTGCAGTAAAAATCATTCTATATATACACTAGCTGACCCGGCAAACGTTGTTTTGCCATAACATTATTTCTAGAAAAAATGATTTTACATAAATATTCATCAAAGAACTTTCATTATTTTATTTATACTTCTTTTCCGTTCGGCTATCCATGAAAATGGGTTCCTTTAGTTTTTCAAAATATTCAACTTATTCTCTACTTCTTTTTAGTTCGGTACTCTATATCTCTTCATTTTTCTATTTATTTACTACTCACGTCTTTTTAGTTTGGCTACTATCTATAAAAACGTGTTTCATTAGTTTTTCGAAGTACTATTTATTACAATAGCTGATGCTGATACCTGGCACACGTTGTTTTGCTATATACATTTTCTTCTAGAAAATATTTTTTCAGTTAACTATTCATCAACACACTTTTATCATTTTGTTTTGAACTTCTTTTCAGTTTGGATATTCATGAAATCGTGTTTCATTAGTATTTTGAACTACTATTTTTATTTTCTACTTCTTTTTAGCTCGACAATCTCTTTGAACTATACTATCATAATTTTCTACTTTTATTCAGTTTGGCCTCGAGTTTGGCTATCGATAAAAAGGTGTTTCATTATAGTTCTGCAAACTACTATTCATAACAAAGCTCTTTCACCATATTGGATCCGCCATATTGAATTTCACCATTTTGGCAAATGATTCATATATCCGACCTCTAAAACCTCCAGATACCAATTTTGAATAAAATCTGACCATAATTACGAAACTTGTTCGCCATATTGCATCCGCCATTTTGAATGTCCAAATTTCGACGAACGAACCATAAATATCGGACTGTGAAAACCCTCAGATATCAATTTTGAATATAATTAGATCATAATTACAAAACTCGTCCGCCATATTGGATCCACCATTTTGAATTCCCCGGAATTCCCTTATTTCGATATAAAAAATCATAATCTCCGACCTCGAAAACCCCTAGATACCAATTTCGAATGGAATCTGACCATAAATACAAAACTCGTTTGCCATATTGGATCCGCCATTTTGAATTTCCTGATTGTGATGAAGAAATCATAATCTGCGACCTCGAAAACCCCCAGATACCAATTTTGAATGGAATCTGACCATAATTACAAAACTCGTCCGCCATATTGGATCATCCATCTTGAATTTCCAAAATTTGACGAAAGAATCATAATCTCTGACCCCGATAATCCCCAAATAACAATTTTGTATGAAATCGGATAACAATACTCGTCCGCCATATTGAATCCGCCATCTTGAATTTTCGATTTAGGGAATAGATAACGACCGATTCTCATACCTACCGAATGCACACAAAAAAATTCATATGAATTGATCGAGCCGTTTCGGAGGAGTTCGACCACTAACACCGAGACCGGGACAGGAGAATTTTATATATTAGATATTGTGACATATATACAGTGTATGCGATTTCAACCCGCAACACCCTCCTATAGTTTGGAGCCCGTCGACCGATTTTCAAAACCAAAATTCCATAATACAGTGTGTCCCTCCTATCATGCTCACCATGGGTATCTTTTTAACGGTGAGAGATACGAGGTCGGTTAAATGACACCAAATGTGGAGTTTGTCAAGGCCAACTATAATGTGAAAAAATATTTTGATAAAATCTATTCGTTTTTGTTTTATGCGCAAAAAACAGATTTTGATCATTTTCATGTCTCCTCCGTAACTTCTTTATTTATGAAAATATTCAAATAGGAACTTCACATTCTCATGGCAGTTTTTCAAAATGATTTCGAAAAAAATATGAAATTTATACCGACTCTTCTAATATTTGAGATATCAGCACCAACTTTAGTTTTTCAAATGTAGGTCATAGCTCACTATGATTTAGTTACAAATAACTTTTTTTTCTCTTACAGATGATATGTCGCAGTATTAGTTTTGTGTTGATAACAACGGAGTTATCGTCATTTATAAAAAAATAAAAAATAATTTGGAAGCCGTCAAAAACCCTCACTTACCAATTTTGCCAAATTTCAAGTTAATCGAAGTTATGGAATTTTCGCTGAAATTTAAAAAAATGGCTGCTCCAAGATGGCGGACAAGATTTGGTCCGATTACATTCAAAATTGGTGAGTAGGGGTTTTTGAGGTCGGAGATCATGATTTTTTTGTTGGAATTCATGAATTCAAGATGGCGGCATCCAAATAATTTTTTGTTTTTGTATAAATGACGATAACTCCGTTGTTATCAACACGAAACTATTACTGCGACATATCATCTCAAAGAGAAAAAAAAGTTATTTGTAACTAAGTCATAGTGAGCTATGACCTACATTCGAAAAACTAAAGTTGGTGCTGATATCTCAAATTCTAGATGAGTTGGTATGAATTTCATATTTTTTTCAAAATCATTTTGAAAAACTGCCATGAGAATGTGAAGTTCCTATTTGAATATTTTCATAAATAAGGAAGTTACGGAGGAGACATGAAAATGATCAAAATCTGTTTTTAGCGTATAAAACAAAAACGAATAGATTTTATCAAAATATTTTTTCACATTATAGTTGGCCTTGACAAACTCCACATTTGGTGTCATTCAACCGACCTCGTATCTCTCACCGTTAAAAAGATACCCATGATGAGCATGGTAAGTGGGGCACACTGTATAGTTGTCAAAGACGTTTATTCGAAAATGTAGACAAAACTGACTCATTCAGATTTTCAGGGCCTACTTTCGATTCTTGAAGGGTTCAAAATTTCAAGAACGACTATTAGGTAATTTTTTCCCGAAGTAGTGACTATAGCCTTTTCGATTCGCATCAGGCACTTCCTAGAGCAGGATCACTTCGCACAGATGAATTTTCATTCCGTGCAAAAATATAGTTAGACCTCAACAGCATCCCATGATCTACTGAGTGATCCACAAAGAACATCATTTCGTTGTCAACCTCGAAATATGTCAAACAACACTTTACCAAAACTCATCCGTATATAGACGGCGAAACTTCGAGATTATTTGTCAAGGAAATTATTCCCAAGAATTTATAACCCAAAAAATACCTCCTCTTCCTATCCTTCGTATACCCAGACAGCACAGAATATTCTATGAATATTTTGAAAACGTTCAAATATACTTATTTCAGAATAGTCTTATATATTGTTCTCAGAATGATCATAGAATATTCTCATCATGCAGCGAATATTCTATGGAAATGCATTGACATTTTCTCATAATATTCTTTTTGAATGTCCTGAGAATATTTTATTCAAATATTCTGAGAATATTCAGAATCGTATCAAAATAAATGATGTTGATGTTCCGATTCTTGTATCATTATTCATGTTTCTCCTGACATAACCTATTATTGTCATCTTGCTATTCATTGCATTTATCAATAACGCTCGTGGCGAAGTGGTTAAGGTTTCAGATTCGTAAAAATTCAATCACAAGATAGTTGGTTCGCATCTCCACCAGAGCAAGCTTTTTTAATTTTCTTCATTCTCCTTCAATATACTAGGAATATTCTCAGAATATTCAAAACAGTCCATTTCGAATGTTCATAAAACTTACCTTAAATATTTGTATCATATTGTGAGAATATTCAAATATTCTCGAAGAATATTCCATGAACGTTCCATGAATTACATTGTGCTATCTGGGTAGGTACGCACGATGTTCTCCAAACATTACCTCCAGTGCGCTCCAATACATAAAAAAAAAACCTAGGATGCCGTCCCCTGATATTTTGGGATCAGCACCCAAACAAACGCTTATGCTCTTAGTATCCATACAGGGAAGAGCCATTCGCCTGGTGGGTGATGCCACACTCACTAGATATGTCACATCATTGGATCACCATAGAGAAATTGAAGGATTTTCACTTCTTCATCGATACTTTCACAGGAAATGTTCTTTAGAAATCTCTGTTATCATTCCATCACTAGCAATACCAGTCAGACGAACTCGACAAGCTCAGTCAGCACATCTTCTCGTCGTCAACGTTGGAATATGTCGAACAACTCTTTAACATTACTCATTCGTCTATAGAACGACAAAGCTATAAAATGATTCGCCAATTGAAGTATTCCTAAAGACTAATAATTTCCAAAAGTTCAAAAAAATTCCAACACTTTTCTCCTTTCTCATTTTTCCCTCGGTACGAACGATGTTCTTCCAACAGTATATGGATAAATTTTTGTGTGCTTCAAAAGGTAAAAAAAGACAAGTAGGGAAAAGAATCTCACATTCTCATTTCTTCCACATATTATGTAATTTCATAAAATCTCTCCTCAAAGTTGTCGCTAGTAACAACTACCGCACGTATGGTGTTAATCGATTCAAATGAGAAACATATTGAACATCTTTGAAATATAAATGGTGTATCTCTCAGAAAATGGTCAAACTGAGACCAAGCTCAATATGCAATATTAATTGGACCTTTATTGTTGCCAAACCCGGTGAAAATCAAATAAACTCCTCACTTTCATTATATCTGCATGGAGAAGGAGACCTTCATAACCCATAAATTCAATGTGGCACTCAATTAAAACTTTTAAACCGTTTTATTCGATGAATTCTGTGTTCAGTCAACTGAATTTGGTATGCTATTTTTTCAAGCGGACGGAATTTTCTAAAGATCAAAGGGATAGTAATGGTTTTCATGAAATATTGGTTGCAGAGCGTTTTGGAACTGATCTCGAATCACAAACGTATATCAGAATATTCAATTTCATGTATTTAATATTACTAATATTATTGAACAGACCAAATTCGGTTGAGGAATCATTGTGAACTACGCAACAATAATTTCGTCGCACTCCAAAATTTTGCCTTTGTTGAAATATGAATAACTTTTTTCAATATTCCAAATTTTTTGGGATTTTCTCTCCTCGTTTCTATAAAATAAAAATATGAATATTATTTCAATATACGTGTAGTAAGGACAAATCAGATGATTTGCCCCAAAATGTCACTGCGTTTAAAGAATTTTCCTATCAGAGAGCCTAAAAGAAAAATTCACTAGCTTGTCAGTGACAATTTGTATTGAAAAAATTTTTGGAGAAGGGAAATAAAGGTATATAGAAAAAATATCAAATTTTCACTTATCTTTGGACGTTTCGGGACCGGTTCTGCTCCCGTTTTCAACATAAGAAGAGATTATTTCGATAGCGAAGTCGTATAATGTCTTGAAGCTTTTCAGTTTTCAATGACAATTGGTGACGTTGGCAATCAAATGAGTTACAGGATGTTTTCATTAATTGATCTTGAATTTACCATTTTCATGTTCAGATTTTAGTAGTGAATACCATGTTCTGTCTATATCAACTGAACAAGAAGCAATGTTATTGTCTCCGTTCAGAAGAATGCAAGCAGATTCCTTGATTTTTCTCTTCTGGTTGTTATCTTCTTTTCCAATAATTTTAATATTATTCCACTCTGCCATATGTTGTCCGTCTTCAGTAAGGATATGTTCAGCTAGTTTCGATTTATCGATGTTTCTTTTCTTTATATTGTACTTATGTTCCTTCGTCCTTACTGAAAGAGGTCTCTTGGTTTCACCTGAAAATAAAATGAGATCAATTCTAACTCAAACAAAGCCGAAAAATGAAGAACAATCATCAAAAAATTGTATTTACAGTATACCTTGTGTTTGTGGAAAGTTTTATACAGGTGAAACCAAGAGACCTCTTTCAGTAAGGACGAAGGAACATAAGTACAATATAAAGAAAAGAAACATCGATAAATCGAAACTAGCTGAACATATCCTTACTGAAGACGGACAACATATGGCAGAGTGGAATAATATTAAAATTATTGGAAAAGAAGATAACAACCAGAAGAGAAAAATCAAGGAATCTGCTTGCATTCTTCTGAACGGAGACAATAACATTGCTTCTTGTTCAGTTGATATAGACAGAACATGGTATTCACTACTAAAATCTGAACATGAAAATGGTAAATTCAAGATCAATTAATGAAAACATCCTGTAACTCATTTGATTGCCAACGTCACCAATTGTCATTGAAAACTGAAAAGCTTCAAGACATTATACGACTTCGCTATCGAAATAATCTCTTCTTATGTTGAAAACGGGAGCAGAACCGGTCCCGAAACGTCCAAAGATAAGTGAAAATTTGATATTTTTTCTATATACCTTTATTTCCCTTCTCCAAAAATTTTTTCAATACAAATTGTCACTGACAAGCTAGTGAATTTTTCTTTTAGGCTCTCTGATAGGAAAATTCTTTAAACGCAGTGACATTTTGGGGCAAATCATCTGATTTGTCCTTACTACACGTATATTGAAATAATATTCATATTTTTATTTTATAGAAACGAGGAGAGAAAATCCCAAAAAATTTGGAATAATGAATATACCACCTCCTCGATTAACCTACAGACAGTATTTAACTTTTTTCAACTTTGAACGTTTTGAATTTCACGTGATCACACTGTTCCTAAGCTATGATCTCGTAATTATTCAGAATATAAGGTTCTCCACATAGAATCGCTAGGGTGTTACCTGAAACTGTGCAAAATTTCGGAAAATTTCGAAAGTATCCCAAATGGAGAAACACTTTTTTCTATAACCCTGACAGTAGAGCCCAAGTAACATTTCAAATGTCTAAATAGCTTCGATGAGACTTGTCCATATAATCCTATTGAAAGGTTTTGAGATACTATGATAGAACTATCGCATAAAACAATTTGGCATTCCGCTCACTTCGGTTTTAAGAGAGCTCTGTGAGAGTCATTGAAATGCTTCATCAGAACTATTTACTCTCAACAACCCTCTTAAAACACTTGAGTTTCATTAGTCTCTCGAATTTGACCAAGAGGTTTTGAACTTATCCTATGAAAATACGTCATAAAGCAATCATAAAACCAAATTCACGCTAGGCCAATTAGGATTTGACTGAGGCAATAATGAAACCTAATGGCATTATTCTAGCTATGTGAAAGTGATTATTGAAACCTATAAGCCACAATGAATTCATCGAAGTCAATCATAGAATCTATAGGATTCATGAAGTTTTTTTTAAGAACCGTGTTGAACCCAAATCCCATTATATGAATGTTCGTATTTTTTTGCCTACAAACGACTCAGGTTGAAATAAACTCACAAGAAAATAAATAGTGTGAAATTGAGAGGAATGGCAACTTCAAGCGGAAGGATAAAGAAAATTTCTTAAGAATCAAAAATCAAGTTGTGAGAGCAACAGTGCTGAATCAGAATTCTCAAGCCCAAGCAATTCCAAACACTGCGTCTTTCAATTCATCCCACCTGAAACCACCAAATAGCAAGAATTCATTAGGACCTGATATTCATGAAGTACCATCAACGAGTCAGAAGGTAATGGAAAATACTTCTGATCATCGTGCTTCTGAATGGGAACTAGACAACGAGGAAGTTGACAACAGTTTTGCACAAAGTATGTCAGATGGCGAGTTCTGCGTGATTTTGAGAGAATAGAGCATTCAACAATATCAGCCAAACTGCACTGAGTGTAGTTTGTCTATGTTTATGTTTCCTAGTCGGTTTTCTATTTAAAACCAATCACAAATTTCACGAAGTGAACACTGTAAATAACAAAAGTAGGGTTATGTTAATCATGTTGATGACGTTCTTCTACTTCTTGCAATACTGCCAATGAGCACTAGCCAGGATATTCTGAATGCTTTATAGTTTTATGAAGATGTTATCTTATAACCTTCTTACATCAATTTTATTATTTTCGAAGCTTTGTTGTCATACCCAGGAGCAAATAGTCATAAGAATGGATTTGAATATGCGATAAGTACTTCAACAGGAGGAAATCGTCTCATGATAGCCTTATCATTACCTATTTTGCGCCATATTCACTACAAACAGATGTCGGCCATTGATGGAAATGAAAATTACTAGCGGAAAATAGAATAGATGCATTGATACTGCCGTCGAAAATGTTGTTTTTCCACATTTTTCAAACGACTCACCCATAGTCATCAAACATTTATACAGTTTTGTCAACTTTTTTGAAAAGTTATTAAAATTCACATCCAATTCTAACTGGTAAAAACACATTATTTCTAGGGCGCTGCTTTTTTTGAAGCCTATCTGGTATGTTTTCGTCAAAAAATTTTGATACAGTAGGGAATTATCATATTATTATCATACCGCCATGTTTAATCTCTTTGATAACAATCTATTGTTTCCACTCCATTTCGACATGTTTGTATTATAATCAGTTCTGAAAAAAGACTATCATATAACATGTTATGGACTATATTATCTTGAAAAATGCTTACTGTAACTGATAAATTTTAAATTCTAGCCAATAAGTTTTAATGTTGGCATAAGAACTGGCGATTTGAAGCAAATAGTGGTTTTGATAGGTTTTATTATTGCTTTGAGGCATACTACAATGAATTCCTATTAGTTTCATGACAAGCTTCAAGCTGTGACAGCATTCATAAAGGTGGGCCCTTTATGTTTTGAGAATGTTGTTAAATTGTTTTAATGATATTGATAAAGTATAATTGTTTTGAAAAGGCATCGTAAAATAAGCTGTAACAACCTCCTGTAGCTAACAATATAAAAGTGATAATGTTATTTGGGAGGCATGTAGATGATCTCATTATCTTGGGACAATTCTCGAATTGCCTCCTTATATCTTTCATTCACAGAGTAATCTCAAAAATGTAACTTTTTGGTTTCGCACTTACCTTTTTGCCTCGTCCAGTCATTTCTGAAATCTCAGGCTCATTTCGAAGCTTCAGCAGAGGAGATATGGAGATCATAATTGATTCAAGATGAACATTATACAGTGTGTCTCACTTCTAATGGAAGCACCCCTGTATCTTTCGTAATTCTTGAGTTAGAATTCTGAAATTTGCAAGAGCGGTACACACTTTGACCAAGTGGAGTCGTCTCCAGTGATATACACTGCTTGCCAACAGCCATGGAACCGCCCACAAAAATGATATAAGGACGCAAGATAGGTTGGAAATCACCTCGGATTCAAAATCAAGACGTACCTCCCGCTTCCTCCTGCAAATTTCAGAACCCTACCTCGAAAATTACGTGAGATACGGGGGTGCTTCCATAAGACGTGAGAAAAAAATTGATTTTTATAAACTGAAAATTCTCCGGGAATAACATGTATAGTCAGTCAGACGTCCTGATTTAGAATTCGAAGTGATTTTCATCCTATCTTGGCTCCTAATGACATTTTCCGGGAATTTGGGTGGTTCCATGGCTGTTGGCGAGCAGTGTTTATCACTGGAGATGACTCCACTAGGTCATAGTGTTTATTTTCAGTACATCTCCCGCTCTTGTGAGTTTCAGAATCCTAACTCAACAATTTAGAAACATACAGGGGTGTTTCCATTAGAAGTGAGACACATTGTATAATGTTTCATCTTGAATCAATTCTGATCTTCATATCTCTTCATCTGAAGTTCCAGCTTCGAAATGAGATTTTAAAAATGGGTTGACAAGGAAAAAAGTAATGACTGATGCAAACCCAGAGAAATAGTTTTTAGAGATCACTCTGTGAATAAAAGAGATGGGAGTTCAATTTGAAAAATGTCTCTAGGTAATGAGATCATATCCATGCCTCATTCATATTTTAACAGGGACAAAATTTTTGGGTGCGACGAAATTAGTGTTGTTAAGTTTATATTGTGTCCCCCTTCTGATGAGAGCACCCCTCTGTATCTTTTCTTATTATGGAGGTACAATTTTGGAATTTGCAGGAGCAAAACAGGTATCGAAGATGTACACAAATACCAAATGGGATTATCGTATGTAATACAACAAGTGTATTGATGATTCACGAAATACAAATCCCTACACTGAGAAAACAGCTCTACTTGAGTCAAGGTATTCTGTGATCTTGATATAAATTTTCTTATACTTTGTTCTGAAAAAATCAATGTTCTTGATATTTCCTGAAATTCCTCTTGAATGACATTTCTTTCAATTGGAATAGTTTTTTCTTGTCACAGGAACATTGTCTCATCCCACAATTATTGAGCTCCTGCTACGTAAAACAAGAATCATGAATCTTGGTGGAATATCCGAGAATCTTATGAAAAACCTGGGCGATACACAGCACACTGGATAGGACACTTCGAGTAGCGAAGGAAGCATCAGTTGAGCCTCAGTACTCTGTAGTGTTAATGTCCGTTTAAGTGCGTTTCAAGTGCCATTCGCGCATCATTACGGCATACTCTGTGATGTTGATGATATTGTGTTTATCCGAAGATCATGAATAATCAATTTGAAAGATGGTTACACCAACTAGGAACATTTCGGAAGTTCAAGTCTCAAGCTGCCTCTCTTGTTGGAAGTTGGAAACATTCGATATCAGTACTCTATAGTGTAAATATCCGTTTCAGTGCCATTCGCGTATCATTACTGCATATTTTGTGCTGTTTCTGATATTGTGAATATTCGAAGATCATCCATAATCAATTTGTAAGATAGTTCCACCAGCTAGAAACATGTCTGAAATTCATGTCTCAAGCTGCCTCTCTTGTTGGGAGTTGAAAATATTAGATATCAGTTCTCTGTAGTGTAAATGTCCATTTCAGTGCCATTCGTGTATCATTACTGCATATTATGTGCTGTTTCTGATATTGCGTATATTCGAAGATCGTCAACTACAAAAATTTCTGGAGTTCAAGTCTCAAGCTGCCTCTCTTGTTGGAACAACATTTGAAGTATGTGAATTATAATGAGAGAGTATGTATTCATGTTTTTCGCATCATAATAATGAATGTATGGTGAAATCTGGTTGAATCAGATCATGACCATATTGCATATGATAATTGAGAATCGATCAGATCAAGAACATGAAAACAACGAGAAAATTACCTCATTGTTGAGATTCTGTAATGAAGATAATTCGGTCAAACATTCTCGTTTTATAGAATTGTGGTTTTCGTCTGAATGAGAAACACAGCTGATTACTAAAACAATATGAAATGAAAAACTTTCTTTTGTTTCACATACTGTGAGCAGTGAGTTAATGTGTATCTAAGGAAAACCAAGCTCTCACAAAATTTATTAAGATTTTCCACTTTTCAATATCACCGACTCGGCTGCTCGCTATTCCCATGCACCACGTGTTACATAATGTATTTTCTCGCTATTATGATCGCAATTTATCGCAGGAAAAATAAGAAAAACCGAAGTTGCTTTTCCGAGTTTCTTAAGGCACGAAATATATTACTTCATTTTCTATTGTTATGGGAACCCTTAGGTTTACTTCTAGAAAATAATATTCTAATATTAGAGACGTTGAAGGAGACGATGTCATAAATATGGTGGAAAGGCAATGTTTTTATTACCCTTGTTCCTGAATTCCTATCGGAAGTTTTTATTTCAGTTGGTGAATGGACAATATGGTACAGTGTTTCATTCAACATTTTCCTCTAGTTGAACTGATCACTCACTGATGAACTGATAAAATATCAGTACCCGAATCTGATTTGATGACAGTCTAAGGTGTTTCACTTTTTGTTCGGAACATCAGAAGTATCTGATGGAGAACGAACGACCAGATCATTGCGGAAACTGGTGGACCTGAATAAGCAAAAAATAGTATATAATTTGATATTATACTCAAACTGAACGTTAGTAAAACAAGAAGTATTATATTGAATATGATCAATATGTCTGGGCAATGCTGTTATGAAGATCAAGTATATTTACATTGAAAATCTAACTGAAATAAAAAATGTGGGTTTCATAATAATTGAGAAGAACTAAAAACTGGATTAGTCATCATGCTGGTCAAATATAAAAGAATTCTATTGTTCGAAACTGATATTTTTTAACGGTATTCAGATGACAATTGAAAAGTTTATATCAACAGCCTTCATCCGTTGAGATTGTTCAACGTCGGAGGCCGTTATAATATTATTGTGATATTGTTGAGCTGTTCCATGAATAAATGATGTTGATGTTTTTTTGAAAAATCACGAGGTACGAGGTTTGTTGCCTCTTCGGAATTAAAATCAGGATTACCAAAACTCTTGAAAGACAAACGGCCGATACGCAAATATCAGATTTCAATATTCAACCTAATTCGTTATCATCTGCTATACATATCAGCCTCGTAACGTTAATAGCTATGAAAATCCCTTATTCTTCTTATCGCTTGAAGCGCACGAAAGGAAACTCCTATAAGTAATATAATAAAGTGTATATGTATACAGAGTAGGCCTTTGAAAACGCAACAGAGGCTCTGTAGGTCGCCAAAACCGGATTATCAAAAAAAACTGAAACAGGTCAACTACATTTTCGACGGGGACATCTATCTAAAATATTTTCAGCCCTGCAGCGTTGCCGCTTCTAACGAAAAGAAGCAACAACTTTGTTATTTCAAATGGAACACCTTGTATTTTATTGCATTCTTAGATTCTCTCTGAAGAGCTGAATTCATCAATGCATCATACTTGGGGTCTAGCTGTAATGGTTTCAGGGATATAAAGTGTTCAAAATCGAGATTTTTCAACTTTAAAATTTTTTTGTGTCGAAACTATTCATTATTGGTCGAGACGGCTCTCATGTCCCTATCTCACCTTGTGATTTACTATCTACTGACATTCATTTGAAACAAATACAGGGTGTTTCAAGATTCAGAATTCTGATCACCCTGTATCTGTTCCAATTAGTTAGTTAGTCCAAGTTTTAGGAGCTTCTCCAGTTTTGGCCCGAACCGTTCAAAGGTGTGTATTCAGCCCATGATTCGCGACTTTGAGCCGGTGCAGAATTTTTTCGCCTCCGGCTTCAGCCGTCTTCCATCAAGGATGAAGGTAGTGCAGGTGTAGGTTTCCGGTAAGTCATTTCCTTCCAACACTGCCATGGTAGCTTCCACCCTGGGTTTCACGGTTGGGATGAACTCCTTCAACCAGTCTGCACTATTGCGATCCACGCACATCATAACCAAGTATACCTGTATATGCAAGCATCTTGCGAAACGCACTTGGGGTCTCTTTGGAAGAATTTAATCAAGGGGCTCAAAGATTGAGTCCTGGACTTCTGTGAGTCTTCTAGTAATCATTTCCACCTCAAGAAAGCCCGTGTGTACCACAGCAACCTCAATTGAGGCAAGAGCATCTTTGATACTCTTTCGTGCCTTGGTTTCTTCCTCAGCTGGCTTGTCTGTGACGGTGTCGTGCTCGTTGACCGTGGTCGTTGAAATAGTTCTCATTACCAAATAAATGAAACAACAATGTTATAGTCAGATTCTCATCTCTACCTCCTCTGTGAGAACATGCCAGGATTCTGATGAAAAGTATCCTGATTCAGCTCGAATGTATTCGAAAAAGTTAGACGATTTTCGTAGTGTTCTAACTTGGTATTCCTTCTTGAACACATGTATTGTTATAATTATTCCCTTTATCCTTCCTTTTATATTGTATCATAACTGTGAAAATATTACTTTCCATATATATATAATTTTCTTGCACTCTATTGACGATTCCTTCAATAAGTTGAATGAATTATTCATTCAAATTCACCAGTATCTGGCGACTAATATTTCGAGCGACATTCACACTCAATAATTAACACTCCCTATATTAATTAAAAGCCAGTCAAGACATGCACATAGCGTGTAAGTCGGCGTAACACAACACTTCTTGAAACATGAAATAAACTTTTCATTATATTACCTCCAAGATGTTACCATTCAATTAGAAATAGTAGTTTGAAGAAAAATAGTTGATTAAGCGTCTTACATCAATAATTTGGGTCGGATAGTTGAAACTGTTAGGAGTTAAGAACTTCTTTAGATAAATGTAATTGTTGTTCCCTAACGTGGAAAGTTGAGACTCCTATTGTCACTTTTTCAGTTCGTATTCGTATGGGTATATCTCCATGAGTTAACGCAATTTATATACGGAAAACGAAAAGTAGCTCAGTCCTGAAAATTGGTATGGACGTTGATGGAGACATGGAGAATCTGACTTGAGTATTTTCGTTATTGTGGACCGTCCGGTTTCTCCGGAAACCACGTCATCTTCGTTATCTCACAAAATTTCTGTATTTCCCAATTCATATTGATTAGAATTTTTGTATCGTATACCCTATTGGTACCTAAAATGAACCGTTTTCGGAATATTCATCATTCATTTATACGTTTGAGTTATGACCTTCCTCCAATTTTTTCGAATGGAACAACCTATATTTTTTTCAATTCATAGAAAATTTGTGATGAGGTTGAATGAAAAATAAAAACACAACCTGGGTTTGTATACAGGGTGTCTGTTAAATGCAGTGTTCTCGTGAAATGAGGTTTGGAATAAAAAAATATCGATGACTTAGTTCTTCGTACACTAATCATTTCGTTTATAATTATTTGATTTGGGAGAATTCCCGAATGAATGAGTTTATCAACAAATCCCTTCTGAACTCGCTAAAATGGACTGTCGTATCTGACATAGAAGAGATATATTCCTTTACTCACGCCAAGAACACATCACACTTCTTTTCAGGACTAATTTCTATTATTATGAAGGGACTCACTTCCTCTTGAGCAAGAGATACATCCTTGGAGAACAAACCTGAAGTTCCAGATTTCTGAGACAGAGAAGAGGGCTTCTAGACCAATTTATAACCCGATGGTCCTGAAATGTCCAGTATGTACGAAGTCCTTTGAACAGAGTAGTTGGACCCATGAGCAACCAGAAAAGGCTCCAATCAGTAGAGGAGCAAAGATTCCCAAGGAGCAACAAGATTAGAATACGTGGGACAGTTTGTGTGACACTGGTACCAGAGTTCAGATTGAGAGAAGCCAAAGCTGCTTCACGAACACTCGGATTCTTATCTCCTATACTCAGCACCTGGACAACTTCTCATGTTCTACAGAGCTCAGATTGGACCTGTTTCAGAAGCACTCAAATCTACGCTGATGCTCTTAGATATCATCCACAGAGATAAGCCAGTCGCCGGATGGGTTATGCCATATCTCATTCTATAACATTCAACCAACTTCCTACCATTTTTCGTTCCCATCAGATGTCAATAGTCACTGAGAAAACTCGGCCAAGTGAATTGTTTTCTTGAAAAAAAGTCGATTGTGACAAGAACATTTTCACCAACGGTAGGAAAATATGGTACTTGCAGTAGGCAAAACTATATTCCTGGAACGAAGATTCTGCTGTAAGTGATAAGAACACTTGTTGGTATCAACCAAGTCGATATGAACTTAGAGTTCGCTAATTCTGAGTGAATACTAAACTAGTGCTAGGTTAACGAATACTCACTATTATTGAATAATTTTTCTGACATAAGATCACTTGCTCTGAGCGAACTCATCAATAAAGACAATCTATCAAGTCGATTGTTGCAGGTGACAGCTCACCTGTAGTTAAAGATTTCTTTTCCGTTCGGACATCTCCGATATTATTCGAGTACCCACGCCCAACGCGATCACTGTCCAGTGTCCACGAGTCCACGGCGTCATTTCGATCTTATAGCATTCGTGAAGTTAGTATATTTGCGTTTCCGCTAGTAACATTGAAATTCCAAGTCGTGCAAGTGCCTTTTCGAACAACTACTATATCATATTCGTATGAGAATTCTCTGTTTGTGTGCCGTGCTCTGTGGCCGTGCTCTGAGCTGTGGGGTGTTGAGTTCTTGATCTGTTCTCTTGAAGGAGATAATGAAATACAAAACTCTTCTAGAACAGTACATAATTGTTTCTACATATATACAGGATTTTGCTGGAAGGAAAAAGATAGTGAACCAGAGTGCAGTGCAGTGAGTGAGAGTACCGTTTTTCTCGGTGCATAATGCTGATATACGCGGTATCTAGTATCTCAATTTTCGTCGTCAGCCTTACCTTTTTTGTATTTTCTGGATTCATCATACCTATATAATAAAATGTTTTGAATGCATGTGTTTTTGTCTTATTACCAGGGTTCCATCATTTTTCAGAGAATAATGAAGGTATTTTTTCATACTAGCTAATAACAAGTAAATAAGTCACAATCGACAAGTAAATAAGTCACTGATGACTAGTAGATGAGTCACTTATGACATGTAATTAGGCCACTAATAACTAGTGAACAAGTCACTAATGAAAAGTGAATGAGTTACTGATGACAATTGAATAGGTCACTGATGACAAGTGATGTGTTCACTTACAATTATCAATCTGTAATTCAATGAAACAGGTCAATAGTGGTAGGTGTACATTTTCAGGAACACAAATATTCTTGTGGTTTTTGACTTGTTTCCTTGTCCCATATAGTATACAAGTTTTTACTTGCCACTATCAAATATTCACTTAGGGTTAGTGATTTTTTTCTCCGTGTGCTACGAGAAAATACGCAGTGATAACTGATAATGAAAGCTGGCAGCCCCTCCAACAACATAATACAAAATACTAATCAATACATTTTTTGAATTGACTCGGCCGTTATTTGATGGAAATCCATGACAAATGTAAAAACTTCACAAACAATAAGATTTCCACAAAATCCTAGTTCATTGTACCAGTATATCACCTGACGAAGCTACTGTGTTAGCGAAACATGTCGTGTGTTTGAAAATTTTGTGGAAATCTTATTTGTGAAGTTTTCACATTAATCAATGCATGTTATAGCGATCCGTATTATGAACTTCTCAATGTTTCAAACAATTTCAGAGTGATATTATAAGGGATTCTATAAAAAATCGAGAAACTACATGAGAAGAAATATTAATTCTTAACTTGGTCGCATCTAAATAAATTGGGAAAGCATATTGTTATTGTTACAGAATAACATGGGAATGCATTTATTTTTATAGTTCTGAAATATTTCTGGAATTCATTGCCTGTGGAAATATTCCCAACAACATATAATCTCCAAAAGTTCAAAAAAAATTCCAATACCTACCTCCTGTTCCTATCCTCCCTAGGAACGCACGATGTTCTTTGAACATTATAGGGATTCCCTTTCGTGCGCTCCAAGCGATAAAAAAAAAAGTTGTACACGAAAAAAAAAAAAGACTCGCTACTCTCAACAAAAAAGAACATGCTGGTGAAATATTTGCTCTCACAACAACATTTGTCGTTGTGACTGAAACGGATAATGTCACGATGACGAATATGCAATTGTTACAAATGACAAATAAAAATGGTATACATATTCATTCTGTTTCAAGAAATAATGAATTTATTCAGCTCCCCTTCAACACTTTGCTGTCTGCAACTCCTCACTTCCAATGCTACCATAGTATAATATGATTTTTATATCAACCAGTTCTCTTTGCTAAGACTACTGAGAGAATTATCGTAGGCATCCAGATGAGTTAGTTGTTGATTATGCTTGCAAATCTAATTTGCTAACAAAGAAGAGGTCTAATTGGCTCTCTCAAATGGCGTGACAATAGTTGTTTTGTGCGAGTGGGTATGTAAAAGTAATGTTAATTGTGAATAATATGTTACGAACTTTCTTGCTCTCTCCCATTCTCATTCATTGAACATTGAGATTCAGGGAAATTTGGGCTGCCTCATATTATGTGAATAACAAAGCTCTTTCATACCTAGGTAAGTGTTCAAAATTATTGTATGTATCCATGATATCCTGGACATTTTTTTTACTCTTCAATTGTGGGGTAATGTTATGATCAAATATCGTCTATGCAAGTTATAATGTACGAACATATTACTCGATATCAGAAAGATCAATGATGAAAAAACGAGACATTCATTGATCCTACTAGAACAACTACCAGCTATCTTTTTCATTGATGATGGACTTGAATTTGGGAGATATATTAACTCTACTCAACTCAACCTAACCTTAATCATTTTCATCAACAAAAACGAGTTGTTGTTTCAGGTTGAGAATGATTTCTACAATAATTATAATTATCCAGGAGGAAGGATGACGTTCAATGGTGATTATGGAATGGATCAAATGTTCTAATATAGGACTATAAAAATAACGAATATACCATGATCATTAGCGTCATTGTGCAAGAACCTAAATGAGTTTTTTTTATGGAAATCCTCTGAAATTTTGAATTTGGTGGTAATTTCTCCTTTCAACAAATTCTATCCTGGAGAATAAAGAAGGTAAGTGATGAAGACAGTCTCTCCCTTATAACACAATAACATCTGTAAGACGTCGTAGAAACATCCATCTCTGGAAAATCCCCATTTTCCTTGGGACATTCTTGGGATGTTGTTGGCAACACCCTTGTCAGCATTTGCGATGTCTTATAAACATCCCATCAGAATGTTTGTGGGATGATACGGGATGTACCAGAGATATTCAGGGTACTTGATATGGAACATCTTAAAAAAACTTCTAAGATGTTCTTTGTTTGATGACAGTAATTGATGACACGGTATGAATTATTTTCAATCTGAAATCCTGAAAATGGACGACCTATTTCCAGATATAAAGTAACAATCCGAATCCGAAAATATATGGTCGCTGCGGTCCAATAACTAATGGAAGATGATAACAGTTGTTTGAGGCTCATATTTGTTGGCGCTGGGCCGACAGCTGTTAGTAACTCTTAGCAACGTAGTTGTACCGCCATCTATCGGATGGTATAACAAATAAATTCAGCAATAAATATGCTGGAGAGATATATATTTCAATTTTGTCGTTTATTACATGGTTCATGATGTTAAACAGGTACTTTGGTAATCCTATTGGGGAATATTTAGTATAATTATTTCAATTTGTTATCGATGAAATTAGCCGGCTTTGGTATAGGTATAAGGATATGAGTACGAATACAGTTTTGATTTCCATTTTTTAGCAACTCTTCAATGTTTCAAATGTAACAATTGCCCCAAGAAAAACATCTCTGGGATATCGTACCCAAGTCTGAAACATTGAGACATTTGTACGACCTTAGCGGGATGTACCAGCAAGATCCCGTGTTGTTAGGGCTATACAATGACAGAATAATATAGTGTCAAATATGATATTTCTTTCATAGCTATTGCATCTTTGTGATACCTGAAAACATTTTCTGTTGCTGCAAGAAAGTTTGTCAAAAGTTCCAAATATAAAGTGTTTCCAACAACAAGTCATATCTAAAAATTGTTGATAAACTCATACGTTACTAATAACTCAATATAGGTATTTATTCTTCCTGTTCCATTGATCCATATTTTAATCACTAAAGTCAACTAGTTTTTCCGTGTAAGTATATTGGTTTGATATTTATGAATGGCACCAAAGGCCCAAAACATTCAGCATTGACATCACCATATATCCATGTCAGTGAAGAACTCTCTCAAAAAATCCCGACTCTCATCTTACTACCCGCCCAATTAAATATGCCTCAGTCACTTCCAAAGAATAGCAAATACCTCGATGCGCCTTTGTTCTCGAACTATTTTCGTTTGTTTTTTCCGGCCCCAATTCCGAAGCTCACAAACTCGACTGGAAATACCTGAGTTGTTTTTCAATGAGCCGGAATTGTTGGAAATGCGTTATAAACGACCCGAAGATGTGTGAACATTTAGGAACATCAAAGACAGATTTTTTTCAGTGCTGCGAGCGGAGAAAGAAAGGTTCTCATCACGAATGTGTGCTGGTGGAGATGCTCCAGACGAGTTCATCCATCATTCAATGTCCGATCAGTTTCTAACACTTTTTTGTTTACGACTAGTGTCAGTTGGAAGTAGACTTCGATGATACGGAGAGCCAAATAAAAACAAACTCGAGATGAAAATATGAATACCTACACTTAGGAAATTGTTATTTATGTACCAAAGACGAGACACTGTTTTTTATATTCGAGTTTGCTAATATGATAGTCGAGGCCACAGCCGAGGCTAGCAATCAGGCGAGACAATCAGACAATTTCTCGCCGGGGTGCAACAGCCAATGCAGTTGTTGTCACTCTCCGCGTGGATCAGGATTGCCAGTTCGATATTTATTTCATCAGTAAATATATATTTATCATGTTCTTATTCCCATGGAAAGGGATATCCTGTAATTTTGAATTGACTCGGCCGTTACTTGATGGAAATCCATGACAAATGTAAAAACTTCACAGACTACAGTACATTGTACCAGTATATCACCTGACGAAGCTACTGTGTTAGCGAAACATGTTGTGTGTTTAAGAATTTTGTGGAATTCTTATCGTTTGTGAAGTTTTTACATACCCTGTAATGTTCAGAGAACAACGTGAGAACCGAGGAAAATAAGGTAGGAAATGGTGTTCTCCTCTGATTCATGGAGGTTATATGCCTCGAGGAACACCTCCCTTGGCAATGGGTTCCAGAGCCTCGCTGTTCGTTGGATGAACGAGTCTTTGGAAAGAGATGTTCGCAGGTCCCCAAAGTGACCACGAAGGGGTGCAAATTTTCAACTCGACGGGTACCTGCGTTGATATTTCAGAAGAGCATAGAAATATCTATAAAATAGAGCCAGATCGCCAACTTTTCTATGGTGTTCTAGAGAAGTGAGTGAGTTTGTCAAAAAGTCAGCAGATTTAATAATAATGATAATAATAATAAAGCGTCTTTATTCACAATGAGGAAACAATAAATGATTACATATAAATTTTGTGAGTCGAAGTGGAATCGAAGTGAAAGGGTGGAGTGTCAGCTTACGCTGTTTTTAAACTCATATATGATATATCTGTTCAATATCTATTCGATATATACGAATCCAAAAAAGAGATAATGAGATAAACCTATATGACGATTAAACATTATGTGGTTACAGTAAAAAGGAAAGGTAATTATTTCCAACAAAATGAAAATTAACAAAACACACCTTTCCATACAGAAATTATCATATTCCTAATTCTCAATTCGAAAATACTCACAAGTATGATCAGTATCAAATACAGTCTAATAGGCACTTATAAGATTTGAGTATATTGAAAACAGTTACTATAGGTAATAGTAAGAATGAACAGCAAAAATACGAAACAAATAAAAAAAAATCAACGTGAGAAACAAACTGCGTTATAACAGAGGTATATAAAGAATCGAATTTGATCTATATCAGATAAAGTGTTGTCCTTCTTTGTTTTATACATTTCATAAGTACCTATATGTTCATTTATTACTTATTTCGTGAAAGACACCATCAGGTATATCAGGATCGGGTGCCAAGAAAAACGGTCCATCAGATGCACTAGTAGGTACACTATTTTTTTTCAGTGATGGAAATGAGGAAGTGAAATGGAAATCATTTTTCATAATCATTAAACTACACTTTCTTCCACTTCGAGTATAGTCGGAAGTGAAAAGAATCATGTATATAAAGTAAACAAATATTTTTTTGCTTCTGTCAAATGAATCCGAAGCAGTAAACTGGGCTTCGGGTTTCACCTCAACCCAATGATATTCTCATCAGTTAGGCGAAGAAGCCTCAGAGCTAATTAGATGATGGAATATTTTCTGTTCTGGGAGAGGTTAGTATTTCATCATCTTCTTCAAGAGAATAACAGATCTTCATGAACTCAACACTCCACAACACACAAACTGAGAAGTTCCACAAATATGATATAGCGCTCGCCCAGAAGGGCACTTGCATGAATTGGTATTACAATTGGTACTAGCGGAAACGCATGTATAGGTACAACTTCACAATGCTGATATCATAATGGTGCCGTGGACAGTGAAAGCGGTCGCGTTGAGCGTGATGAGCACCCGAATAATATATCGGAGATGTCCGAACGGAGAAGAGATGTATAACCACACGTGAGCTGTCACCTGCATCAATCGACTTGATAAATTGTCTCCATCGATGAGTTCGCTCAGAGCAAGTGATTTTGTCTCAGAATAATAATCAAATAATGGTGGGTATTCATTTACTTAGCACTGGTTTATTATGTTCACTTATAATTAGCGACCGCAAAATACATATCGATTTGGTTAATACCATCAAGTATCCTGATCACTTACAGCAGAAACATTTGATTCAGACTAGCTACCTCAGAGTGCTTATATTGATCTCCTCTTCTCAGATATCCTGTTTAATATGTGATCAAAGTGACGCATTAGATCTCGCTAGTGCTGTATTATTCAAAGGACAAAAACCCATGGTCTCACGGTGTATATCTCTCGCTGTTCGCCCTTTGCTCGGTAATATCATCGAATAGCAACTTTCAGACCTAATATTCAGTACCTACCGACCATTTCCACTAGATCCTTCCAAACGATTACTGAATCTACATCTAGTCATTCACCGCTCGTTTCAATTATCGATCGACTATCGACGTCCGTGCCTAATTCATTATGTTTACCGTTCAGATATAATTAAAAGAATAAATCATTTCGAATCTATAGTATTAATTTTTTATGCTCCTAATTAATTCGTACACGGGAGCATTAGCCATTAGCATTATGCATATTTAATGAATTCCATCCAAATTATCTACATAAATTAATGTGTCATTATCGAAGAGGGACATTGTATATATTGTATAAATTATTGTGTGATGTTGTTTGCACAATATTAACTAATTTTATATCAATATTCGATATAAACATACCAAATGATGTCGTGAACTATTCAATGGAATTCAATATATTTGCTAGAGCATCTCTGGAACGAATACAGATCGGCTCAGAAAAATATCTCCTGTTCATTGGTATAAAGTAATAATTTGAATGATGTTCTCGCTACTACTGTGAAAACCACTTTCGGAGATATTAAATTTAATTTTATAGAATAGATAAGGCTTTCATTTGTTTTCAACCAATCAAATATTCTAGCTTTTTTTAATGTCGTTATATTATTATTATTATCAGTAGTCACTGATAGGTAGCAGGAGCTGATGGCAGGATATACAGTATATACCTACTTCCAATTGAGTTTTCAATAACATCGAACTCTTGAGAATTCGAAAGTTATACCAAAGAGTTCGTTGTTCAGAGGAATATCATTGGCTGGTGAAGCACCCATAAGCAACGCACACGGTAAAGACTATAGGAAGCTACATGAAGAGTTGGAGAGCGACCCCATTATGGGGATGCCAACGGATGGCATAATTCCAAAATATTGCTTTGAAAAAACTTTTGAAATAAGTATAACGGACAGAGAGGCATGGAACGAAGGACCTCCTATCAATGCAGACATTGCTGTCTATACGGACGGCTCCAAAACTGAGGAAGTATCAGGAGATGGTATTTATGGGGCCAAGCCAAAGACAAGAATCTCACTGAGCTTAGGCAAATACGCGACGGTGTTTCAGGCAAAAATTATTGCAATACATCATTGCGTGAAAAAATTGATGAGGCAAGAGTTCAAAGGCAAAACCATTGCAATCTATTCAGATAGCCATCAGGCGGCAATCAAAGCAGTCAACTCTATGCAAGTTAACTCAAAACTAGTATGGGACTGCTTATAAACCCTAAATGCACTGGGCAGATCGACTCTAGCATGGGTACCAGCACATATAGGGTACGAGGGCAATGAAGAGGCAGACTCACTTGCCCGAGCAGGAGCAAACGAAGCTCTTAATGGCCCAGAACCCTTCTGTGGTTTTGCGAAAGCTATACAAAAGACTAGTATCAAATCATGGATGCAAACCAAATCTCAAGAATGGTGGAAAAACTCGCCAGGAATGAGACAGGCTAAAGAGTTTATTAAAAAACCATCGCCAACATTCACAGAATATCTACTAAGCCAGAAACGAAGTTCAACTAGAATACTAGTGGTACTTCTCATAGGGCATTGTAGGCTCAACAAACACATGGGCACGATAGGTCTGACTGAAGAACTGCTGTGCAGGTTCTGTCAAGAAGAGGAAGAAACAGCAGTACACATACTTTGCCACTGTGGGGGCTTGTCAAGACTTACGCTGGGTGTGGTAGAACCAGGAGAAGGTGAGGAAGAACCAGGAGCCCAGAGATACACAGGAGATCTGAAAGCTAGCCTATGGAGTCTCTTACAGAAGGCGGGGCTAGCCGAAGAACTCTAATCGATTTTGAGGGCAGACACAATAGATCTGAAAAGGTCGCAGTGTGGAGGTAGATAGCCCGAAGGCCCCATTCCAAATCTAATCTAATCATTGGCTTCCAAAGTTGTGATGAGGATGTGATCCTTCTTGAAATGGGGCTATTGAGGGTGACTAAGGGTGCAATGGCACATCCATGCCAGTTGGCACTCTTGTCACTTCAATTTATTTATTGAAGAAATACAAACAGGACGTCGAGGTCCTAATTACATGATTTCTTTTTCCAAATCCTACCTAGAAACTAAATGTAAATTATTTAAATTTTATAAACTATTATACTAATATACCTTCATATCCCCGGTAGAGTCCGATATCATATATAATTTCTATTTGTAAAATTTGTATGGAATATTGAGGCACACAAGAGAGGGAAAAATTCGATTGTAAAATATGGTAGACAAGAAGGCTAGCCTGGAGGGAGAGTATCATGGTTATTCATAATGCATTGAAACACTTTTTTCATGAATGTGATTTCATCATCAGAGCTTTCAAACGACTCACGGTAATAGTGAAGACGTCTATGTCAAGCTCATTCGAATACTTGTTCAGGAGAGAGCAACAATAATTGTCAATTATGTTTGACCTTCTAGGGACCGAGAATGAGATTTTTTTGGTCTCAAATTTCGAGACGGGACCATGAATTTGATTTGAGAAAGGAGATATGGACTGTTTATGGAATTGGCAAGCAATTTGCAAGCAAACGTCAAGCACGTTGTTCTAATTTGATCAGTCATAACTCTTTTCTATGAGGTTCATAAGAGACGTAACCTGGATTCGTGTGATGTTTCCTATAATATAGGTATGATATGAATTTGTGTTGTGTTGTTTCCATTGCTTTTTTTATAGCAAGCGTCGATGGTGCCTAAATAATGGACCCAAATTCAAGCCGACTGCGGATTAGGAAATTGTAGAGGGACTTTAAGGTTGCTTCATTTTTGAAATCTCTTGTTGCCCTATTTACGAATTAAATATTGTAAGGTTTCGGAGCATCGGCTGGGGATAGTCCTGCACGATTCGCTGTTGCGTTCCAATTAACAGTGCTGCTCCTAAAGTGGCGCATGGAGTTAGTAACAAAGCCTACACAGAACACGCAGAAAGATATGATGATGTGGTTGTGAGCATCAGAGAAGAAGTAGGACGGTGTATGTAGGTGGGTGTGGAAAACTACCAGCTGAGCGTGAGAGCGGGCCAGCTGCTTAAGTAGACCTCGGTCTCGGGGGTTAACGATGATAGTTAGCAGGCCTGCCACTGCGCATATGGTAGTGAGTACATTACTAGCCTACGTGTATGTAGGTGGGTGTGGAAAAACTACCAGCTGAGCGTGAGAGCGGGCCAGCTGCTTAAGTAGACCTCGGTCTCGGGGGTTAACGATGATAGTTAGCAGGCCTGCCACTGCGCATATGGTAGTGAGTACATTACTAGCCTACAAAACACAGCTGAAAAACTCTGAAAAAGAGAACTGATGGGCGGTGCCTGAAAAGGATGTTAGCCAGCTCTCTTGAGCGAACCACATCAGTCATTGAAAACACTTGGGGTTGGCAAAAAGGTCCCATTGGGGACTAGTTGCTGACGTGGAAACGTCCCCCACCAGTACCAGTACCAGTACCAGTGCCCTTTTGAGAAAACCGAATAGTCTCCGTGCTTGAATTGTGATAATATGTTCTATGTGTTTTTCAAATTTCAGAGAATTTTCGAACATTATTCCAAGGTCGAGAATTTGAGAGCATCTGCATATATTCTGATTGTTAATCATATAGCCAGACCAAATTTGTTGTTTCATGTCACTTGGTTGTCACAAAATGTGAAATGTCAAATTTGACAATGTTTACTGTTGAGAGTGTTGAGTGTGGACATCGAAAGATTCAAATAATCCAGTAATAATCTTCAAAGGTTGGTTCATTGGGCCTAACAATATATTACTGCGATCATAGACAAAATATAACCAATGTTCCGCAAAATGAAGAGAGGGTCGAAGAGTTCATCGATGGAGATGTTAGATGTTGGGAGATTACAATACATAAATCACTCTATTTAAAACGGATTCTTTCAAGCTGCAAGTTATTAATATGCCAGGGAAAGGAAAAATATCCATTTGATTGAATACTTCGAATAAATCTGTGATTTTGTGTGCTTCTTCATTGAAGAAGTATATATCTCAATTTCATGAACAAATCATCAAGATGATACCTATATATTACTGTAAATATGCTGAGTTTCAATAATTTGTGATATATACCTATTATTTGAAATAAAAGAGATTTGCTTTTGAAATGAATTTGAACTAGCTTCTACTGAAAATAGATATACTCGAATCAGATTCTCTGTACAAATTTCAAGACTTGAATATTGATTTGAGTACTACATTCGATTTTGACTTGACATTACATTCATGGAATTCATAACATTACCTGAAATATTACTAGAACTTGGATCAAGGAATACTCAAAGTACCTCTTTACCTTTCTTGGAATTGACATTTCCATGAGGCTTCCTTCGAGCTCATATTACGACTATGAATTGAAAATTAGTCCTTAAGTCACCTTCCCAACTGTGAATAGACATTTGTATGTTAAACATCAAATTTCCATCGATGATCTCGTTACCATATCGAATCGAAAAGTAACCTTCTGGAACCGAAACCATTCTTTCGAAAAACGGATTTGCTTCACGTTGATGAAGGTAACCATTTAAGTTCATCTGGTTGTATTATTTCAATTAGCATTAATAGCCACTACACTGTTTTACCACTAACCAAACTTAGTTTCAATCTTCTCCTGATGATGCTAACATAGTTAGCGGAACAAGTGTCGAAGCGTTGGAAAAATCGGTTTGGTGAGTGAGTGAGTTTTCCCAGAGATATAAAGGTGATCTTCATATATGACCCCAAAGTCGGCTCATTATAGGAATTTCCTTTCGTGCTTATTATTTTTTTGTCTGTAGGTGTCATTGAGTCAACCTGGCTAAATCGATAACAATCAACATTAGGGAAAGAAACACTTACATTAGTATTCGTTTGAACGTATTTTTGCACTAGCGGGCCGTAAAGTGCACTTCACCGCCTGGTTTTGCGGGCGTACAGTTGCACTTCACCGCCAGCGGGCTCATTATGGCCCATGGGCCGTAAAGTGTACTTTACCGCCTGCTTCATGATCTCAGTTTCCTTATATTCACATATCAATTCATGAAAAACCAATTAGGTAGGTATATATAATGGGTATGCATATTGTGAAATTCTGAAGAATGAATCTCTTCTAGAGATCAAAGAGTTTTACTATTACGATAATTGCAACATTCGTACGGTACTTATTGTTATATGTGAATCATCCATGAACATTACGCTTCACTTGATTACTGAATTTATACGTAACAAATTGAATTCGGGGGAATATTAGTTTATCGAAACCTATAGTCATCACTTTTGAGTCATAAAATGAACCACTAGTGCATAAAATTTAGTTTGTATCACGTGCGTGAAATGCGTCTATGGCTTTCAGCGTGTAATGGCCCTTGGCTAGCGCCATCGGGCCATTATTCACGCCACAGGCCATAAACGCCTACTTTTCGCCCTTGATACATAAATAACTATTATGCATAGATTTCGGAAGGATGTAATTCAATGTTCTGCATGGCATCAGACAGAAAAGTAGGTGTTTTTCTTCAGTCATCAACCATTGTTGATCATTTTATGGATATTTGTGGAAATGACTTTGAGTTTCCTTGTATTTATTCAACATTTCATTCCACTTCAAACATTGTGGCTGTTTTGTAGTTGCTCTTTCACATAGTGACAGTTTCGACAATTGACTTACCAAAAACTATTATAGTATCTCGGACAGGATTTCCAATCAAAAATTGATTATAGTAATATAAGTATTCCAACAAGTGATTTGCCGAGGTAATGTTTTCAATCTTTCGAATAAGTCACAGATTGTGGATCGATCGTTTAGTGTAGTTAATGTATTCATATTCTAAATACTACTATATAGAACGATTATTCAGGAGTTATGATAATTCTGATCATCAATTTTTCATAAAACAGAAACAAAGGTATCCCATCAATATACTATCAGGAATTTCAAGGTTCCACAATGTCAACATGAACTTGGTGTATGATGACGAAACTAACTATATGTTATCTCACTAGAATGGACGAGGAGATCATAAGACGATATTTATTTTGTTGCCCCTAATGGGGTTTGTATCGATTAGGCATCGCATCGTTTAGAACTCATTTTCTATAAACGTTTTTTCGGAATGAATTATTACTGAATAGTGTGACTGGGTCATATTGTGTTCCAAAAATAAACTATTAGAGAGGTCTCATGGAAATGGAATAATTTTCATAAGCGTATTCATGGAAATATTGTATATGTTATGTTTAAGTTATATATTATTATATATTCCACATTAAAATGATATTACTCGAAATGGCATGAAATATCGAGATCGTGAATGTTTAATTCTATGAAATTACCATGTCAGACAGTTTCTCACCCAGGTATATCAATAAAGCATGAAGAGAGCATGTAGTTTTTCCGCACAGAAATTGTTTGGAACTACTCATTGAATTTGGAACAGTTCACAGAATTCAATTAGCTGAATTATTCATCATGTATCTATCTAAACATGAATAAAAGGGTGAATTATAATTTTAATGAGTGTAAAAATCTTAACAAAAATGGTATATGTTGTCAAAATTTCGCTATAAAACCATTATGTCAATTTATTCTCAGACACAGTCTTGACGAGAGTTGATATCTTCTATCTTCAATTTCTTCCAGTTCTTCTTGGTTCTACCGTTCATTCAATGAACTTGAATGATGTATTGCTATTCAATCAATGGTCCCACTGAGGATTGCAACTCAGTTGCAGATATACCAAATTGGACTTTTTTAGATATTGATGTGGTATTTTGAGTTATATGTTGTATTTGACTCTTCGAAATACTACATCAAAATATCCTTCATCAACTCTGAGAAATATTATTTAGTATTCCATGGTATTCGAGCCTGCTCAGGGACTCACAACTTGTGAGTATTCATCACAAATCTTTTCCTTATCTTGGATAGTATTCTCTTCTCTCTTCAGTTTTCAATCTTTCTTATCGACCTCTCTTGGCAAATTCTACTATTTTGCTCAGCCCCTAAATATCAACCTCACCATGGTGCGAGGAGGACAAGTCACAGCTGCTCTGAAGATGGAGCAATTGTTGGACATATTTGTTCTCATTACTCAGATTGGACCGTTTGTTAGACATCTTTGTGCAAGGTTGTGTAACTTTGTGGAGAATCTGCTTATGTGGCCGCGGATTGATGAACGATGTTCTGGCAACCTATTCCAAATGGTGTAAATGTCGTGACGAGGGATGAATGGAACCAAGGTCATATGGTCGCGTAAACAAGTTCTCTTTGAAACAGAGTCAGCATCCTTAGCCATTTGCAGGGTGCATATTGTTTTCGAGTTGGTTGAAATCCTTCATTGACATATGGGTCCAATTCCCCATATAATGAGGTTGGAGTCCCCTGAGCCAGTGTATACTCACTGAACACTGCATGTGGGATCGTCTGACCAATGTCTCTGACAACACTTTGGCCTAGTTTTCCATTGTATCTTTTTTATTCCGCTATTAATTTCAAGATATACGAGCTATATTTCTTATGAGGTATACTTCAAATATCGTCTCAGATACTGAGCAATGCCGCTAATAGTCCAGAGGTTCGTTCTAGTTCCTGAAGACTACTCTTCCGAGCCCTTATCTCGTTCATGAAGAAGACCACACGTTTTTCTTCCACGAGTAATGGGAGAAGGAATTTATCCAGCGCCGTGGTGTCTCCTGCAGAGGGTTGAGGCTGTTCACTCTGAGAAGTCGCCCCCTTTCCCAGAGGTCCCGATATCGTCTCCATATAATCTTGGCGCCATTTATCTCTAGCCACGGGTCCCACAACATGGATTAGGTTGGCAGATCCTCGTTCTCAATCCGCGATCACATTGGCAGATTTTCACCAATTGTTCCACCCTTGTACACTGATGTCCACGAAACTGTCCCATCTGAGTGACAAGAACAAGGATGTCCACAGAATGCTTTATATGCCGATCAGCCGCGGCTTTTCCTCTCCGCAATATCGTGGGGTTTGGCTTCAGAGGAGGAGAAAAAAAGAGACTCATAACTCGTAGGAGGAGAACATGTACGGTCTACTCTATGGATGAGATCAGGGATCAGACAACTACACGTTCAGCACCTGAATAAAAAAGGTCACTGAATCGAACCTCTGGTACTGTGAGCGGCAGTGCTCACAGTACCAGTGATGGTATTCGAAGTTCTTGTCTATCTTTTGGAGCGCATGGAAGAAAATCCCTATGATGTCCGGACAACATCGTGCGTGCTGAGGAAGAATAGAAAGATGTAGACTTCCAAAGCTCCATATAGACAAACGAACTTTGGTAGTGAGAATAATTGATCCTTGTGGAACGCCGGAATTGATGGCTATATTATCAGACGATACTCCGTCCAACGCCACATGGAGAGATCTGCCCTACAGAAAACTGGATTGAAGATGGCATAGCTGATGGGCCGTATATAATGGTAATGTATAGATGTGCTTTCCATTTAGCAAACACCACAGCTAAAGATTTTCCATGTATTTCTAGTGAATTTTGTCGTATATGGGTGACGGGGGAGAGTAAATCTCCAGTTGATGAAATTCATATTTTCTAGCACTAATGATTCTTTAGTTTCCCAAATACAGATCAGGATAACTGCTGCTCTTTCACATTTTGCACTTCTCAACTCGATGGACAATCATCGACTACCAAAGCTCTGTTTTTAAAGACTGCTCAGACTCGATAACGTTGATCCTAAATACAACTGGGTATTGCAGGTCAAACAATAATTCTCTTTTGCCGGAATGGTCAATCATTGGCAACAGTTTCTGCTCAATAGTTCCAAGAGAGCTATAACTCCTCTTCTGCACATATTCAACAATAAACTTCTGAGCATTGATTTAGATAGTTTGAGTCAATCTTCATATCCTCTTATTTATAAAAGTCTGAAAAGTCTTTCTCTACGGGTGAATGTTCAAAATCACCTCAAAGCGCCCGTTCCCATATATATAACTAGAATTATCGCTCAACTAAGGACATGCAGTGAGTCGAATTACCTCCAATCGAATAGTGTATAGAATAAATACTGAAGAAGAATGCACTGTTTGCAATCTCCACAGACCGGAATCTTTGGAACACATTCTCTTTGTATTTCCAGTTCATGCTGGTATCAGGGATTGTTGATTATTTCAAGACGTTGAATCACTAGATGATTCAATATATCTTCTGAATTATGGTGGCGTAGCTGACTTGAAACTCCTAGTACAGGTTCTGATGAATTTGTTGAAGCTTAGATTTTTTGCTGTGAATAAGTAATTTGCATTTCAATTATTGTTTCAATGCCTATCAAGGTCCCGCAGGAAGGATTTTCGTTTCAGCTATTAGTTCTCATGAATTCATTAATCACAGATTACCCAACCCTTGTAATAAGAATTGTAATTCTTTCAATACAATAAATCCATCTATATATCTATCTATCTAGTTTCCCAAATATGTTGATGGATTTCTTCATCACTCTGGAGATAACTGTTAACAGGGCTCACAGTCGTTTGGTAGATTCTCGTTTCCTTTTCAGGGGATATTTTTATCAATTGAAGCGCACCAGGAGAAACTCATATGATGTTCAAAGATCATCGATAGGGAGAGGAAGTAGGTGTTGGACTCTAGCAAATTTCCAGTGAATTGGCTAAATACCCGACTTGTACGAGATGTCAAATAATTTGTGTCAATTCTGGTGAAAAATAATGGGTGGAATCTCATTAGGACCATTAGCCCTATACGTTTTGAGATCAAGCATTCGTCTTTCAACGGGTGGAATACATTACTGCAAAAATGTTTGCTGTCTCCTGTGATCTTGTTGCTAATGTGTCGTCGGCTTTAGAGACCCAGGTAGCACAGGTTAGTGGAATGACGCCATAATGACGTCTTTTTCAGGTCATTATTGGTCAATGACGTCCTCGACTTCAGAGGGACCTAAAAATGACGTCATATTTCATGACGTCTTATTGACGTTCAATATTGGACGTCTTAATGACGTCCCTACAAAGTCGTATATTCGACCAAATAAGAAAAATCAGTCGCTTCCTTACTTTTCCATCGTTTGTTAATTGTACGTACTAAATTTGTGTTTGTATATAGAGTGTTTTCGTGAGCACTGATGAACAAATTTATTTTCAGCCAAATTATGCATTTTTGAGGAATCTGCTGAAAACGGTCGATTTTCATTTTCAATTAGCCATATATTTATGAGAAAAATTGAATATACATAAATGATGATCCACGTTTGAGTTATGACCATAACGACAATTTTTTTGAATACAGGAGAGGCTTTTATTTCTAATTCGTCATTTATACGGAGGAATCATCAAATATACAGGATGATACACGTTTGTATTATGACGTACACGACACATTTTTCAAACGGATATATATTATTGAATTTTCGTAATAAAATGTATATCGCACAAAGGGTTTATATACAGGGCGTTCGTTAAATTCAGTTCTCTCGTAAAATTGGATCGCCATTAAAATATATAGATGACGTAATTTCTCCTACACGAATCATTCTGTATATATTGATTTAATATGAGATAAAGCTTGAATGAAAATAAAATTCAACGGCTTCGAGCATTATTCTCTGAAAAAAAAAAAGTTTTTTAATTTTCAACAAATTTATTCGCAACTTCGCAAAAGAACTAAATTCAACGAACGCACTGTATACAGACTCATATATTTTTGAATCCAGCTTTGAATAGAGACTCCAAAAATCGAATAATTTATAGGGTGTTCCTTTGAAAAAATGGTCGTGGACGTTGTAACTCAAACTTGAATCACCCTGTATATTCAATTTTTTCTCAATATTGTTGGTAATTTAAAATAAAAATCGACCTATTTTGGGAGATTCCTCAGCAAGGAATTGTATGGTTATAATAGTACATTGATTGCATGGCTACTTCATTTTCTTCACGCGAGATGACTCAATTTAACGGACACACTGTATACAAACCCTATGTGTAATATATTTTCAAATTCAGATTTCCATGAATATTTCAAAAATTGAATGTATCTTATATAGGTTATTATTATTGTTTCCAATTGAAAAAATTGCCGCGGACGTCTTAACTTAAACGTGGATCACCCTGTATATATATGATTCTCACTTTCAAATGTGGCAAATCGGAAATAAAATCGACCTGCTGCAGAGGATTTTTCAGAAATGGATAGTTTAGCTGAAAATAAGTTTATTAGCTTACATCTCGCCGACGCTCGCTACATAATTTTAGGTACAAATACGAGTAGCTAACAATATTCTCATATAGAGATTCATAGGTAGTAGCGATAGCGCTAGGATTCAACAGGACTGCCCGGGAGGACCATCAACCAAGTTACCACAACGTATAGTTACAAAATGAATGTCATCAAAGGTTTGTGGTGTATTATCATGTACCAATAATACCGTATATATATAAACCTCCTAATTTTTTTTATTTCGTCCTTTATTGGTCATTCTGCGACGTCATTATGACGTCTAAGTATGACGTCATATGGCTGTGACATTTTGACGTCATTATAGGGTCTCTCAGACGTCATTTTTGGACGTCCACTTCGTCATTTTATGACCAAAAAATGACGTCAATTGGACGTCACTCTGCTACCTGGGGAGTGATGATGAACTACTATATATTGACATTTCTCTTGACTGCTTTAGGGAGGCTATTTCTGCAGCACACTGTGGAGGATCTTCACAATCGAAGCATAATCTGTGCCAAATATACTCGGAAAAAAACATGCAGAGATTGTCCCAGTTTCATGAGTTATAATTCCATATAAGACATGTTGGTGCTACAGCATTTGATGGAATGAGAAATGAGTAGGTTGTGGAGATGAGTATTTGGACAGAATTGACTAGTGGAGCTCGTTCATCTATGGAGTTGGTTGCTGAATCATTCGTGAGGAATAAGTCGAGTGTGTTGGCTGAATGAATAACCTTGGTCTTTTATGTGGGTTTCTAGTCTCTGCTCAGAGTAATTGTCATTGTGTACATTGAAATCTCCCATGATTATGATATCTGTTGCTGAATCGTTGTGCTAATAAAGACAAGAACTCCAATAGTTCTCTGTAGATGGATCATTTGGTGATGAGTAGAGACAGCAAAGATAATTGGTATGTTTCTGGCTAACGGAATGGAACCATGTCACATCACACTTATTCGGTTCCAAAGTTCTCACTCGTTGACATGAGAGATTCGTTTCAGAATGAAGGCAGAGGCTTCCTTGAATCTGAAACATGCGTGGAGTTCGTACCTAGTACATGCAGGTCTTGTTGGTTGATGAAGTGACCTGTGTCTCAGTCAGAGCCAATAATGTATGTCTGGCTGTTTATTTTGATGGTGTCGAAGGACATCGTCGATGTTCTTACTTAGACTGTGGATGTTACATACAGGCAATCATGAGGCTCTCATTAATTGATTGTGAACTTCCTCTAGCACCTCTCGCTTGGCGTGGAAAGCAACGCAAACTGGATTGAGTTGGGTTGCCCGGAATCATCAATTTCACAGCGCCTATAGTTTCGATGTAATGAAATCGCACCTGGCGATGGTGTAAGCCATCTTCCACCTATTGGCATCCTTTAAGTCGCTTTTCACTGCTGGGAATTGCCGTGGGGTTAGTCTAGTGCGACTGCCACACAGACTGATGTATCGATTATGATAAAATCAATAACGGCATATTCAAGGTGGAAGATACAATGGGCCAACAGACCTGAATGTCATGGGAGACTTCTGCCAGACGGGTTTTGTTCGGAGGTTGAGTTTTTGATGGCTACACCTTCATATAAGGACACCCACACTACCATGAAGGAAATGACCCTTCATGGTTCCCTGAAGGATATCGACCATCATCAAAGATTGAATAGTATTTCTTGCGTTTTACTCATCCTTTCATTCGATTCACTAGTACCTATCACATATATTATCCTGAAAATCAATGTCTTTCGGTCGATGAGTATTTCATTCATTGACTTATACAGTTCATGCATATTATGATGGAAGACCGCAATAAATCATTATTTCAATCCTGGTTTGGTCCTATTTAGTAATAAAAAACCCAATGACTCGAACCTAAAGTGTTATGACGGACAATAATAGCATGCAAGTCTCACAATCAATCATAAAAAAAGCTATTAAATGTGACCTCGCAGTATCACTTTTATTGAACATTAAACACGTTCAATAAATATGCAAATCACCATTATCAACCGAAAAGGAAGAAAACGCTGTTGCATAAATTGCATCTCAGACCGAACTTGACACTTGTAATTTGTATCGAAAATACCATCGGGCAATTTTTACTTCTTGATGACCAATACCTGTAGTCTCCAATTTTGTACGTACAGGTAATTTCTTGTTTCATTACGTTCACACCTAAGGGCTTCGCTAATACATAAAATATACGTGTCGATCGAGAAGAATATCATTTGTGGAGACACGAGAAGGTCTCAGCCTGTTTCAGGGCCGTATTCATTTATTCATGAATGCATCAAAAACAGACATTGTTAGGATCATCGATGATTGTAAAATCATCGAGAAGATATACTTCCATAAAGAATAATATACATGGTAAGTCAATGAAAACTTTCCACCCTGATTTTGGGGATTTGAAATGAAAATTTGGAAAACACTTGCAAATGTATAATCTTGCTTTTTTTTCCACATAGCTTGATCACTGAGTTGGGGGTCAAAAACCCCTAAAAGTTTGTGCTATTATCATTTCAAAGCAGAGGTTACATCTAGTTCTTTATAACCCAATAATTCTACTAGGGAAACACACAAGAGTCTCGAGATCATACCCGTGTGTTCACCGAACACGCTCGATCGTGGTGGGGAGACCGAGACGTAAGCAGGCAGTCATGATACCAAGGTCATGATACAATGAGTGTGTAGGCAGCTTCTCTCATGCTGTCTTTGTTTTTGTAGTACGGGGTGGGCCACCAACAGTTTTCTTGATCACATTTCAACATTTTTTTTGTTTTCGAATAAATAAGAAACATTTGATAGGCATCAAGTGATCTACTGCGACCTATCAGATAATGAAAGCGATGATTTGATTTGCAATAATTCGCTATGTCACGACGAGTCCTACATGTAAATGGCGAACCACTCATCGAAAATCATGAAACTATATGTACCTACATATTATATATGCTTATGTTTTGTTGGCGAGGACGCTCGTTTTATTCAAATTATTTTCGATAATGTTCATCTGCTTCACTAGAAATTATTATTAGTAGTTATGTAGTACTTAGTAGTACAGTGTAGCAGCTTTGTTATTCAAAATGGAACACCTTTTATTTTATTACATTTTTCGATTCTTCTAATTGAGCTATGATTTCGTTGATCAAGCTCAAGGTATACGTAGAATGTGAAGAATCGAGATTTTTTTTGTATCGGAAATAATACAATACCTATATTGATTTGTCAAAATCCCTTTTGATGATCGAAGGGCTCACATGTGTCCCTATCCTAATCGAAACAAATACAGGGTGGATCAGATTTCAGAATTATATAAAAGAAGTACTAGTATGCCTACTAAAAAAATATATATATTTGAAATAAACAAAACAAATATATCACATAAAAAAGCACACTAATATTCAACATAAAATAAAATTCAATCCCGCTGGATGTATTCAAAAATATAAACAGTGTGCATGTCACTTCTATAATGGAATATCAACCCGTATATATCTAACGTAACTGTTCAATTTTAAGGAGCGATAGATATATATACCAACTATGACCAAAGTGAGGTAATCTTCAGTCAAAAACACTGCTCTGGTCATGGATCGACCCACCAACATTTCCGGAAAATGATATTAGGAGGCAAGATAGGTTGAAAATCACTTCGGATTCGAAATCAGGACGTAACCCATCGCGTAACCCTGTACCTCGAAAACGAAGCAAGTTTAGGACACATGTTTATATGACCTTTATTCATCATATTATATCACAAGGAATCATCCCTTGAATTATTTCGGTGTTATTTAGATACACCATGTATAGATCATTCTTCATCCCAATATAGTTATTCAACATTTTTCCCATAGCGAAGTTCAGCAAATACCGATGGCGAGAGCACTATGTTTATTGATTTGATGTCTACCTATAATATATGTAAAACAAGAAGGCACAACTACTAGTGTTCCGTTTCGAAGTACATTAAATTGACAAATTTGACTCCAAAATAATTCAGGCACGCGTCAATATTGTAACTGCTGCCCGTTTACGTTTCCTCACCGCTTAGGGAACGATCGGGCGTGTTCGGTGAACACACGGGTATGATCTCGAGACTCTAGTGGGAAACACTTGCGATTTTATTCGTTTATACGAACTATCGCATAGGTTTCGGGAGGATGTAATGCAATGTTCTGCGTGGCATATAGCCAGGAAAGTAGTTGTTTTTCTCTCGTTATCTACCATTTTGTCGTTCATTTTATGAACTAGTTGTGGTAATGACTTTGAGTTTCTCTCTTCGTGACCAATAATTCTGCCTCATTGTTTTCATCGACAATAACCAAATAACAGCTTTTCACATTCTTTGCAACTGAACTATCGTTTCAGTACGAGCAAGAGCGATCCTTGTCTCCCTAGAATGTACCAAATAATTGGGGATTCATGTTCAATGATCAAGTGTATTTACTGTTCAAACTTAGTTTCAAAGAGGATGTTGAAATGGCTATAGAGGATCTATTGAGTGCCTGATTTTTCTCCTTCAGGCTTCTTCTTCCTCTGAGCCCGTTTGTAGCATTCAAAAGCTCGTCTTCAGGTTCTGCGCCTGATGAAGAGTGCCAAAGAATTACTGCCGATATGTTGCAGAATGTTAAAAAAGGTTGAGAGAATCAAGTTTACTATAGCATGAATGTTAATGGTGGAACGGAATTGTTGAACAGTTCTTGTGATAAATTTGACATGTACACCTGATTGAGAAACTCAAAATTTCAGATATTTGATATCATTCCCGAGGAAGAGAAGTATCGCTTCCACTCTTACAAGAACAATAGTTCATTTCCACGAATGTTATAGTACTTAATTCAATTCAAGTGATGAAGAACCGCAGGTATAGGGTTGAAGGTATGGACGTAAATAAAAATTGACAATTTATTTCCTCTTCAATCAAAAATCAATGAAGTGGTTCATATATGAAAAATTTTTTGATGTATCGTCAACAGTTGAGTATCATCATATCAATAACAAAAAAAATCTTCCTTACTCTAGAGATCAATCAAGTAAACATCAGGCGATATAATTTCATGCTACCTACTTATCAAATTTGAACCGAATCGGATGATCCCTGTATTCAATATATGGCAGAATAAGTTTTCTGTCGAAATCCATGAATCACTCTGTATGTCAGTAACGAAGCGGTCTTGCACATCTTCATTTGGCCTATAACCGCACCATCTTTGTCGGTTTTATTTCTGGATACCCTGTATATTCATCCAATTTTTTTCCATCACATGCTTACAGTTCAATAACTTAATGAGATGGAATCGTACGTCCCTGTTCAAAATGTATCTGCTGAGGCCCCAGGATGAATCCGAACACCTGGATTGTAATCACAATAATTGAATGTGGTCGATTTTGGCATTATGTTATGAATTAAAGATGTCGGCTTGGGGTGCTCTATACAGGAATACGGTATTGAGATGATGTCGGTGCAGGACAGGATGATGAGATGCTGAACTCATTGTTTATTATCGATGTATTCGATACGTTACATCGTGAAATTCGGTAGAGTTCCAGGTCAAACAGAAAAGATTATAGTTGTTATTATTGTACACGCAAATCGATCATCTGTGAGGCCCACTGAGAACCAACAAACACGATAGGGATAGAAAAATATACTCCGCATGCATTAACGTACATACACAAAATGTTATTGAATACATATGGAAATAATTATTCCACTTTGTAGCCAATGGATTCAATTCTGAAGATTTTGTTTTGATTTTCTCTTTCCGTTTCTGTTTATGGTAATATCAGTATTGGGTATATCAATTTTGATGAAAAATATATTCATCCATTATCAGGGCCGTTGTACCTTCCACATTTTGTAAGTTGATTTGTAGGATTTTCACAGACCTGCAAGAACTCACAGCTTGACCATTCTAGCTTGGCCTCTGAGAATTGGATTACGAGTACGATTGTACTTTCTATTGAAACGGCGTAGTGGATCTTTGTCGCACACTAAACATCTCTGTTTATCGTTTGCGCCTCTCAGGGTCCCAGCTGGAATGGTCAAGCTGTACTAGTTATTGTGGCTCCTCCACAGCATGGTTTCATCACCTCCTTTCGTCGGCTTGGCCTAATGTTATTAGTCTGACTGATGTTTCCCTTCGGGTTCCTCAGTCATTATTTCGAGGTCCATCTGTTAGGCCTCATCGCTCATAAGGAAGTCTGATCATTAGGAGGTCCTTGAATGAGTCGTTCCTAGAGGTATCGTCTGTCCATCCTTCAGTTCCAGGTATTAGAGCACCGAACTCAACAGTTCCTCTTCCTTTCCCGACCGCCGTTTTTGCAGGCGCCTCCGTAGACACCTTTTGATAGATCCATATGAGGTTCCTTCGGTTCAAGGGGCTCAGCTTGCCTGGTCTGAATTCCACAGGGTTCCTGATCGATACCTCTATACACTGTAGTAGGGTTGGAAGTTCATCAAGCTGCGAAGCCCCAAAGACTCTTCGTCTAATCTTACCACGAAGTGAAGTCCTTGCTTGTCCTCTTTCATCTCCCAGATTATCTAAGAAAATGTCGAATCGTTTGAACATTTGATGATTCGGCAGAAACCATTTGCTAGGGATCCACAACATTGCTCGGCTTGAGCCTTGTTGAGCCCATGACAATAAAAGTGGCGTTTTTCCTGGGTTTGATTTTCTTCAACTCCCTGGTGAGTCACTCCTTCGTGTATTGGTTGGTAGCTGTTACCAACAGCTGCCTGGTGAAGTAGTGATTCAATGAATGAGCACCTATATTCAGATATACAAAGTTCCATGGCTGTATCTCGAATATAAAACATTCTCGGACCTATGTTCATATTACATTTTTTTTTATATTTTGTTGAGCGGAATCTTTGCTAGGCTTTCGTCATCACAACTCTGAAACATCCTGTATTCAACTCCTCAATATGCGTGGTAACTATCGACCTGTTCAGAAGATTCGTCAGAAATGGATGGTTCGGCTAAAAATGAATTTATTCACTACTTCACGAAAGCACTGTTCTTATGAGAAGTCAAAATAGGTGGATTCCTTCCTTTGTTCAACATCTCTTCAATGAAAATATGCATATTTCGTTGATTTAATCATGCCCCAATAGCAATATGCAAATAACATCTGAGTACCTCATCCTGAAAACCAAATCCGATCAAACTGAGATGTCTATCTCGAATGACTAATATAGCAAGGTCTGCAAGTGCAAATATTTGTTTTCCATAATTCCATATCCCATTATGTATCCAAACAACATACATTGACGCTGCCAACGAGTCAACTCGATGGGGTTTGGCTTTGAAATTGGAACATTTATTAGTGATATGTTAGTTAACGTTTTGTGAATTATGGATGTGGTGTGCGTTTGAGGTGAAATTATCGTTTGGTCATATGTGTGACGTCATTGGGAGTCGATATTTCATGTTATACGAATTTCACATCGAAATATACCTAGTTGTTAGATTGAATATCAGAACATGAACAGAAATGATGTGCAGTAACTAGGTAGTTATTCTCTGCTATACATATAATCATTCACAATACTAAAAGTTTGTTTGTTACAAGGAACACAATTTAACTTGTTTTTCACTGGAATCGATTTAGGCACTCATATCATTCATGAATAATAACCGATAATGAATAAAGACAAAGAACGTTCAATACTTTGGAAGTTCCAGCGAGTTCGCGAGTAGAAAAAAACAGTATGAGCTCGCAACAACAGGCAATTATGAAAAATGAGTGGCATTTCTCTCATTCCCTTCAATACCGTCTCAATTTCGGTCACGCCCTATAGAGTTGAAATTCCACTTCACTTGCATGGGATGTCCATATTCAATGAGTTTGAATTGAGTCATCTTACCCTACTCAGATCTGAATGCATTTTATTCTTAAATTTTTTAACTTCCAACATATTTACTTCTGATGTATACCCTTTCCAAAGTGATTTATAACTATGTTGAGTGGACCTACATGTCAGAGAAATGAATGGTAAACCCAGAATGAGTGCTCCTCAACTCATATTTGACTAATTCATAATATGTTATGTCTAGTAAATAGAATCAAGAAGGTCGAATAATTATACTGGAGTGATGCGGTAAGTACGACACAGCGAAGGCCTCAGCAGTGACGTAACATTAGGTAGTTAATGGTTATAGTTGAACAAGTGAGGTACGTAGTTTTTGAACGGTATCAGATTAGTAAAGATGTAGTTTTCATTTGGTATTAGATTAGTATTATAGGGGTCAGATAATTTATACGACGCTATAAAAGCAGATGATATTTCATCATTGCTCATGTAAGATGGAAGGAGAGGCCATGGCACCATATCATGAGCATATTTTTATATTGAAACTATCGTTGGGCACCAAAGATGTGTATACGACGCTATGAAAGTTCAGAGAAGGGACTAAAAAAACAAAAACAAAAGAAAGTTAAAACAATGTCATATTTCTTCTTTGTGGGAAATCAAGACAGTCGAGTGAGCTAGGTACGTAGTTTATGGGCAAAAAATTAAGACAGTTGAGTGAGCTAGGTACCTAGTTTATTGGCGAAAAATAAAGACAGTCGAGTGAGCTAGGTACGTAGTTTATGAAAAAAAAATCAAGACAGTCGAGTGTGCTTTCTTTACTTTCTTTTGTTTTTTGTTTTGTTTTCTATTGGCAAGTGATTATCTAGGAACTTGTAAATTTTTTAGTTTTTTCATCGTACCTCCCGAACTATTGAATTCAGAGAAAAATGTTATCCGGATTTTTTGTAGATTCTATCAAAAGGAATAATTTTGTTTCCATAACATTTTCAGATATCTTCAGTTGTTTTCGAGATATTTGGAATTATCTGAGAATACAATTTTCAACACTTTTGTTCCATCTTCCAATCAACAAAATGAAAAATTATCTCATGGTTCAGTGGAAGTCAATGGGCTTCATCTATCGATAATCTTTGTTTTTCAATATATCTTCATAGTACCCTATGGGTCGTTAAAATTTTGTTTTTCATATTTTTCACTTTATTTCCTGTACTATTGGGTTTACAGAAAAAGTTATGAAAAATAATTTGTAGGAAATGTTCCAGTGGATAACTTTGCACTCCTGATAATTTTCGATTTTCCCATTTGTTTTCGATATATATTGAATTGAAAGGATTTCAAATTTTTATGTTTTGATTTTCATTTGTTTTGCCATTTTCCGATGGATGCACGGAAAAATGGTTAGATAATAATTTGTTGCGTCATCAAAGAGTCATACGGTGCATTTTCCAAATTTGGATTTAGTCTATTGGTTCAGGAGATGTCGTTTTAAAGCGAACCGTGTTTTTCGGAAAATCTCCTTGAAAAACCCACTTGGAATTTCCCGACCCTGCTCAATTACAATAGGCTTCGTCTCTTCCTGATAGAGTTATTTTTCACAAAAAATGAAATCGATCGGACCACTTTTCCGATTTGTAGAGTGGTCGCAAGAAACTTTCGGTGAAAAATCGAAAAAACCCGGAAAAACCACCTCAGAGTTTTCCGATTTCCTTCATATTTTAATGACATAATATTGTTTTGAGTACAATAAGATGGCAAAATTTCAAGACGATATGTCAAAGGGTTCCGGAGATATATCGATTTATGATTAACACAGAGTACAGACAGACAGACAGACCACACACAAAAACCAAAATTGCTCAAAATTCGATGAGGATCATTTTCTCCAAAGTAACTATACCTCTATCTCGCTTAGTTTCCGAGATAGCATTTTTGACAAGGCCGTAGTATACTCCACTATGTATAGCGTCGTATAACAAGCAAGCGCCTTTTGATCATAAGAGGATACCAATTCATAACTCAGCCTTCTTTGCATTATACAATTTTTAAGTGGTATTATTAGATAAATGTAGTGACTAGCGCCTATTTTGATAAACGTTTGGTATTTACTACCGACTATTTTTTTCAGTGTAGAATTGAACGAAATAGGAACCAAAGAACCAAAGAATCTTCTTGTTCTTCTTACCACTTCCGAACGTCCATGATGTGAATGAACATCAAAAGCTGATGAGATTGCTACTTCACCTTCTTTATCGGCGTGTCGAATAAGAATAGGACATACGGACATATACCCATAACTAACAAATGAATCCTAGAAATATTGAGGAAACAAAAAAATTTTGAACAACTACATCTGAAATTGAGAAGAACTCATGAGTCCCTAATGGCACCAACACTCTGAGGAATACTACAGGTCAGTCTAATGTTCTACCTCAAAACACAGTATAGGTTTCCAATAAATATCTTTCTTAATTTTCAGGACCTGTTCATTGGAGAACAAAGCTGGAATAATCACTTTCTACAGGTATGCTAAAGGAAAGGCTAAGGAAAAATAATCTGAATAGTTGATATGTTTACTCAAATCCCATGATTTTAATTCTCATTTGAGCCGAAACAATGAAATATGTGATGAAAATTGTTATTGCCTATATATTGGATCTACTGGAAATATGCAGTCACCCAAAAGGAATGCTTTTATGAAACTACCGCTTCACTTGTTGGAATACTCCTAATAGTTGAACGATTCAGGAAGGAATATTTTACAAAATCATGCACTCAGATAAATTGATATTGTAGCAGAATACTCAGTATATGATGTTTCTAAGAGACATGTTCATTATCGTCCATTTATTGAGTTGAGACCAATTTCCAATTTGATAGCCTTTCTGGGATAGTATCAAGAAATATTATCATATCCTCAATATTACTGATAGCCCTGGTATCAGGTAAGTTATTCTACGTTTATATAAGTAGTCTAGAGAATGAAGAGAATGTAGGATCTCCTTTCATCACAATGTGTCAAAGAAATGTTGAAGCAAATGTCATCATATTTCAGATTGGAATCTGATTTTCAAATATCAATAAATCACGGACTGAAGGAGTATGTTTCATTGCAAACAATCACAATATCAATAAGTTGATCACATATTCTGAAATGATCAGAAGATTTCTCTCTACTCGGTTATTTAGGGTTTCAGCAATTAAGTATAGATATAGTTGAATCTATACTTATATTCTTCTTTTTCTCTTGAACGACTGAACCGGTTGGGTTGAAATTTTATATGGGAATTCCGATGGTTTCCTGGATGAATCAAAAATACCATTGGACAATACGTAAAACAACAACAAAAAATACAAAAGATACTGAGAGAATGAAATTAGGTGCTGCAAGTATATAATAGTAGCTTTAGGGAAGCACAAAGAATTGAAAAAAAAAATACCTAAAAAATATGTGATGTTGATATACGCACATAGCTCAGAACAACATCATCACTGCAACAAATCCCGTATTCAGTTGATCATCGCTGCAGGACGTAACAGAGACGCTTTCTATGAGCAATTTGTGGATGAAATGCGAATAAACCAGTCCCTATCTCGAAAACAAGCAAACGAAATTTCGCCTTCATATTATAGTGAAAATATTCGAGTACCCCGATAGCTCGGTGGACTGTATATCTGACTACCACGGCGGTGGCTGAGATCAAAACTTCGCAAGGCATCTACTTTTTTTTATTTTGTTTTTCACTCAAGTAATCCCAAAAAAAGGGAACAAGAATCTGCCCAACAACTACAGGCCCATTGCCCTGTTATCAGTAATCTCCAAAGTGATGGAGAAACTCATCAACGTTGAGCTAATCAAATATCTGGAGAGCTCAGGAATCATCAGTGAAAGACAATACGGCTTTCGCCACCGAAGATCTACTGGAGATCTTCTTGCCTACGTCACCCATTTATGGCAAGCTTCATTAGAAAACCACGGGGAATCTCTAGCTGTCGCGTTGGACATATCGAAAGCATTTGACCCTGTTTGGCACGAAGTACTCCTCCACAAACTACCATCATACGGCTTACCACCTCAGCTATGCCATCTCTCATCGAGTTTTCTTTCAGGCAGATCGCTTCATGTTGTGGTAGACGGTGTATCGTCTGATACCATTGGCATCAATTCCGGCGTTCCACAAGGATCAATTTTGGCACCAACATTATGCCTTCCTCATATCAATGATCTGTTGGGAGTTACAACTTGCCCCATCCACAGCTTTGCAAATGATAGTCCCCTCCATACTGCGTTCTCTTCCAGAATCCCCATTTCTTCCCAGGAAACTAAGAACTCACGGCGCAGGCAAGTCAATGCTGTCAATAAAGACCTTGCTGAAATCACAGCCTGGGGAACCAACAACCTAGTTGAATTCAACGACACCAAAACTCAATTCTGTATTTTCTCTAGAAAGGCGAAACTCAGTATGCCCGACATTGTTATGTCTGGCACCACCATTTCCACCAAGCCCACCATATCTATGCTCGGTATTTCCATCAGCAACACTCTTTCATGTTGCTTCACAAAAACTCGGATTCTTGTTCCGTGCGAAAAGCTACTTTACACCTCAACAGCTTCTCATGATCTACAAAGTGCAGATACGGCCTGTTCTAGAATACTGTTCCCACATATGGGGTTCAGCACCAAAACATACGCTGATGCTCTTAGATTCCATCCAGAGAAGAGCCATTTGCCTGGTGGGTGACGCAACACTCACTCACTCTTTGACATCATTGGAACACCGTAGAAAGGTCGGCGACCTTTTACTTTTCTATCGATACTTCCACGGGAAATGTGCCTCGGGAATCTCTGCTATCATTCCTTCACTAGCCAGTCAGACCAACTAGACAAGCCCAGTCAGCACATCCTTTCGTTGTCAACCTCGAAAGATGTCGAACAGCACTCTATCAAAACTGCTTCATCCATAGAACGGCTAGGCTCTGGAATTCATTGCCTGAGGAAGTTTTCCCAACAACATATAATCTCCAGAAGTTCAAAAAAAATTCCAATACCTACCTCCTATCCCTATCCTCCCTAGGAACGCACGATGTTCTTTGAACATTATAGGGATTCCCTTTCGTGCGCTCCAAGCGATAAAAAAAAAGTTTTCTAGAAATAAAATTTTCAGGAAGAAGGTTCTTTTACGCCGAGATATGTGTAGTAGTGTCCTTTTTCCAAACAGAAATAATTTGTCTTTCCTCATATTACCTTATTATGTCATGGTGACCAATTGACTACGCTTCTCGCAATACACCAAGAAAAGAAATGGAAATTTCTATATCGTAATGTAATGGTGGTGTCGAATTAGTTTCATCACTTATTTGAGTGATCAATAATTGGACAAACCTATTGCATAACACCTCCGAATATTAATAGGTCAAATTGTTATTCATCACTATATCAAATAACATGTTCCATATCCAGTAATTAATGAATATCTCTTATGTAGTGCTATAACGATTGTGTTGAATGTAACTCCCCTGATATTTCCATTTACCACTACGTATTAGTGCGTACGGTAATAATAATAGGTTTTCTTTTTGTGATGTACAAATCTACCACATCAGAGAGTAATATGCCAAAATCACGAAGCCGATCGTCGACGTTTGTTTTTTTCAAAGCAGGTGGCTTGACGTTGGCGTGGTCTTTTCATCAGTTCATATAGTTCATCTTTCGTTGCGTTTTTCTCGTGAATTATGAATGGAATAAAAATCATTGGCCCATGGAGTTGTCATTTGCAGTGCATGTACTAGTGTGGGCACCTACTTATCTACAAACTGTGGTACTGTGAAGTGTGAACTGTACCTGAAGAGTTGTTACCGGCGTTCAACAGTTAGTAGAATACCTATTCGTTTCATTTCGAAACTGGTAGGTGAACGTTGCACGCGTTATTGAGGAGAACGGGAAAATCACAATTTCGTTGCACACAAGAATCAAATTTACACAATAATTCGATTTTTCTCTCATTCCCAACTTCATTCATATCCTTAGATAACTAACTCTACTACCCACCTAATTATCATAACATTCCTGCAAATTATTGAGATTTTATGATAATTTTTCTACAAATAAGTATGTCCCTGACGGCGGTGGACGGCGGTAGGAAATTATTGATTCAGAGTTTGAACAGACAAAATTGAACAGACAAAAATAAACGAATCTATAAGTGAAAATAACTATTCGTATTGGAGAATGAGAATTAGATAAGGATAGTGTATAGATTTATTGTTTGTAGTGGTGAATACGGACCGACGAGCTGTATAGTATTATTCACTCATCTGTAGTGGAGAATAATAACCGTACAGGTAGGGTCCCTAATAACTGGTGCTTCAGTATGCCTATTTTGTAGTGGTAATATTTGATGAATGTATTGACTGGCGCCTATTTGACCACAACGCTTGGTATGGTATAGTGATCTTCAGGTATTTACAACGAATAATTTCTCTCAGTGTACGCAGCCGGCGTGGACAGCTATAGTAACTGATATAATGATGCATCATATTTTTGTAACATCGAATATATTCTTTATTTTCTCCAAATTATTTCACATGAACGATTTCCAGGAATATTTGCGAGTATGCAGTTTGCATGCAGATAATATACAGGAATAACATTCACAATAATACACGTCATACAGCATTTTTGAGACGTTACCGAGCGTTATTGTCTCGCTTGGAATGTATCACATAATTTCACATTATTGTCAGCGTTGCATGAAATTTACTGGGAATTTTTCCAAAGTACCTACCCGTGTATCATTGAGATGGTTGTTTATTATGATGTTTTGTATACGAATTAGCTCTACAGCTGTACGATAGTTTGGTGCAGTTGAATGGGAGAGGATTCTGCATGTATCGAGTTGACATCTTGAGAATTGCTCCCTGTTACATGAAATGTCTACTATTACAACTTTAGATCTTGTCATCAGTATTATCCGCTGCCAATTTACATCTTGAATTGATGAAACCACTGGTGTTCTTTTGAAAACAGCAATAACATAGCGATTTGAAATGTCGTGATATATTTCATAGAATAATTATTCTCCTATTGTTGTTTCATCAAGTGAGTGGAAAAACGTTTAGCTTTCCATCTCTGTTGGCAGGTTATGAAATGTCGCTTTTCATAATTTTTTTTCCGTGGAAAAAAGTGACTACCTTTTTCTCGGATATGGCTGTTGATGGCTTTTGTTGTGCTATATAGTTTCAAAAAATGAGTCAATAATACCGTATCCGAGAAATTGCGGTTACGTACCCCTGAATTCGCAATTTTTTGAAATCGAATCACCGAATTAGACTGACAGAAGTGACATCAGATATTTGATTACTTCGAAAGAATGACAAGGATGCCTACAACGCAGGTGCCCCTACTGTTGAAAACTTGAAAATTCACGTCGATAATTTTCAGATTACAAAATAATGTTATATCTTCTCAATATTGATTCGTCCTTTCTTCTGTCACAGGAAAAAATAGTGTATTTTTCACGGGAAAAATATTAGATTTGAGCTCATGGTTTTTTGTCTCAACACAACCTGGAGCTAAAATCTACTTCTTTTTTCCCTTGTATAATGAATAACTTTTTTCCACCAGTGTAGCTATAGATCCTACCATTATCCACTTCTTTTGAAGGCGAAAAGTGTGTTTTCACTACTAAGGTAGTTTTCATCCATTTATGAGCCACTACTCAAAAAGGAAATAACAACCTCTGTTATAATCAACCCGAATTCTTTGTTACGAATGTTACAATATTCACAGGAATGACACTCGAATCTAGTGAGTATTCATCAAGAAGTGCTTCTCTAGTGACATAGGTTCGTCCACATTTCAGTTTCACACAACTAAAATGATTGAAATATATTGCTAGTGGTGAAGAAAATTTAATATACACCTTGGTAATGAGGAATATCATTACCAAGGGACCTTATTCCCCTTGGATACCAGGGTAATAATGATATTGATCAATGAATAACTATTTTCCACCACTAGATATAAAACCTATATCATTATCCACTCCTTTTCGAGGCGAAAGGTGTACTATGAAACGAATAACATTTTCAGTTTTGAACTTCTATTGTCTCATACACATCCTCATATTCCAAACCTATAGTCAATCAAGATTTCAAATAAATAGTATATTCTGTAAAAAGTGTTACTTTTAGTAACGAGTATCTCAAGCACCAGCGGAGCATACTTTGCTTTTTTTACGAACTCCGAAAATGACATTAACATACCTGCTATTCCTGCTAACCTACAAAATAATTTGAAAGGAATGAGAATTGAGAACATAATACATGGAACTGCATGCAACCAGCGAGACACGTATAAGTGATATTGGTTTTAGATATGTCGTCCAGTCCATTGCTTACTAACCTTTGTTACACGTACATTGTCATGCTTAGCGCAGAATAAATAAATTGTTCTCAAAGATAGAAGCTTCACTTTTACACTTCTTGGAGATATGCAAGTACCAGACATTCTCTTCGATTTCACTTTCGTCTACTTCTCGCATATATTTTCAATAAGGAATTCTTAAACAAACGAATATTGTTTGAATAATTCTGATACAAAATTTGAAAATAACAGTTGACAGTTAATACAATTGACACGCCAGACATGTCTCAAATCACTGAAGCTGTGTTTAATAAACTGCGTTGCCATTGTAATGTGTTTAAGAAATCGTGTTGCCATGGTAACGTGTTCAATATTTTGAATACATCACAGATCGACAATCCGTGATTAATCGATCGATTATTCGACTTAGCGTGGTACATATCCGTACGCTAAATGCCATTTTAGTTATGTGAGTAAAAAAACAAACTAAATGTGACAGAAGTGTCAATGTCAAATTGATTTTCGTTCTGATTCAGACAGTCTGTAACCTTAGATGATGTAACACATTGATTTGGATCGAGACTAGCGAGATAGACCGCTTGAAGCACAATTTGAAGAACGACGCTCTCAAATATACCGGGTGGCTACGGAAGTATTGCCTACGGAATATCTCAATTATTGTATGAAGTAGGTTTGTGAAATTGGGAGCGTCGATATAATGACATAAGAGCTAGAATTTGAGCATATTGACATGTCGAAGTTAACTTCCGGTCTGACCAGAAGTAACATCAACTTTCTTATTTTGAATGGAAACCCTATTTTTCTTTATTTTTGCTTCATTCAGCAATCAATTCCTTTTCTAATGACATATCACAAGTTGGTATCTAACCAGAAACTAGATCAGAAAAAAAAATATTATTGAAATTCACCGAGTAGGCCGTGGAAGCAAAATGAAAGCCAAAAATTGAAAAGTTGGCTATGGAAACCATACGTCACTTGATAACAGTTGCTACTACTGTGATATTTTATTTTCATTCGTCGGCGTTATAAAAAGCCGCCAAAAAAAATATTGGAAAAATTGGGAGAAAAACAATACTCTGCTGTAGGTCCATAACTTAAATAGGTACATACAACTTTTTCTTGCCTGTACTATTCAGCATAACCATTCCTTTCTGATGATAAAATAGGAAGTCATTTTTGGCTTTCATTTTGTTTCCACGGCCTACTCGGTGAATTTCAATAATAATTTTTTTCGGATCTAGTTTCTGGTTAGATACCAACTTGTGATATGTCATTAAAAAGGGAATTGAATGCTGAATAAACCGAAAAGAAAAAAAAATAGGGTTTCCATTTAAAACAAGAAAGTTGATGTTACTTCCGGTCAGACCAGAAGTTAACTTCGACATGCCGATATGCTCAAATTCTAGCTCTTATATCATTTTATCGACGCTTCAAATTTCACAAACCTACTTCATACAATAACTGAGATATTCCGTAGGCAATACTTCCGTAGCCACCCGGTATACGTTCGTGGATAAAATCATATATGTACAGTATGATGCAAATGGATGGAATAAATTCATTCCAAAATGAGACGACTTTCGAAAAAAAAACAGAAACTAGAGTTTAGAACTTTTTTTTCGACGTATTTTTTTAACTAGACGACCCTTCGATGTTCAATTCTCAGTAGCAGACCTCTGCAAGATTCAATTAATCACATGATAATCCATTTTAATTTCAATCTTCTTATGCAACATTTTGACTGTTGAATAGACGATCGGTAGACCTTTCAATCAAGGTATCACATGACCCCTATTTGTATTTGAAAAAATCGTCCATTACGTCTTTACTCCAACACCAGTGACGTTACATCTCTCATATGATTATCATGAGATGAGGCTTCAAAAATTAAAACTCACATGTTTTTGGAATTTTTTCAAATGTCGCCCATTTCTGGAATAATGAATTTATTCCATACATTTGCATCATACTGTATATATATCTTGGGAGCAAAGGTTAATTTCCTTCCAATTGTGTTCAATTCCCAAACTTCACACGCGGGAGAAAATGGATACCTTTCCTCCTCTGATACATTTTAACTTGTTATATCGGCAGATATATATCTTGAAATCGTTTGAATGGCAATGAACGAAAAAGAAATCGAATGTTTGCTATAATTAGTTCAGTCAATGAACGGGTTCCAAAGAACATGGAAGAAGATATAATTTTCGACTTCAAGGATTTGTTTAGAGTAGTTAGGAAGTGAAAATTCCGGAAGTCCCCGGATTTTCGAGGAAAGTCAAGTGGTGCGGTGCGGTGCTGCCTCGATCCAAAAATACGGTGAGGGAAACGTTTAATCAAAAGTTCTACCAACCTTCGAAAACGCCGAGTCAATCTATCAAACATCTGCAAAATCCAAAGACCTATCACATACAATTAATTCATATGACGGCTGTCAACATTTTATTCATATGAATAACATATTAGATGACTCGGCACATTTTCAATGCGAGAATCATCACAAAGGGCCGTTTTTATGGAATTCCATTTATGCATAGCTAACAATGAGACTGGATCTGCTGGTCATACCAGTTTTTGTGATCAGATTAACGTATAAGTTATGATATACAATAAGTAGGAATGCCAGGGCAAACAAATAATTGGCCGTTTGCGTATAAAAAAAGATGCAATAAGTGAATAGCGGATAGTTCCTGAAGTGATTCTAATTTTTTGTCACATAATTTCATAGACGAAATCAATATGATAATTCATCAAAAACCTGCTTGTTTTGGACATCTAGGTGATGCTATCCAATTGAAAACTCCTATTCCTATTCTAATTGTTTCGTAGATAAACATATTGAGAGGGTGTTGATTATATGTTATCTTCCATGTCTTGTGAAACTGTGTGACTAAGAAAGGATATTCATATGTTTCGTATCGATTGATCATTGATCCCAAGTATACCTCTTGATTCTTAATGAATAACTTAATGGAGGTTGGGGTTAGGTATGTGTAATACATATAATATGTCCTATGTTGGTATTGATATCTGAAGATTCCACTGGTTTCCAACAGCCGTTTATGAAACTGATTGAAATCAATTGCAACAAATCATTTTTCTCATTGTTACAGTTTCATATGATACCAACCGGATTATCGAATATGTTCACTGGAAATTTCTCACATTTCACTAATTCTTTTTATGTTCCGGTTTCTCTAGAAATCACAGCAACTCGCGATTTCAAAACGGAACACCCTGTATTCTATTCCATAATCGGGATCAGTATAATGCATTCAAGGATACCAGGTTTATTTGGAAAACGGTTACGAAGATTTTCGCGTTTAAAGTTTCCATACGATCAATGGGTGTGACTGCGCAATATCGAAACTTATTTCTCTGTCACACTCATTGATCAATATGGAAACTTTGAACGAGAATATCTCCGTAACGGTATAAAATTGCCCAATCAAACATGGTATCCTTGAATTCGTTATATCAAGCATCAACTGATTATGGAATGAAATACAGGGTGTTCCATATGACGATCAAAAGTTGATATAACTTCCAGGAAAACCGGATGATGAAAAAGAGAAATTCCTGAAATGTGAGAAAGAGTCCTCTAGTGAGCATATTCGATGTTTCAATTTTCAGGAATATAGCTAGAAAAACAAAGAAAGAGGTGGTATACTATGAGTCTGTGCCACCCGGTATATATATTCCTCATATGAATTGGAAATATTTTTATTTCATACTGCATCATAGAACATACCTTCACGTACCTGATTTCAATCTGGAAAATAGACTTTTACAGGATAGGCGCACGTAATATTTCATTACCTAATTGTAAATATATAGAAAACTCAGTTATGCGTCAAAAGCATGAATACATTTCATACATTCATTCACAAAATTCACGTTGCTGTCCATTTTCCATTGACAAAAAAGCTTGAATTCTTTGTCATAACGGAGTGACGATTTGTTGGGTATCAGATGCCCCGTAGCTTCATGTGATTTGCGCAAAATATCCTCAGGAATGAATAATTGATCTTGAGCTGTGTCCTGAGCCATTTCGTGAAAAACGCGTAATGACAATCACTGACAGTATTATTTGAAACAAAAATTATGTCTCTAAGAAAAATTACCTGCCAGCTATCTTGGGAGTGAATGCAAAATTATGAAATTACTGGACGCAGATAAATAGATTAATATTTTATTTTTCACTGTTCATTTTTGTTTTTTAGCAGTATGGAATAAGATGTTATACGAAATTCCGGAAAACATCTCACTCCTACTGTAAAAGTGTTCTTACCGGACTAGTAACGTACCTAAATATCTATTATTTCAGCGTCTTTCACCGGAAGTAATTCAGTCTTTTTAGTTTTCTTTGGTCCACTCAAATATGTACATAGAAGACCAGAACCTTCGGGAAATAATCAAATAATCATTATTCTTTACATATAAAGAAAAGGGTTTGGTAAGTGCTTCAGTACGACAAACCTCTTCCGCCTAAGAAAATGAAAATCCTTTTCATATATTTGTGGCGTGAAGAAATTATTTTGAATTAGTAGGCTAGTGCCCTATTTTGTATTTGAAATATTGAGATTCGATTGATTACGTTGAGTTTTTATTTTGACAAGTTCTCATAAACATAAAAGTTTTTCACATTGCTAAAGTTTCCTCAATGAATGATGGGAAAATGCAATTTTAACACCCTATGGCTCGAAATCAAGAATATTCAGAGCATATTTTTATATGAACTTTTCTTTTCAAAATGAGCCGTATCCTAGATTTCCAGCCATCAATTGAAGTACACCATGTATATTTTCATTTCTCCTGGAGGTTCAAATGAGTTGACGTTATGTTAGAATGACAAGAGGGTAATGTTCCACTAGTGTTTTTTTCTCATCAGGACCTCTGAATTTTGAATTCTCCCTGAACTGTATTACAAGAAGCGATGAAGTTTTCTGAAGTGTTTTTTGCTACTTGCCGTTGAGTTCTAGTGGTTTTAAATTCATTAACGTCTCGGTTTTGTTCCCTTCATTACTTATTCTGGAATATATTCACGAGGAAAAGATTTCAGTGGATTTCTCAGCGCTTTGTGGATTACCATTTTCCTTGAAGAAGTGAATAGAGGATAATGTGATTCATATTTCAGAGCAGACATCAATAAAGTCATAATATTATGTTTCCAGATCTCTGTCGACTACTTTTGCGTAAAAAGAAGTAGGGAATGCCCAAAGTTGTCTTCACAGAGTTGTAACTGTTATCAATATTTCAAGGTCACGACCATTACAAATACGAACAGGCTATTTCCTCATATTTTGACTCCTACCTACAGGTTCAACTATACGCGGTGGAAAAAACAGTTCTGATATAAAAGTTGTAGAGTTCCATCTTCAGTATCTTTTGGAATTTCTTTAACGAACAGAGGCGCATCGCAAAATAAAAAAAAAGAGCCCAAATCAGTTTGTTCATATGTTCACCCTGTACATTTTGAAAGCTAGTGGAAGATCTCTTCCGCCCACAGTTATATTCATTTTTCTGATCTTTCCTTGAGCCGTTGCCCACTTATTTACCGTTTAATATATTGATCAAAATTGCCAATAGATGGCATTGGTGACACAAACAAGGAATACCATGGAAACAAAACAGGCGTCATTTGACATATATGTTGGTTCCGCTGATTGGAATGGGTTATTAGTAGAGGGAAAATGGGAAATTTCATTGAAATATTGCGAAAATTCCAGTAGTGCAGCAAGAATTTTGTCGAAAACTACTTGAGGAAACATCAACAAACTATATATGTTCGTGAACAAGAGAATGAAATCTTTCACTAGCGTTGGAAATATACAGGGTGTTTCATTCATTCAGGAGTGCCAAAAGATGAAAGTATTCAGATGAAACCCTATGAAACATTCATATTCGAAGTTTCTTTCACCTTGTATAGTAGAAGTGTAGGTAGGGGTCAAAATATAGAGAGACAACCTGTACACTGAAGTCACATGAATTTCCATAGATTGACTTTTTTTTAACCACATAGCTCTTTTAGCTTTCACATATTCAGATCAAACTGAGATTGGCCTGGGATGTGCACAGCTATAGCTTTGAAAAGTTATACCTTGATCATCCCCCACTGAAACAATGAAATAAAAATCATAAACTCCGACAAATTTGAAAAGTCATCGATAGCTCACTCATTTTTGAATCTTAAATGGAGGATGATGGAGACATGTCTGTTCAGAATTGAATTGCTTATCGATTAACAGTATTGCATACTGAGAGTGTCCCATTAGAGAAAAAATCAAAATTTTGACTCTAGAAAGCAATGTTCGATTTTTCATTTCATATTTTCGTAGTGATTAGCAGGAAAAAAATATGAGTTCATCCACTCAACTAACTTTATAGCTCCAATGATAACCATGTTAGCAATAATACCGACTTCAGTTGAAAGCCCTGTATATTATTCCAAATTATTCAAAGATATTTGTTAGAGGTATGTGAAGTTCTTATAAAGCACCAAAATGATAGCTGAGCAAGAAATCATCAGTCTCATCAAAATGGTCTTCCAAAAATGTTCCTCTAGTTTCAACTGAACATCAGCCTTTGCCAACATTAACTATACGTCTGAACTGTACATCCATCTATTTAGAGTAAAAAGTATTTCGGTCCAGTTATCGGTTTCAATTCATTAACGAATTAATCAGATCTACTGAATGGATCACAAGTGACGGTACATCTTCTTTTTTATGAATGGAAACCACAACATAATCTATCATTAATCGGATAAAAATATGCTCTACTTCCATTCCTAACCACATTGTTTTTGATTGCGATAGAATTCCCACTAATTTGTTGTTTTTGTTTTGATGTCTATGGGAAGCTTTCAATGAATTTTTTATTTGTCATTGTATAAATGACTACTGTCACGCGAATCGATTATAAGAACAATTGAAAACCCAGCAGAAAAATATGTTTTTCAATCGGAGCAGGAATATTTGAATAAATTATATATTGGATAATGAAAACTAATAATTCTGTCTGGTTTATGAAGAAGCCCACTTTTCGTTATCCCACTGTTATCTCTGGAAAGCTAAGGGTGGCCCCAGATGAACAAAACGTTGTATCAAGAATCTGATCCCAGTCAGCATCAGATATTCCTTGAATATTTATAGAAAATCATTTTTGGATATTGGAAATATTCATGAATATGCCAGGGATATACATATCATCTACGGAATATTTCCTGGATGTGCTGGTGAGAAAGAGTGTATATTATATTCCTAAGATATTCACAAGGAATATTTCCTATATATTCAGAATTTATACCTATACTATTCCAGAAATATTCAGATAATATTTGGAATATTCCAGGGAGATTACAGGAATTTCCTTGAGTGAATATTCCTGAAAATTTCCACTTGACATATTCATAATTGAAAAAAGCTGACCCAAAATGGGCTCGAACTCGTGACTTTCAGATTGTCAAAGCAACGCCTCAACCACTAGGCCAGTACATGTACGATGATGTGATCGAGTAATTTGATCCCTATTAAAATAGTGGTGATGGCTTTGTGTTCCTAATTCCTGGTTACCAACCACTTCACTTTCAGGTACAATGGATTCCTACCACATTTGCATCATAATGAATGTTTGATACTCGCATCTATAAAACAGAATATAGTGATTGGTGTTTATAATATGATATTACATTTAAATGAAACATATTTGAATAATAATTATGGAATATTCCATGGATATACAAGTGAGTATATTCAGTTGAGAATATTCCTGAAATATTCATACCTGAATATTTCCTGAACAATACAACTGGAATATTTTTGGAATATTCATTTTCGAATATTCCTTCTGGAAAATCCCCTGTATATTATCATGGAATGATACCAGAAAATTCAAATTTGAATGTGCTCTGTATATGTCAGAGGTACATATATTCTCGGAATATGTGGTGGATATTCTAGGAATATCCAGTGCTGTCTGGGATATTTCCAGATCGAATCACTTATACGAATCAGAAGAAAACATTTCTTAGTAGTTTTTTCGATTACCCGAAATGAAATGGCTATAAATAGAGCCTGGAAACGAAAATCGACACTTCTGTTTTCCCTAATTATCGCGAGAACTGCTCGTGATATCTCTGATTTTTTCACAAAATCCAAATGTCCCCCAAAATAAAATATGCAACTCTCAATCAATCTAACCGTTCCATGGATAGCAATTGTAGGACAACGAAATGTGGGCCACCCTGTATATACAGGGTGTTCCATTACTAATTGAAAATATAATTTGAAACCTGTGCTCAAAATATGGATATTCAACCCAAATCGCATAGATAAAATGTGTTTAGGTAGTCTGGATTACTAGGTGTTCAATTTGATTATTTAGAAATTGTTTGTGCCTATAGTGCTTTTGAACTAATTCAAGTATCAACTGAGAAAAAGTCACAATGAGTATTTATTTAATCGAAGTATCATGCTCATATTGAGCGAGAGGTAAAGATACTATACACCCTACTGAAATATGTAAATTATACGTTTCTGGCTACTAACAGAGACGTACTGCAAGTGATTGATGATTGATCCTTCCCAATTCCTACGCCACTGGCGAAAATTCCATCATATCACAACTTTTGGATCCTCCTATACTTCCTACTTTGATATCGTATTACGTCTTCATAGCGATAGTCATTATTTTTCGAGATATTTCAAGTTATACCTACCATTAAACTGCACAATTATTTGAATTTGAATGTGTATTAATCATGTCGATATTTCTGGTCAATAGATTGCATATTCATAGATAATCATAATGACATAATATTCCTCGAATTTTCAAATATAATCAATATTTAATAAAACAGGCAGAGAGAGAGAGAGAGAGAGAGAGAGAGATTTGTCCTTATCTTCATATTTTGAGCTGAGAATCTTAAAGCTGAAATTTTTTCAATTAATAATGCAACATAATAGTCGGTACCAGAGATGGATGCAATGACAATGATACACGGAATACTTTTCAAAATTCTTCAATACATCAAAAGAGAATGATGGCCAATCAACCTGGAAGCAAGGCAAAACTCTCTGTTGGTCAATCGAGAAGGTGGATTATTCATTTCTATATATTTTTCGGGGATTTCAGAGCAGATTCGTTCTATGAACGTCCGAAGATGGTGAGAAGGTGAAATTCCATAGTTTGTAATATACCAACATGCATCTCCTTGAAACATTTTCTGAATGAAGATTCACTGACTATCAATATAGATATGAATTTCAGGCACATTATATTTTTTTTGGCAATTCATCTGATTTGTTTCACCACAAGTATATTGAGATATAACTCATATCTTGAATTATAGAGACGAAGAGAAGAAATCACAAGAATCTATAGAAATGAAAATATTAGAATTCATTGATATATCATCCCAATTGTTGCCTTCAGTTGACGTTTCTTTATCATATTATTCTCATCCACTACGACATTGTGAAGCAATGGGCACAATATTGAAGAAAATTATTTGTTGAACTGTGAACCGTTTGACCGTGTCTACACATTCCACGTTTCAATATGAAGAAAATAAAAAAAATCGTATTTCTTTTCGAACACAGTTTTGCACGGGGATACATCACGAGAAAAATTGTTCTAAAAAGAAAAAATCATGAAATCTCTTTTGAAATATGTCGAACAAATCTTTACTAAAACTCGTTTGTCTATAGAACGGCAAAGTAATGGAATTCTTTCCATTACCTTCTCGCCCTATCCTTCCTAGGTACCTACGCACGATTTTATTCGAACATTATAGAGATCTCATTCCAAGCGCTTCATGAGATAAATCGAAATCATTTCATCATTTGATTTGCAATCGTAAAAATAATAGAAATATATAGACACTATCGCGATAAACAATTTCGGAGCATGATTTTCTACGTTGAAATTGCTGCTGAATGTCTGGCCTAGACTCCAACCTCAGGAAATTTTGATAAGTTATTCAGGATACCAATTCAATATGTGTACCTGGAACTACAATGAAACCTCAGAATGAATTCATTTCAACTATAGCGCGATTTATTAGACATAGGAAAACGGAACTTGGTATGCCTGATATATCAATGTCTGATGATACCAACATTTTCAAAGAGTCCACTTGCTCCGTAGGTATTTCCATCAGCAATACTATTTCATTGGAAAACCATTACGTGCGAGAATCTACTTCACCACAAAAGCTCCACATGATCAAGGACAGATACTTTATGTTCTAGAATACGGTTCCCACATTATGGGTTTACCATCCATGATGAACTGACTCTCTTAGATTCCATCCAGAGTCATTTGCTTAGTGGTTGAATAATTGTTTGACATCATTGGAACACTTCGGCAGAAAATGTTTTCAGAAATCTCTCGACAACCTGAACTCAATCAGTGAACATGCGTTATTTTGAATTACTTCAGTTCCATACACTGCATCTTCACTGATCCAGTTCAGTTCAAGTGAATTGTTAGATGAGAATAAAAAAATGTAACTATTATATTGATATATTCGGACAGAAATTGAACATTGTATATGATCCGTCCTTGCATAATTACGAATGCAGAAAAAGTTCGATGTAGTGCTCGACGAGTGGAAAACTGTATGAATAATAACAAAACAATACTCGGATTATTGGGACAATTATGGATGGAATACGTCTGTTTTCCATTTCACGCCCAATTTATGTCTTTTTTCAACAAACCTCGATGTCAACTAAGTTTGTTTCGAAACAAACACCAACTCCATGTAATTATCGACACTAGAAAATGGCGAACATTCATCTATTATGAGGCGACAGCACCATTGAATGTTACGTGGACAGAAAGTTGGTCTGTAATTCAGGAACTCTGAACTGACATGGAACTAAATGGAATTGGAAAACTACGAAACTCGACGAAGGTCTTGAATAAATAACGAACGCCACCAACATCAACATGTCAGCGAGAAATTGAATCAAGGATATTTTTATTATTTTTCTTTCGATTAATTCTGTACTTGGTATTCTAACTAAATTTGGCCTTGAATTTGGAATCACCAGAGCTCTTGACTGTGTATCTCATGAAATCCTATTGAACCACCTTGAAGATTATAGTGTTAAAGGATTAGCTCAAACTGTCTTCAGGGCTCATCTTATTCATGAAGTACCTCTATAGGTCCACTACTTGGTACTCTTCTGTATATGATTTACGTGAATAATATATTTATAGATATAAAATCATCACGGTGCATTATATCTACTGATAATGCGACAATACATCATTCAGATAGTACCTTTCATACAAAACTTTGGAAGTTAAGATGATGCAACGCTTGTTAAAGTTGATGGGTGATTAGTTAGCAATATTTTTGGACAATATAGGAGCAAGTTCCAAAAATTATTGTATTCCTGGAATGGAAATAACATGAAAGGAGATTCTGCAGACTTCACTATCAATATACTGGCAAAACAAAACCAAAAAACGAGAAAAAACAATCGAAATAGTTAAAAAATATATCAAATAACACATTCCTTGAATATTCACTCAACACAGGCCTTAACACTCCACTTGATCGTTCAATATTCCTTCAATGATTGAACTGCCTTTTTAAATTTTTCATGTACACCGCGGAAGATCTTTAATTTCTTTTTGGTAGTGTGAGAGTCCCCAATTCCATGTCGGATATACGCCACAATGATCTCCACTTGTCTGGTACTCTAGTATGACATTGGTCTTCGTGATAACCCTTATCAGCTCCAATGGTCATTGCATCTTGTCTGGTGGTTCACTAGACCCACTCCCATTATGATCGTATAAGCTATATGGTCTCAGGACAGGAATGAAATGTAGAGAATCCGTATTGTCTAGAGATTGATATAATAGCTGAGGAAAATAGGTATCACAAATTTGTCCATCTTCATATCACTGAGAAACTATTATTTTATGTACTGTCTGTAGGTTAATCGAGGAGGTGGTACATTCATTATTCCAAATTTTCTTTTTTGTGATTTTTTCTCCTTGCCTCTATGAAATGAAAATATGAAAACCATTTCAATATACGTTTAGTGAGGAAAATCAGATGATATGCCCCAAGATGTCACTGCGTTCAAAGAATTTTTCTATCAGAGAGCCTAAAAAAAATCACTAGCTTGTCAATGACGAATTGTATTGAAAAAGGTTTGGAGAGAGTATATAGAAATAATATCAAATTTTCACTCATCTTTGGACGTTTCGGGAACGAATCTGCTCCCATTTTCAACATAAAAAATTAATTTTTTGTATGGCAAATTCGTATTTGTCTTGACACTTCTCAGTTTACAGTGACAATTGGTGACATCCTGTAACTCATTTGATCACGTACGTCACCAGTTGTCATTGAGAACTGAGAAGTGTCATACAAAGAATACATTTTTCATGTTGAAAACAGGAGCAGATTCGTTCCCGAAACGTCCAAAGATAAGTGGACATTTTGATTTTTTTCTATATACCCTCATTTCTCTCTTCCGAACCTTTTTCATTACAAATTGTTACTGACAAGCTAGTGAATTTTTCTTTCAGGCCCTCAGATAGGAAAATTCTTTGAACGCAGTGTCATTTTGAAGCAAATCATCTGATTTGTCAACACCACACGTATATCGAAATATTATTTATATTTTTATTTCATAGAGACGAAGAGAAAAAATCTCAAAACAAATTCTGGAATAATGAATTTCTATTATAGTTCCATCGACCTCGTCTTTATATAGACGAGTTTGTTTAGTCATTGATATATTTTTCCATTTCAGGCTTGGTTCCACTGGCAGCTAGAATTATTTACAGTGTACAGCACTAGTTTGTTGTTTGGTTTCCGAAATTGTTGCCAAATAATTGCTCGTCTTTTGCGATCCAAATCCCTACGACCGAACAGTATATGATGTGGAGTGTCGGAAGACAACACAACCTGGAGCTTAAATCTACAAGTTTGAATTCATGTGTGATAAATAACTATTATGTCTTCAGAAATCAGTTATTTTCCAACTGTGTTGTGGTGGAGTGGTGGAGTTACTCCAAGTATTCCAATTCTCATGGGCCCGTCCCTGTGTTCCTGGCTGACATTAAATGAATTTCCTCATCTCAGAGATGATCTTATTAACTGGTTCTGAACATGCCAACGGCACGTTGCCACGGACAGGCATAGTTCTCTGGAATATGCTAGGTCATTTATGGAACATTCACAAGAATTGAGGATTCATTCGATGGTAAATTGCATGCCATTCATCCTAATCGGTTGCGTCGAATTAGCAGTATCTACCGCTACTATTTACAAGTTATATGTAACATCAAACTCAATGGCGAATGAAAAAAATATGTGGAAAAAAGTTGAAATATTGCTGTGATTGAATAAATGAATTAGTCAGCGGTTTTCGATCATTACAATACGTAATGAGAGTCATAAAAGTCATTTGACAGTAATGGATAATAATTAAAATGCAATGATGGCATTTTCAATACACACGGACAAGTCCCTGAAGTGGTTCCATCCTACTTAAATTTTGAAAATCTGAAAATTTGGTTTCAATTATTTTCGCTGTAATAGCTGTACGCCAGTCAAAACGTATGTACTTACATAAAAAAAGATAGTAAAATCGCAAACGGTGATGCAGTTCTGATTTTATGATATATATACTGCTGACACCATAGTTAGGGTAGTATAATATGAACCTTAGATTGCTGCACCAAATAATCTGTGCTCGCTGCATGATATGTGAGAAACTGCAAAATGATATTTTTCCACATAAACTATACTTTTCATGAGATCAGCTGTTCTTGTTGATTCTGAAGTACATTTAATTTGCAGCAGTTTGTGATAGATCACAGTTTTGTTCGTCCATAATTTCCTAAGATCTGGCATTTGAAAGTTGTTCTAATTTCTACAAGAATTGAAAATCTCAAGTTTTGTTCTTGTGTAATATAATCTGAATTGCTCATATTTCGAGTAAAGTCATAGCAACGGAATGTAAGTGAATTTGAATTTGAATAAAAATCGAAAGCTGTAGACTCGATATACCTACTTATAGCAATAAAAAAGAAATGGAGAATCTGGAAATCGAGTTTGTTGAGAAAAAAACCTGAACACTTTATGTAACAATTTTTGAGCATTTGGCGTAGCGACGAAATTGTAACTGACTCCTCAACCAACAATGCCCCATCGATCATTTGTGCTCTGCGTTTGGGCTCCAAAGCATTCAGAGTTAGGTTTGCCACCTAGTTATCCCAAGACCGTTAATCCCAGGATCCCAAAAAATTTGCAATTCCGGCAATCACTGGATGTGTGTATACGACGCATGCGTAGATACTTGACAGTCTGGACACGAACCAGGCTGAGGCGAGGCAAGGCTCTAGTAGCTTGATTCACGCGATGAAAATGTTACATTTCATTTTTGTTGATATATCTCTATAGATTTTGATTTTGTTATCACAGTATTCGTTTTTGTTGTTTTGCTGCATCTGCCGTTCATTGGTTCAGCTTGTATTTGTTTGTTGAATAAAAAATATATACTTAGATGGCAAATTTTATCATTCAGTAGTATTCCTTGAATCAATTTCAACCATTTAGGAATCGATCTCAAACTCTGAGTCCTCTTTATTGAGTAAAATAAATCTAAAGAACCCGGGATTGATATCAACCGCCCATGATGAAAGCACATATTATTGTCGCAACTCAGATGTTGACCCTCCTATATAGGTCGTACTCGCTTGACTTTTTGACGAGAGGTTTTGATCATTTCATCACCCAACCATATTCATCCCCAAATAAACAGAATCGTTTTTCAAAAGTACAACAAGCAATTTATTCAATCATGAAAACATAAAAATATGCCGAAAGGGCGGAACAGCAAAGAACAAACATGAAACGAGCAAACAACAGAAACAAGATGATGGTTCTGGTACTCACATTATGTTATGGGCAGCAACACCAAAGTCGGGGAGATGCCACACCCCCAAAGTGGCATAGTGCCACTTTGGGGGTCAGCAATCAATGAATGATTGTTATTCCCAGCAAACATCGAAAGGCGGTAGGAAGCCGGGCCCATGGCGACAACGACGGGCAAATGTCGATGTCGGCATGCCTCGAAAGGCCCTCCATAAAATTTCGAAGGATCATGTGACGAAGGCAGAATGCACACATACTTATGTTAGGCCTCTATTTCCCAGGCGCTAGTCTTTCGCTGTATGTATCCAAGTCCAAGGGCCATTTCTTTGTTTATGTTGTTTCAACACTCTCAACAGAGATTTTAGTACTGTGTTCAGTTCGTGTTTGGTTTTCTTGTGAATTATTATACAAAATGGAAGGAAATTGAAATAAATACAGAGTGAGTGAGGAACAAACATATACAAAGTGCACAGCTAAATAATTCTCCTATTTTAGATAATAATTACACCATTGGACAAACAGATGCAATAATAGATTGGACATGTTCAGCGGATACACAAGAATATAATAATAGATGAGGACTTTGAAGATGCATGAGCTTTCATTACATATGAATAATAAATCTATTTCCGAAACGAAAATCAAAGAGTACCTACTTGAAGAAACAGTTATATTCCAAAAATTACTGTAGGTATGTATAAGGTTGCATGTTTTTCATTAGTAGAGAATGAAATCATTTCACCTTTCAGCTACAAAATCAACAATCAGAAGCCCATCAATCACAGAATCCAGGCAACACTCATATATCAATATGATATAGAGTAAGGATCCATCTCTATATCTGGGAATTGTTTTCTTGTGGATTGAACTCTATTGTTGACAATAACTTGATCAATATAATAACTGATTACCTATACATAACTTTCAAGTTATTGGGTAGGTACATAGGGGATGTAATTTTTGACCTAGAGTTAGCAACTTTTTGATACAAATGGGAAAACAAATATCTATTCTAATGATTATTGGAAATTGTAGGTACCTTTTCATTAAGAGTTTACAGAGAGTTAGAACTAGAATTAAGATGTTTGATGTTTCCATAGTTGTGATATGTATTGGTTGTGATCATGGCAATAATATACACACATGGATATTTTCAGTTCTTGTTTTTGTATGGGGTATTTATACTGCTAGTTTCCTGGAAATAACTGTGATATCAGGATGCCATCTCAGAGATTTTTATGTAATTATTCAACAACTTCAGGTAAGGAGTGAATTCCACATTTCTGTTATACCCAGAGGATTCACAAAAAACTCGGAGACCTCAATTCTGTTCTTTGAAGTTCCACATTTTTCAACCAGTTTGAAAATAAAGAGAGTGATGCAAATCTGAGTGAAAATAAGATACGTTGCTTTCCAAGTGGTGATATAAACTGGAATATCTATCAAAAAACCTATTTTCCCTCAGATTTATGCATTATCCTGTATATTTTTTGACAAATCTAGTTGAAAAATGGGACATCAAAAAACAGAATACCATGAATATTGAATTCATTCAACCCCGTTAACCAACGGCCCCGAAGAACTCCTTTATCGGGGAAATAAAAATAATCAAGTGGCCAATTAATGGCAGTCTCTGAAAAGTCTCAATTGGGCCGAAGATATGCCATGAATGCAGTACATTTGAGTACTTGCTTCTGCCCACTAGAAGCCCTGCAATGTAATAAGCGGCATACTGATGGCTCTAGAGAGGCGGTCGGCTGTCGGCCGCCGGGACACGAGCTAGCCGGCCCAATTTAGTTGTACAGTAGAGGACCGCTGTTACCGCTCGCAGGCAAGTTTCATTGTACCTTTAGAGGGCCGCAAAAATCATGTTTGCTGGATATGTACTGATTTCAATATAATTATTCTAAGTGACGAATCGAATAACGATTGAACTAATAATGACCATCCTTATCGATTCGGGTTCTATTTATATTCGAAATCGATGCTAGATTCGCAATTTTCCGCAATGGGAATGGTCGTTACCATTCGATAATGCTTACCTAGGAATCATCGCGGGGTAAGCGGTTTCTTAGCAAATTATAAAGAAAATGACGTCTATGAACTCCGCTGACCTGATCGAATCTACAATGTACTGAATGTTTCAATTTGGAGAAGTAAATTAATGATAAAAGATCTTGAAATTTACGAGACTTTGAGTGATGTTAATTCATAGGCATTTGTACTTCTTGGCAATATATTGTCCTGACGGACTCGTGGTGTTGCTCGGCAAAACTGTTACGTGTTCACAGATGAAAAATTTTTCTTCAATCAGACAAATCCATTTTTTTGAAATTGAATTGGTTCGTTAGCCGCCATTCGGCATTGCCGCTGTTGTTAGTTTTTTGATGACCGTGCAAAAGACCTTTGTTTTTCAATGGTGAAGTGTTCAAGAATCGAGTGTGATGAGTCATTGATAATAGTGGTGTGGTATCTTCTTCACAGCAATGCGACTTTCCATATTTGAGGATAATCTGCGGGGGTAAGAACTTTGTATATTTTTGAAACATAGTTGTATCTTGTGAAGTGTTTTCTCTTCTTATTTTATCGGAAACATGCTGAGTACCTTGATAAACATCATACCCCAAATCATAACTACACATAACTTCAACGCATATGGCCATGGTTGTAGGTATAACCGTCACAACACAAATTCGTTCAGCAGTGACGAGTTGACTAATTGCATTCATTCGATGAACGCACTAATAGGTAAAGGTAGGTATCTGTTCATTCTTTGTGGATATTTCATTCGATACTTGATTAGAGAGATTGAGACAATAATAATATAACTCCCTCCTTCGTGTTTTTACATACCTATAACAACTCTCATACATGCCGTTTTGTCAAACGCAGAATTTCTTTTAACCAGAAAATAGCTGGTTGTCTTGAATTTTCATTCGTTTTCGACAATGCCTGGCTGTGTTGAATGAAAATGTTGTTTCTTCCGAAGCAAGTTCGATAAGTATACGGTTAATGATTCTAATATGAGAAGCTACTCTGCAAAACACACAAAAAAATTTCAATCACAAAGATCTAGAAAAATGAATATTCCACCTTCTGGATGAAGCTACACATAGTATTTGAAGATTTCACTATATGTATATGTTTTCATTTATATTATACATGTATTCATATTTGTAATGTTATAATAGGATGATCAAGTTTTGATAATGGAGCCTTTTGTTCACCAACTGTATGAATGAATATTATTTGAAACTCATTACTCTAATAGTGAGCTATATATTTTGATTTCCTTCGAAATGATAATCTCTTGGCACAAGCAAATGAGGATCTTCTGAGAAAATATTCACTTATTATAATGAGATACTATCTATTTGTGGCATGCTCAAAATTTCTTCTTCAAATCAATATTCGTATTCAAACTAACTAATTTTTCCTCCGACCAATACGTACTATGATAAGGAAGTAATATCCATTCAAACCAAGATTTTTTCTGAACTATAAGACAAGAAAGTCATGTCATGTCATGTCACAAATAGTTGGTTGGACCTATTTAAGAGCGCCATATGGTTGAATCAATGATGTTTTGCATTGAATCAAGAAATCCTTTTTACAATGTACAATGAATGAGCGACAGAATTCTCTCGAATATTTAGTACATCGTGATTTCACTTATGAAGCGGTTCTAATCATGTAAGTGTCCAATCCAGCTCATTAAGGGGTTTATAGCGTGGGAGTATGTCCATGCAGTCTATAAAATTCATGGAGTTACGTCGAATCAGTCATATCCTGCCTACACCACATTACCCCTCCACATATCATTTGGGCTGCATTAGGAGTTTTAGTTTCACCTGAGTAATTTGAGGAATAAACCTTCGAGGTGAATGCATGGAATAATAGACTATAAAGTTCTTAATCACACGGGGAGCCACACGTAAGGGTAGTTACTGAAAGGTGATTAGGAATTTGTATATACTTACGCTTGTGTTATAGGTAGGCAAGTTATTCCTAGACATAAAGTCTGGTTTATGTAAATTGATTCGAAACTTGAAGGAAATTGAGAAAATATAATTGCCGTTTTCGGAGGATTTCCATTAGATGAATTATTCTTGGAATTTCCATTTCCCAGTAAACACACTCACGTCAACATAACGTAGTATAGAATCACCACAAACGGTCGGTTGAAATAACGTTTAAAGGAATCTTTTGATCACGTTGAATCAACGCTGAAATGTCGCTGACATCCACGTTATGTTTAACCAGTTCAAAAATGTATTTCAACTACTAATTTCACCGTATATCTGTTTGGAACCGGTGGAAACTGCCCGGTTCTCAAAGAATGTTCCAAGGGAAATAGACGTATAAACAAGTTGATAATGTAATATATTTCAACGTTCACTTCGTATCAATTTTCAATCGTCGAATTTTCAGTGTTTTGAACGTTTCTTCAACGTTCAGGTCAGATTATTTTTCGTTATTTTTGTGTCTACAATCATTTTATCAACATTATACCTCACTAACCTGCTATGTTGTCCATGTATTTCCTGTCCTCAGCTGTTCAACTTTCTTCTTAGTGAGGTGCCCATTTGTACGTATCCCTATTTGAATATGCTCGACTAATCTCATTTGTACCTAGACTCTAGGTGTGAGCGTCGGCGAGATATAAACGGATTGAATTCACGTTGTCTAATGACGATTAGCTAAAGTTGTTGGAAAACATATATTCAACTTTTTCCTTTCTTCCAACGGTTATCAATACTCTCAAAGAAACGTCTGATAACCGTTCATTTCAACAGTTCAATAAACGTTTCGAATTAACGTTAGTTCACCGTGAGAACTCTACCAAATCAATGAAAAGTAGTTTACCATGTGAAATACACGTTTCAAATTGACGGCACGGTTCTTGTACTCATGATTTGTGTGTACATACATGTGTAAATGTGTACAAAAAGTGGAGGGAGAATGGGAAATCCGACTTGAAGATTTTCATCATTGTCAAACTCTCGGTTTCTCAGGAGGTGAAGTCATTCTTGTTGATATCAATATAATAATAATAATAATAATAATATGTCTTTATTCATATTGCCCAAATTACAAAATAATCAAAACCTCGATGGTACACAATTTATCAGACAATATGTAGGAAACCTTGTTTTGGAATTATTCTAATTTTCATATGAATTGAAATTTTGAGTGATATACAGTCATTTAATTTTCTCTAACCATTGGATAGCCCATAAGCTATCACAAATTTCAGTTTTCGATAGTTTTGTTTACAAAAATTTACAGTTTTTTTTACCGAAAAATTCGAAAATTGAGATTTTTGATTGCTCCTAGCTTTGACTATCCAAAGGTTACAGAGATTGAATAAAAAATCCAAGTTTGTATTTGAAAAAAAAAAATTAGTTGATGATGGTTTCTGGATTGATGAAGATTAATTTGTTCAAATAAATAAAAAATAACGATAAAAGATTCAACCGACACTGCATCTCTTACAGTTTACAAGATCCTAATGATGAAGCTCTAATTCCAGCCACCCTGTACATAATTAGTAATTCTCAATATCGAGAAAAACGTTCTTTCATTAAGTGTTTCAAACGTAGGACCAATCGTCTTGAACTCGATGAATAACCAGTGATTGAATCGGTATTTCATGACTTAAATGAAATACTGGAATCAACGTTTGAAAATCTTATGAAGCAACCAAATATCAATGAATAATCTCTTTCAAATAATAATAGACGTTTTCAAATAATTAATTCTTCACGTTTCATCACAATTATCATCACACGATCAGATGACGTTTCAACTCAAAAGTTATAAATATGTGAATTTAACACGTTGAAGTGAACAAAAATTTGTTGTTTGAATCTATTAGTTTTCTAACGTTATAAACAGGTTATTTCTACCAATTTTTCTACCGTACATCGTGAATGTGTCGTTTTATTGAGATGGAACGACGTTTTGTTGCTTGAAAGTATCAACGTTTTATTTCAACGTTTAATAGTGGTTGTAGATGAACAGAAAGTAATGAATTGTTGGGAATGGAATGTCTGAATAACGTTTTTATTTCCCGGTCATCTTTAACCAAATTTCAACGTTGAAGTTTTCAACAACTAACGTTATTACCACGATAGTTCTGTCGGTTTTCTTCCTGGACACCCTGTATGTACGAGATTTATATCTGAGTTCAGTTGCTTCTTGTTTCGATCTTCCGCGGAGACTTTATAAATATATCCGACCTCAATCATATAGATTTCCTATAATGATTTTTTATTAAGTCATCTCATGAATATGCATTGCCGTTTGTCGTCAAAGTTGAACTGGATATGTGTAATCCATGTCGTAAACGTCAATTTTATGTGTCACCTTCTGCCATAAATACTTACTAGATAACGTTCAGGGACTCTTCGGATGGACATCGTAAAATTTATTGCATAAATTGCCTCATATAAACGTCGGTTTGGTGGATCTCGGGGTGGTATATTCCAAAAAGACAATCATTGAACGTTTGAGTATTCGATATTTGACCAACTTGTTCCTACTAATGATATGTAATTCACGAAAATCACAAAGTGTGCAGTCTCCTGTATCTAACTTCAGAACCCACTTAGCCTTGTCAGCAAAGGATTCATAATTTTGATTTTCCACCATTATCTCTAGAACCTACCATTATATTTACTCCTTTTCAAGGCGTAAAGTGTGATTCTACTACCAAGATAGTTTTCGTCGTTTTATGTTCCACTAGTCAATATAAAGTTCTTATGCAAGATTCGCAGGAATGGTACTCGAATCTAGTAGTTATTTATCGATAACAACTTGTCATATCCATAGATGAAAACCCAAAGTCATCTCTACAACATTTATCAGAATCTTCAAAGATCAATCGTGAAGCAACATGTTTCAGGCTCATATAAGCTTATCATCAGCCAAAAGAAAGTATCATAGTTATGGAAATGAAAAACGTAGACAGACAAATGGCACTTGTTCGGGGAAAAGGATATATGTCTAAAAATATTGAAATTGAGTTAAGTCGTCCCTAATATCCAAAACAACATTTTCCACCTATGAGAAAACGGATATAAGTCAAAACATCAAGGTTTCGAAGTTATTGCAATGTGAAGAAGGTGACATTTATAAAATGTGACCATTTTTTGGTGTGAAGGGATATATATACACATATGTCCACACGCGAGAGCGACTTGGTGGAAATGTTTTGTGAAAATGGATGTAATTGTACTTACAGTTTTGTTGTTCATAAAACTATTTGTGAAAATGGATATATGTTGACATACTTCCATCCTATGTTCTGGTGAATACTGTGGTGAGTTGTGAGAACACGAATCATACCTTCCATATTATTTTCAATTTTGGGAGTTCAGGTATATTTATGCCCCTTTGCACAAAATATTTCTCACATAAGTAGTAGAGAAGAGAGATTTGAGTGAACAAATGATAGAATTATTCTCATTTCCCTTTTCACTACTTCCGCAAGGACAGGATTGAACATGTAAATATTATTCTCAAATGATTTTGTTTGGTGACTAATGAATTACAGTGATATGTGAGGACGTATTTAGTATACCGACAAAATATTTTGTATTGTTGATGATTCGGAATTGAGACTATGTATTCCATGCGGATTCAATTACTGAGGGATTTTGTTGATGATGCAAGTGCAATAGGAGAGATCAGGCTACCATTTGTTTATTCAAAATATACTGACAAAGAATGATATTCCAAATACCATTTCATCTGGTGATGAAGACTCTGAATGATCAAATCTTCATTGGTTTTTCATTCAGATCCTCCTATAAGGCAATTTACCTTTTAGATATATTTGAAGCTGTTTTTGTATTGTCATAACTAATAAAGTTTACTTTCGTATTTGATATATTTTTTCAATCTTTCGACTTTACGTGAGGAAAACCTGTATTGTTGATGAAACCTCGTGTGAGACAGCAGAAAAAAATTTGATTTTTTCTTGAATGTCTGGTGGTTGTGGTGGTAGAAATCTGATAACAATTCGAAAGTTAGGGTATCTTGCATATCTATAAAAGAAAATACTGGCACACGAGAGTTCAGCATATCTCGAGCCTGATAATTTCATACACTACTCAAAAGGGGATAAGGGGTATATGTTAGTTTTTCCACTGTAATTCACGCGGGAATGGATACAAGTCGAATATTTTTCTGCTCAAAACTGATAATTTGATGGTTCCTTGAAACAGATTATCGACTATGATTATTCAATTATTATTCGACAAGTTTTCAAAGATTATTAGTAACAAATACTCCGAGGAAGTGATCAGACAAGTGGCTGTATATATAATTGTAGGTCCATAATCCGAATTATGGAATTTTGAATTTGGACAATATGAAAATATCAACAACTTTTGCTTCAAAGGAGGTAAATAACAAAAAACAATAATGTCTTTCAAACTTCTCTACACTGTTGAAATTCCTATTGAGTGAAGCTTTCCGTCAAAATAGAAATATTCAATTTGTTTCATCAAGAACTCCAATTTTGTTGAAATTCGGTCTAAATTGTCTACATGATTCATCGAACATCAGTATAATTCAAAGTGTAGCAATGAATTGTATACACAATCCGGTGTGGACCTAGAGTAGGAATCAACTAAAAAATTTTTACCGTGATGGGATTTTGATACAACAGCTCGAATTCAGTATTATCCCTCCATGGAAGATAATCAACTCATGCCATCCATATCACATCTGATGACACATTATATTACATTTTAAACAGGTGATGTCAGAAACTATGAATATTCAGTAGGTCTTCACACCCTTCTTACGAATTAATGATGAATAGCAGAGATGTTCCCGCCAGGTCGTGGCAGAGTTTGATTCACTCTCGGATTTGCCACCATCAATATTTATGTTGATTCTATCGATTTATCGAATTGAAATCACGTTTGGAATTCTGCTGTCTATGAATAATAAAACTGTACATTTTCAATAATCCACAACGAATATACAGTTCTCGACACACTAAATGGACTCGTTTTCGATATCCAGATATGATATTTCATCGACTTTAAGGAGATCTACAGCACTGTGAAATAGTCCGCAGAACAAAACTAAACATTATGTATTATATTTCCGATTATATTTTTTATGTTCTGCTTCCACGAGAAGGGATATCCTGTAGGAATTGGTGTTCTTCTTGAATTTCTGGAGGTAATATGCCTCGGGGAACACCTTCCTTGGCAGTGAGTTCCAGACCTTCGCTGTTTCGTTGCATGAACGAGTCTTTGGAAAGAGATGTTCTGCAGGTCTCCAAAGTCACCCCGAAGGGGTGCGAAGCCTCAACTCGACGGTTTAATTTCGAAGGGACTGCCAAGGAAAGAACAATTGATGATATTTCAGGAGAGCATCGTCCATGAGAATATCTATGAAATAGAGCCAGATCGTCGATTTTTCTTCGGTGTTCCAGAGAAGATAATGGGTTTGTGAGCGAGGTATCACCCAACAGTTTCAGGGTATGTTTGGGTGCTGCACTCCAAATATAGAAATGGTATTCCAGGACAGGTCGAATCTGTGCCTTATAGATTATAAGCAGCTGACTGGAAGCGAAAAAGCTCCTGGCTTGAAACAGGAAACCAAGTTTTTGGGATGCACTTTTGGTAATTGATCTCACGTGATTTTTCCCAAGAGAGGTTATTGCTGATAGTAATACCAAGCATCGAAATGGATGTTGTCTTCAAAGGTATGGTTACTCCTGACAAGCTTATGTTGTTCACAGTGAGATCGGCTTTTCTAGAGAAAAGGCATGCTATTGGATCCCCATTGGAGAACTGTTGCCAAGTCCATATTCATATTGTCATTATTTCTTCCTCGTTCGTTTCTGATTTGCCTGGCTGGTATTGGAGCCCTGGAAGAGAAGGCGGTATGGTGGGTACTATCATCCGCGCAGCTGTGTACTGGACATGTAGTTGCTTCCAACAAATCGTTGATATATATGGAGTAGGAATAGTGTTGGTTGAATTGATCCTTGCGGAACACCAGCATTTATGATACACAGTGAAAAAAATAAAGTGAAATTCAACACTATACCTGTTCCCAGAAAGACCACTAAGCTTTTGAGTAAATGATTCAACTCTATAGTTCAGTTTATTGAAGTGTGATTTTTTCAATGCAATTAGTGTAAATTTTCAATGCAAGCACATTGCAACTCACTCTTTTTATTTCTCTAAATATACTGAATGAACACAAAAATAGAGTTGAAATAAACAATTTCGAAAGTGAATATTCCACTCCAGACCCGAGCTAGTGTCAATATCATCACTTCAGAGTGAAATTCAATGACCGAATATTACATATACATCTATCTGTTACATTATTCGTTCGAAATAATAATTCTAAACGGAGAAAACGGAGAATAGCTGAGATAGGTATATGGAAATACGTTAATAACTCAATGTTAAAAAAAATCTCTCACTACGCGGGTATAGTGAAAAAGCTACTTGTAGCTAGTATTATGATCATTATACCATCGACACTATAATCAGTATTACTTTTTTTTTTTATTCAAAATTGCACGCGAAAGGTTGGAACTATAATCCCGTGGTGGAACTGCGAGCACTAAGGAGGGACAAATATCGATGGATCCTCCTCTTGAAGGTAAATAGATTGTATATAGTTCAATACTGTCTGTAGGTTAATCGAGGAGGTGGTACATTCATTATTCCAAATTTCTTGGGATTTTCTCTCCTCGTTTCTATAAAATAAAAATATATAGAAACGAGGAGAGAAAATCCCAAAAAATTTGGAATAATGAATGTATATAGTTCGCTGGAAATACATCTGTGAGTTAAGAATTCCACAGTGAAGATGTCCTACAAAAGAAGGAGTTCTTGAAATATGTTGTTCTAGGTGTTTTAATTCTGACTGCACATTGGTGTGAGACTTGAGCCAGCCGCGTTTGGCAAACAAAGGTCATTCCAGGGGGGACATCTGATGACAATTCAATAGAGCATCGTCCATGATAGTAGCGATAGAAGAGTGATAGGTCTGCAACGTTTCTCCGATGATGTAAAGTTTGCAGTGATCTTTCCACTATCCAGTAGACTTAACTCCAATTCCAGAATATCGATACATGATCATTGTTGAAAAACCTTTACCCCGCACACGCCTCCACCAAGAAGGCGTACTTGATGAAAGCGTGAGAAATATTTCAATGAGTCATAATCATTGCAGTCCTTAATTCCTTTTTTAGCCATTCTCACTTATGTGTCAGCTGCGACTATCATGAACAGCTATACTAAATTAACTGGTCGATCCATCTATTAATTTTATGTCTCCAATGGTTATTACACGTGATATATACAATTATATCATAAAACGGAATTGTTCAATGTGTAAAGCCACCAAGTGTCAGTAAATTGGAGCGAAGTACTTTAAATTGATACTCGACGATCTATCGACCAAATGAAATCGAGTAATATTAACACAGCACACTAATTTAGTTTATCTAATCACTGAATCGAAAGTAGGCTTTTGTTCCCTCAAACAAAGTTGTTAATTTACTACCACGGAAGGACAAAATACAAACTCCCGGGAGAAGTAAAATAAATTGGCTTCAGCATGCATCTTTTGGCGTCGATATACCTATTAATTCTGTGTATCAGTGTCTCTATTTTCACTATTGTGGAACAAGTAACAGTGATATCCTCCTGGATCGATAATATATCAATAAAAATATTCGAGATTATGCCAATTTTCCCGCTGGAATTATTAGTCCAGCTTATGAACAACACCTTTGCAACAGGGACCTTTTCAAACTGCCTGAAAACCTCGATAGTAATTCCCATCCATGAAGGCGGTGAAAAGCTGCTCGATCCATCCAACTATAGGCCCATCTCACTCATACCAGTTGTAGGTTAAATAATCGAGAATTCAGTTCAAAAAAGACAAATAAACTTCATAAAGAGGTATAATATTTTAAATACCCTACAATTTGGATTTTAGCAACAAAAATGTACGTGGGATGCTGTTTCCACATTTCTCAACAAACTATGTACTGAATTGAATCAGGGAAAGTGAGTACAGTGATAATATTCAGTAATTTTCCGAAGGTCTTCGACTGCGTAGATCACGAAATTTGGCTGCGCAAACTACGACTCTATGTATTCAGGAATCAGAGCAATAAGTGGGCTGAGTCTTAACTGAGCCAAAAAACTCAACTTGTTGAAACCCACAAGTTATCAGACAGAGTGATAATTCATTGTGGGGTTCCTCAAGGATCGGTGCTGGGTCCAATCTCGTTTTTAGTTGTACTTCAATGACCTGACATGCATAACAAATGATGGACTATTCACAGTTTGCGCAGATGATACAACAATCTTATGTCATGATAACAACATAGAAAGCTTACACTCGAAAATAACCCAAGATATAGCAAAAATTATAAGATGGTGTGATGCTAACCTTGGGCCCTTCCCGATATTCCTTCAGGAAATGAATTGATAGTCAATGTGAGTATGAAAAAATTTCTTGGAGTCTATATTGATGATGAATTGAAATGTCATCATGAATTGAAATGTCATCATCACGTGAAACAACTGGGAAATAAGCTCGCATCAGGATGTGATGCTTTGTGTGGAGTGACCAATGAATTGGATACAGCAGCAGCTAATAAGGTGGTTCACCACGCACTAATTGAATCACATATTAGATAATATGGAATAGCCGTCTGAGGTTCATGTGATCAAGAAAACTTCCATTCAATATTTGCCCTACAAAAACGAGCCATTCGATATTCATGCAATGTACGACCAAGATTGACATGTAGGACACATTTCGAACAAAATAATTTACTGACGGTTCCATCTTTGTTTATACTTGAGACAGTATGCTTGATTTTCAAAAATAAAGCCTTCTGCCTTATATCAATGAGAGGATTACTAGGCAAAATGGTAATTTGAAACTTCCCATTCCCTCTACCAACATAATCAAGAACTCATCAATATATATTGCAGTGAAAATAAATAATTATATTCCATGGAGCATTAGGAACATCGGAGGGTATAAACGATTTAGAGCATCTGTGGAGAATATTCAGATGTGCACTAGCAGAACATGTCATTGAATCTGATCATCACATGAATTATAGTAATGTCAAAATTTTAGCTAATGAAAATAATTATGTCAAACGCAATTTTTTGGAAATAGTTTTTATTAACAATGAACACTGCAGAATGAACAAGAGATCTGACATTGGCAATCTCAGTTCTATTTACAATTACTTATTAAAAATTGAACAAAATAACTCTATTCCACATAATCCTCTTACATTTTCTCAGATTCAAAATTCTCAATTTTTATTGTTCACATGTTCAATTAACATTTTGAATTCACCCGCCACTTTGTCTTCTGTATACGACAATGACCGTAGATCCGAATCGGATATCTTCGTATATCATGCGATTAGAAGCTTTGAAAAAAACGAACTCAACCGTCAACCTTCCATTTTGATCTCTAGTTGTTGTTGTAAAATCAGAGTTACCGGTGTTTTTTGCCCAAATAGACAGTGATACTGCGCTTTGTGGAAATAATGAATGCCTCACCAGCATAGTAAAAAAGAATCTAATGATGTACCTGTTATGTATTGATCAAACTTCTCTTACCAATCTCATGTTAGTAAGTATTTCGTCGCCTGTTTTTTCTACAAGTGTTTTATTAATACCATTTTTTATAATGTCTTGATAAAGGAAATAAACATTTCCGAAAGCTCGGCTATGTAACGAAGAGAGTATTTTTTCTACTTTTAGATTATTTTATATATTTATATATACATACAGCATTGGCGTCTGATTGGCTGGGGCCTATAGGAACGAGGAAAGAAAATCTCAAATAATCAAGTAATATACAGCCGTATTCAACAAGTATACCATGTTCGATAGAGTTATTCCAAACGATTACGAAGATACACGAGTTCTGAGTTTCCATATGCTCAATGAGTGTGATAGAGAAAGATGATTCGATATTGCGAAGTCACACTCAATTGATTATAATATGGGAATTTCGAACGCAAATATCTCCGTGATTATCTGCAATAACCCTATCAAACTTATTGTCATTGAGTTCGTCATAATGATTCCTAAGCAATTATGTGATGAAATACAGGGTGTCCCTATTGAAAATCAAAAGTGGTATCGTTTCCGGCGGAACCGAAAGGGATAGAACAAGAATGTTTTTGTTAATAAATGAGCAATTCAGTATACTTGCTACCCACCGATTCTTGGAATCTGATCTCGTATGATTCAGAAGATACAGTACTGGCCGTTTTTGGCAATTTCTGATTTTGAATATTAGGTTTCATGCATTTGGATAGGTAAAAATGAAATGTTTCGAGTTTTCCCAATCGAATAACAAGAACTATAACGAATCATCAAGTATATTCTTTTGTAATTTGGTACAAAAGTCCGGATTAACGAAGAATTATGATCTTCTGGGCCCGAAAAAGAACACCCAGTATTTTCTAATTTCCAAAATCCGATTCCATATTTGGAAAGTTCACAAACAGATGAATCGAATTGTGTACTTTTCAATATCCCGCATGCTCTTTTACTTAAAAATTTCTGATTCTGAAAACTCAAAACTCTCCATTTTACATCTCTACCTATCCAAATGCATAAAACCTCAAATTCAAAATCAGAAATTCAGTAGTGAAATAACATTCGTATGAAAATGAAATGTAGACAATACGATTCAGCTTTTTGTGCAATTTTCAAATATGTAAGCATATTATGGAAATTCGAAAATACAGGGTGTTCTTTTTGGAGCTCAGAAATATAATCAATTTTCGTTACTTCGGACCTGGATATTTCTCGTGAATGATAGGTGAGTGGCTTGGGTAGATCAAGTCGCTTTGGTAACAAATGAAGGAATTGTGTACCAAATTGCAATAGAATATATTGAGTGGTTCGTAAGTTACTTCCTCACAAAGAATTGGGAAAAATTGACAAAAAACCCTATATCTCGTATGATTCAGAAGATACAGTACTGACCGTTTTTGGTGCACTCCTCTGTATATCGGGAACAGTGATAGATAATTGACATAAATCAAATTGTCTAAACTCAATAGGCCTATTGAACCGTCTGGAAAAAAAGATTCCTGTTTGAAATAAGGGTGCCCACTTTTGGCTCACCTAATATAGGACAAATAATTGATTAGAATCATAGTAGCATTCGAACTCGACAACTGCAAGTTGGAAAACTCCTGGTGTGCTGCCTGAAATGAGAAATTTGGTGCCGACTTTTGGCTCACCCTGTAGGTAAGGACAACTGGTACTGGTACTGGTGGGGGACGTTTCCACGTCAGCAACTAGTCCCCAATGGGACCTTTTTGCAAACCCCAAGTGTTTTCAATGACTGATGATGTGGTTCGCTCAAGAGAGCTGGCTAACATCCTTTTCAGGCACGCCCATCAGCTCTCTTTTCAGAGTTTTTCAGCTGTGTTTTGTAGGCTAGTAATGTACTCACTACCATATGCGCAGTGGCAGGCCTGCTAACTATCCTCGTTAACCCCCGAGACCGAGGTCTACTTAAGCAGCTGGCCCGCTCTCACGCTCAGCTGGTAGTTTTCCACACCCACCTACATACACCGTCCTACTTCTTCTCTGATGCTCACAACCACATCATCATATCTTTCTGCGTGTTCTGTGTAGGCTTTGTTACTAACTCCATGCGCCACTTTAGGAGCAGCACTGTTAATTGGAACGCAACAGCGAAACGTGCAGGACTATCCCCAGCCGATGCTAGTAAGGACAAAGAATCGATTGTAATCATTTAAATTCCATACGAACTTGACAACTGCAAGTTGAATGACACCTAACGTGTTGCCTACATACATCACCATATATATCTAATTATTTTACTTACTGAACTCTCCCACTGAAATCTCCAAGGTTCCATTTTGATGAAGAAAATAAGTTTCATATTGTGAAGGCATTTTTTTATCAATTCAAATGGATTCTCCATTTAATTTCAATACATAATTCCATAATAGTTTGATTTAGAATTAGTTCTATGGTTCGTAATATACTGAATGATTGTCTTCAGGCATGATTGTCTAGTCTGAAATAATGGAATTTGATATTCCATCAGGTTATTAATGATAGAACAACCAAAAGTTTTCGCGTGCCACGAAGCAAATACATTCTTACCTGCATAATAAATGAACGAAGAACAATTTGGGAGAACTCCAGGCAAAACTGCAAAGTCACCAAATTTCACTAATTGGTCGGAAGTTATATAGTGACTTTATAATCGTTCCGTCTATATACCATCCATCAAATACTGAGGGAGTTTGCATTTTGAATGAGAGCTATTCTTCGTCATTGCCACAGCAGCTTTGGACAAGAAATTCTATTTCCTCGAGGTAAGTAACAGGGCTAATAGTACCATTCACATTTCTTTCATTTCACTGAAAATGAATTGATGGATTTGAGGACATGATCATATACAGTGCTTTTGTATAGTATCACACTAAAAAGAATAGAGTGAAATTTAACACTATACCCGTTCCCAGGAGGACCACTAAGCTCTAGAGTGAATGATTTAACTCTATTGTTCAGTATATTATAGTGTGATTTTTTCAATTCAATTCCTGTAAATTTTCAATGCAAGCACATTGAAACCTACTCTATTTATTTCTCTAAATATATTGAATGAACACAAAAATAGAGTTGAAAGAAACAATCTCGAAAGTGAACATTCCACTCAAGACCCAAGCTAGTGTCAATATCATCACTTTAGAGTGAAATTCAATAACCGAATATTACATAGTCACAAAGGTTGAGAGTTGGGAATATAATAGTACAGAGTAGATTCCACACTATGAACAGTGTCGGATCCACCGGAAATTGATTGAAATAATTACCCTACGTGTATGTCAAATGGTTCCTGCATTCTTCAAATCGACACTACTATATGTTTAGGTGCTAATAAGGAGTTAACATTCATTCATCATTTAAGATTGATACAAAACACTAGTTGAGTAAACTAGTTACTACTTACTGTGGAGATTTCATTCAAGTTCATTAACAAATCTGTTTCATGAATCGTTCGAAATAATAATTCGAAACGGAAAAAACGGAAAATAACTGAGATAGGTTACGAAAATACGTTAATAACTCAATGTTGAAAAAAATCTCTCACTACGTGGGTATAGTAAAAAAGCTACTTGAAGCTAATATCATGATCATTATATCATCGACACTATAATCAGTATTACTTATTCCACTATCCAGTAGACTGAACGATCTGAAACTGTACAGATTGATATTTCATCGTATATAGATTGAATTGAACAATGATAGAGTGTCAATTTAATCGACACGAGTGGAACATTCAAGTTCACTAGTGCTCAGTTAACACTAGTATGAAATCAATTTCAATTGTTTGTGAATTGAGTTATCTGAATTGCTATTTTATTGAAATTTTAGGAATATATAGAGTGAATTCAATACGACATTAGTGAAAATTCAATCTAAAATTTTCTTCAATAGAGATAATCTGCGAGAAGTGTAGTTATAGAGTTGATTGCAGTATCAGAGTGAGTTTGCCAGAGTATTTTAACTCTAAAAACATACTCTGCGAATTTTACTCGAAGCGATTTTATACTGTCTAGGTACTGAATAATTCGATTTTTCGCCAATCTCTGCATTTTTGAGGGATCTGCTGAAACAGGTCGCTTTTAATTTTCAATTTACCATACTATTGAGACGAAATTAAATATACCTGATCACTGACGTTCGAAATATGACGTCGGCAACTCTCCATTTATTATAAAATTCTAGGAATCTTCATAAATAAATTATTTGATAACTGTATTACACATTACATTCTCATGAAGTACCCAGCAAACATCAATACATGGACCATCATATTCAGAGCAATTCTATTCCAGTGAACTATCATTGGCTCAATATTGGCATTTTTCAATAGTGAATCAGAAAAATTGCCCACTGGTCGACTCAACGCCAATACCGGCAATGCAGTATTTCTATTTATTGTTTGTTCATTCTTGGCTCAGTGATGACTGATTGACGTTTTTTCAATGCATTCCCAATGGAAAATAGGTGGTTCATTCTTACACAAAGAATTTCGAAGTTATAAAATGCTTTTTTTCTGTGACGGGAAAAAAGTTTGGCATTTCATCTCTGTTGGCAGGTTATAAAATGTCACTTTTCATAAATTACTTTTTTCCCGTGGGGAAAAAGTGGGTACTTTTTTCCCGGATATATATCACATATACATATATACTCTGTTAATGGCTTTTGTTGTGCTATAGTTCCGAAAAATGAGTCAATAATACCGTCTCCGAGAAAGAACTGCAAGTCCTTTTATCTTCCATTCGACTTCGCGGTTTCGTATATTACTAAACAACTACTGAATTCGCAATTTTTTTAAATCAAATCACAGAATTGAACTGACAGAAGTGACATCAGATATTTGATTACTTCAAAAGAATGATAAAGATGCCTATAAAACGCAGGAGTCCCTACTGTTAAAAACTTGAAATTTCACGTCGATAATTTTCAGATTTCGAAATAATGTAATATCTTCTCAATATTAATTCGTCCTTCCATCTGTCACAGAAAAAAATAATGTATTATACACGGGAAAAATATTAGATTTTAGCTCACGGTTTTTTGTCTCCCTCCGCTACGCGTCGGGAGACAACACTACCTGGAGCTAAAATCTACTACTTTTTTCCCTTGTATAATAAATAACTATTTCCGTCGACCTCGTATTAACGACTTAGTTTAATGTATATGAAATCGTTTATTAATGACCCCTATTAACGACTTAGTTTAATGTATATGAAATCGTTTATTAATGACCCCTATTAATGGACGATTTGTCTATTAATGCACGATTGTTTTATAGGCAACCAAACGTACACCGCGTGCATTCATTGTTTATGCTATAACTAGCGGAATCTGCATTTAAATCGAAAATATGGATTTCATCGACGATTTTCCGTTAACGGGTTCGCCTTTCCAAGTTTCTGACACGATTTTATTCCCTGTTTTCTAATACAAGGAATTTATTTGCTATGTTGATCATTTCGACAAATGTCAAATGACACTAATGTCAGTAACAAGGCTATACTGGGTGATTCTTAGCAGTTTCCGGATGGATGATGAATTCGCGAACCAAGTTTTCTTCATTGCAGGAGAAATGAGAAATATAGTCGACGGAAAAATCTTGTAACCAACTTGTATATTAAAAGGCGATTAATGATCTCGAACATTAACGCACTCGCTTCGCTCGCACGTTAAAATATCTCGATCATTAATCGCCCTCATTAATATACTAGTTGGTTAAATAACTATTTCGGGCTATCACACGGAAACAGCGCACCAAAAAACTTTGAGAATAACCATGGAAACGAATCATACATAATGGCTAAACACTGTATTGTCATCATTGCTTATTCTCTGTCAATCAAATTTATGCTGACAAGATGGACTCAGGAAAAAATGCCAAAATTCCCGACAATATCCTAGGGCAAGTGGTACAAGCGACCGCGAATTTATTACTACCCTGATAGCACACAACGTCCTAGAGACGTCCCTATTCGAGAAAATTCAAGTCCCAATGTCCCGGACCAAAAATAAATGTCCTTGGAACGTCCCATCCCGTACATCTCATGCAATGTCCGAGCAAGGCCGACCCAAGGATATCCATGGGACATAATTGTGTTATTGAAATGGAATCCAGGTCTAGTAGTTGCAAGTTTTTTTCATTCCTACAACTGTTAAAATAAAAATGCTGCAAGGTTTTCTTGTGTCTCTTTCGTGTAATATTTCATCATTATATTACCATTTTCAACGAATTGTTATGAAAATATCGTTCATTACACGTCCGGAAATGATTTTTCCATGCTTGCATGACTTCCCGTGTTCGTCTCCGCCTCAAACAGCACGAAAAAATCATTTCCGGAAGTGTAATGAACGATTTTTTCGTCAAACTTCGTTGAAAATAAGAATATAATGATAAAATATTACATAATACTTACACTATACATATGCACTTCAAATGAAAACTCCATGGGCCAATGAAATTCATTTCATTCATAATTCACGAGACGAACGCAACGAAAGATAAACTAACAACTGATGAAACTACCACGCCAACGCCAAGCCACCTGCATTGAAAAAAACGAACGTCGACGATCGGCTTCGTGATTTCGGCATATTACTCGAATACTCTCTGATGTGGTTGATTTGTACATCACAGAAAGTAAATCTTTTATTATTACCGTACGCACTAATACGTAGTGTTGAATAAAAATATCAGGGGAGTAACATTCAACACAATCCTAATACCACTACATAAGATATATTTATTAATTACTGGATATGGAACATGTTATTTGATGTAGTGGTGAATAATAATTTGAACTATCAATATTCGGAAGTAGTATGCAATAGGTTTGTCTAAGTATTGATCACTCAAATAAGTGATATCACGAATATGTGTTGTGTTTGATGAAACTAATTCGAAACCACCATTACATTTAGATATACAAATTTTCATTTATTTTCTCAGTGTGCGCTGTTTCCATGCGATAACCCGAAAACGCATATCTTACAATTATACAAATACAGATGAAAACAAGTTGATTTCGAAGAAGTGTAATAAAAATTCATTTTCTCGCGGTGTAGCTGTCTGATGTCAACTCATTCAAATTATTGTGCTGAAAAAATTCAAAGTGGATAATGTGCGAATATCGTATCGATATAAGTAGTTTCGTGAACTGAGTGAAACTATTTCACCATGATTCGATGGATTTTATATTGATCAAAATAAAAAGAAACTGAGAAAATAATCACAGTGGCGTGAAATCGCAGTGGATTATTTTACATAAAATAATTGATCAATCTACCTATCTGAACCATTGACATCGAAATGCTTTCGCAGTTTCCTTCAATCTCATTTGTGTTAATTGCCATAATCAAGAATATCTTCAGATCTAGAGCACTCACAACCAGAACACCAGAAGCGGAGCAAAAATCCCAATTCAATTTGAATCAACACCGAAGGCGTCTCTAAAAATCAATTACATGTTTCAGATAAAATTCCATGAATTTGAATGTTTAATAAGCCGAGTGTATATAAGATATGTACTCGATCTGAATACTAATGCCCTGGAGATTGGAGGTGTTGGGAGCTCTCTCCTAACGAATTTTAATAGGTTTCTGTTTCTGCGCGAAATGTCGTCCTTATCAATATGATATTGCTACTCAATTTACTACGGATTGCTGAAGGTGTCGTCGCGATTTAATGGGCTATTAGGATTTTACTGCCGTTTGTTTCGCTAAATCGTCAACTGTTAATGATCGAACGTGACCTCAGACGCATAGGAAGCTGCCATCATGGACGTTCCTAAAGTGGAAGGCAAGAAGATAGGATACCGAATGAAATTGTATTTGGTTTGAAGGGTATACTGAGGAACATATTGAAGGCTAAAGGGCTTAGCTAGTTCAACTACATACACTGAGAAAATAAATGAAAATTCATATAACTAAATGTAATGGTGGTTTCGAATTAGGTTCATCAAACACAACACATATTCGTGGTATCACTTATTTGAGTGATCAATACTTAGACGAACCTATTGCATACCACCTCCGAATATTAATAGTTCAAATGTAAACAACAATATTCATGGGCATCTGACAAATGTCTAGGAATGGTTAAGAAGTGGACTAAAATAACTTAACAGTCATCCAGTCATGGACATTGAAAATGAAAACATTTAACAAGATGGAATTATGTAAAGTACCTCAAAACCTAGAACAGAAATCATTGAGTTACGCAGTGCATCTCTACACAGCTTCCCCATTACCTATTTGCAGAATTCACACTATGGAACACGAAAAGGCAAATTTTCATGTTACAATACAGGGCCATTAGTCTTGCCGGAAAGGACACAAACTTATGTGATTCCTTCAATAAAACACCGCCCATATTTTTCGAGTCCTTCTCTCCGATCTCGAGGATATATTATATAAGTTGCATATTCGGATGGAAAATAGTTGAGTTATTGATGATCAAAGTTTATGGGCTCAAAAATAATGTTCATATATTGTTTTGGCTCTTTGGAAATGTTATGATAATATTTATTATGGAATTGAAATATTTCAATCTCAATTCAAATAAATATGAATGCATGAAAGATGCGGTATATTGGTAAACTTTGATCAGCAATAATACGACCTTAAGATAGGATACCGAATGAAATTGTATGTGGTTTGAAGGATATACTGAGGAACATATTGAAGGCTGAAGGGTTTAGCTAGTCCAACTGTTCACTGAGAAAATAAATGGATATTCATATAACTAAATGTAATGGTGGTGTCGAATTAGTTTCATAAAATACAACACATATTCGTGGTATCACTTATTTGAGTGATCAATACTTAGACAAACCTATTGCATACCACCTCCGAATATTAATAGTTCAAATTTTCATTCACCAATTCATCAAAAAACATGTTCCCTATCCAGTAAAACTAAATATCTCTTATGTTGTAGTGGTATTAGGATTGTGTTGAATGTTACTCCCCTGATATTTCTATTTACCACTACGTATTAGTGCGTACGGTGATATTAATAGGTTTACTTTTTGTGATCTACAAATCTACATCAGAGAGTAATATGCCAAGATCACGAAGCCGATCGTCCACGTTTGTTTTTTTCAATGCATGCAATGGCGTTGGCGTGGTCGTTTAATCAGTTCATAGTTCATCTTTCGTTGCGTTCGTCTCGTGAATCATGAATAAAATAAATTTCATTGGCCCATGGAGTTTTCATTTGCAGTGCATGTGTATAGTGTGAGTACCTACTTAACTACAAACCTACAAACTGTGGTACTGTGAAGTGTGAACTGTACCTGCATAGTGGTAACTCCAAGAGTTGTTACCGGTGTTCAACAGTAAGTAAAATACCTATTCGTTTCATCTTGAAACTGAAATGACAGGTGAATGTTGCACGCGTTATTGAGGAGAACGAGAAAATCTTTATTTTGTTGCACACGAAAATCAAATTCACACAATAATTCGAATTTTCTCTCATTCTCAACTTCATTCATATACTTAGATAACTATCTCTACTACCTACCTAATTATCATAACATACCTGCAAATTATTGAGAATCTGTGATATTTTCCAGTTTTTTCTCCAAATAAATATGTCTCTGACGGCGGTAGAAAAATATTGATCCAGAGTTTGAACAGACCAAATTGAACTGACCAAAATGAACGAATCTATAAGTAGAAATCACTAGTTTGTAGTAGTGAACATGAATTAAATAAGTAGAGTATAAATTTATTGTTTGAAGTGGTGAATACGAACCGACGAGCTGAATTATTAACTCATTTGTAGTGGTGAATAATAATCGTACAGGTATATAGGGTCCCTAATAACTGGTGCTCCTGTATGTCATATTGCCTCAATCATTCTATTTTGTAGTGGTTATATTTGATTGATGTAGTGACTGGCGCCTATTTAACCACAATGCTTAATATGGCATAGTGAACTTACAACGGATAATTTCTCCCAGTGTATCCCGAAATCTTCCCTCAACCCTACAAAATTATCAGCTGATTCTCCGAAACCAATCGAAGATTTTCTATAAGTTTGTAACTGAGGTTTCTGTGAACTTTTTCGCTATCATCAATGAATCAATCAATCAATCAATCAATCAATCACTCAATCAATCAATCAATCAATCAATCAATCAATCAATCAATCAATCAATCAATCAATCAATCAATCAATCAATCAATCAATCAATCAATCAATCAATCAATCAATCAATCAATCAATCAATCAATCAATCAATCAATCAATCAATCAATCAATCAATCAATCAATCAATCAATCAATCAATCAATCAATCAATCAATCAATCAATCAATCAATCAATCAATCAATCAATCAATCAATCAATCAATCAATCAATCAATCAATCAATCAATCAATCAATCAATCAATCAATCAATCAATCAATCAATCAATCAATCAATCAATCAATCAATCAATCAATCAATCAATCAATCAATCAATCAATCAATCAATCAATCAATCAATCAATCAATCAATCAATCAATCAATCAATCAATCAATCAATCAATCAATCAATCAATCAATCAATCAATCAATCAATCAATCAATCAATCAATCAATCAATCAATCAATCAATCAATCAATCAATCAATCAATCAATCAATCAATCAATCAATCAATCAATCAATCAATCAATCAATCAATCAATCAATCAATCAATCAATCAATCAATCAATCAATCAATCAATCAATCAATCAATCAATCAATCAATCAATCAATCAATCAATCAATCAATCAATCAATCAATCAATCAATCAATCAATCAATCAATCAATCAATCAATCAATCAATCAATCAATCAATCAATCAATCAATCAATCAATCAATCAATCAATCAATCAATCATTAATTTGTCAATAACATATAACGTTTTAATTCCTAATTTCAATACATGTGTATGTGAGACATATAAAAACATCACACCCAAAAAAAGGTGATATCAATCAACACGTACCTACAGGGTGCGCCTCTCAAAATGGAACCCTCCCTCATTTCTGCCTTCCTCAGAGGTATGAAAAAAATGTTGAATGAAGAAGTCTTTTGCAATGACCCAAACTTTCATTTCGTGAAATTGCTCAATATACAGGGCCATTAGTCTTCCCGGAAAGGACACAAACTTATTTGATCCTTTCAATAAAACACCCCTTATATTTCTCGAGCCCTTCTTTTCGATCTCAAGAATATATATAAGTTGCATATTCGGATGAAAAATAGTTGAGTTATTGATGATCAAAGTTCATCAAGATACCGCTTTATGAACCTTCACTTCATATCATCTACTAATGTGAGTTGAACAAAGTGGGCTTAAAAATAATGTGTATATACACGGAAAAAAAGGATTTGTTGTTTCAACAAATTATTCATGCTTAAATTATTTTTGTTGGACTGAGCAGTTTTTTGTTGAATCAACCAGATACATGATTATTTCATGGAAGCAGCTTGTTCAAATCAAGAATGTAGTCTAATTGAATAAACAGTATAATATCAATTCCATCAACAAAATATATGGTTTCCTCTTGAACAAATTATGTCGATCCAAAATAATGTCGATGTTGATTCAACTGTAAACATTTTGTTGATTTGATGAAATAATGATCATCTTGATGAGAATATATCTTTGAAACAACATACAAGTTTTCTTATTCCGATGTAGCAATGAACTCGTTTCGAACGGATCATCTGCTTGAATAGAGCAACGAAGTATGTAATATCAATGAAAAATTTTATTCATTTTACATCAAGTTACATTTTCGCCTCTAGATGGCGATCATTTCGCCTCGTCTATGCATGCCTCGTATTCATCATAATTATATACTTACGTGAGGCCGGATTCTTCGTCTCTGAAATATCAGCTGAATAAATGGAACTTATAGGACGATTAGCAATCCGAAATAGTTTTGCATAAGCTGAATAACGATTAGCAATTCGAAATAGTTTTGCATAAGCTGAAGGGAAGTAAAGACTGGTAAAAGTCGGCTAGTTTCCTATAGTTTAGTTAATTCTCTTGATGTTAAATTTCAGAAAACTCCCGAATTGATACTGAATTTGATTCAACAGAACAATATGTCGAATGATAATACAATCTCTCTTGAGTCAACGAAATATTTCAATGAATTAACAAAATATTTCATTGAATTAACCAAATATTCCATTGAATTAACCAAATATTCCATTGAATCAAACAAATAATTCATTGAATCAACCAAATACTTCTTTGAATCAACCAAATATTTCTTTGAATCAACCAGATATTTCTTTGAATCAACCAAATATTTCATTGAATCAACTAAATATTTGATTGAATCAATATATTTATTATTTCGAATCAAACAAAATGATTGTTTGAGCCAATTCAATATTTCTTCATGAACAATTCATGGATGTGCTTGATTGAATAAGATCCAGAGTTCATTCAAGACATATTTACCTGATTCAAACTTCAAATTCGCTTCAAAACAAGATATAGATTCACTCATTTCAAGATTATATTTTGTCGTGCATATATGACACTCTTATTTGCTTCATTCAATTGAATTTTGCTCGATTCAACAATTCCCTTTTTTTTTCGTGTATTGTTTTGGCTCTCTGGAAATGTTATGATGATATTTATTATGGAATTGAAATATTTCAATCTCAATTCAATCTCAAGATAACTCTTCAGTAAGTATTCCGTCCAGAAAGTGCATTCATATTTTGATCAAAATAAAAATTAACAATCAGAAATTTGCACTCGTCTCACAGAAATAGATGATGGATACGTAAGTCGAATCTTAACCCCCAAATACTAACGTTCCAAATATATAACGTTGTCACTAACCATACGTCTCACAGACGGGACTATTTGAATGTCCATATGAATCCAAAATTTTTAATTTTATTTTTGTGAGCTATTGTGAGAAAATGATGTTCAAAATTGAAATAGAAATACAAATTTCAGTGGCGATCAAAATTGAATAGAGGAAATACTAAAATAAAATTGAAATACTAAAATTATCGATGATATTAGTGTAATTCTGGATACAGTTAGAGTCGTAATAAAATATGACACAAAACTAAGTCAATTCGGATGCTGATTCGCCGTCTCTGAGTCGTATGATTAGTAGTTAAGGGTTGAATACATTCCGATTATTTAAGGCATGTTATCAGATATCGTGGATTTCAATTATTATATAGAAAATGTACAGTGCTCTGTTAGGATCAGTATTTCGATATACTGAAATGGAATTCCTCACTGAATAAAATCGATTTCTTTCCAGATCTTCGCATAGAATAGTTACCTGCGGGCAAGAGTTGGGATGCTGGTTTTTGTTTATCCTTGCGGTCGAAGGCTCAGCCTATGCAAATCCTAGCGGATTTTCGCCGTGGGTCAGTCTCCTTCAATTATTCATGACACGCATGTTCCTCCACTTTGAAGGAAACTGATTCCGAGAGTATCCTCTAATTGCTGGCTATACGTCGATTTGAATACTAAATTTGTTGTTAGGAACGATCATTGATTATTTAGCGTGCGAATGAGAAAAGCTCACTGCGAGTGGTCTGATTCTATCTATCGTTCGATGAAGTAGGAGCTCATGTTCCCAATGACGAGTATAGTCGACCAGAATAGTCTAGGAGCCAGCGATCAGTAGATTTACGGTATGTAAGCAAACAAGACCCAGAATAGAACCTAGAACGCCAATATCGTTTTATTCGAGTGTTCCCTAAAGGTGGGAACAGACCAAGCAAACATTGTTGTGCAACAATGGAACAACACTCGTGAAACACACAAGTTTACGCAGTGTGTACGTGTTGCGCAACAGTTGCACAACAGTTGTGCAGCTGTTGCCGAACTGATGGTCGGTGTTCGCTCATCTTCTTCCTGGCTCATGGTCCCTGACTGAACGAACACTGGACAAACACCGGAGAAAGCAGGCTGGTTGATGTTGCCCAACAGTTTGCCGAAAATGTTTTCTCCCCACGGAAATAAGTTAGCCAACAGTTGCCTACCTGTTGTTCAACTAAAAATTTTGTTTTTGTTCTAGAATTTGGTCTATCCGTCATTCGATTGCCCCTTTACGAGCAACCCTCAAAAGTCTCCGAAAGTCTTGTGCGAGCAAGGAATGACGGGGGCCTTACCTTTTAACGTGTGATCCCAAACACTTTCTTGGGCCATCAGAAAAATTTCTGCAGTCGACGGGGATCGAACCCACGACCGGCAAGCGAATGCGAATTAGAATATAGACACTCTGTCCGCACGGCTACCTGGCCACTGTTGCACAACAATATTTGCTTGGTCTGCTCCCACCTCAACGTGGCTCGCTCAGCAAATGTGAACATGCGCAGTAAAGACGTGACTATGCCAGGGACGGATTCAGAATTATTTGATTACCAGGTTTTTGTGGCTTGATTGAAAGAGCAGAACATTGTCAAAAACTCATATGATATTTGTTGAGATGAATTCCTTTATGTCATTAGGAGTAATGGTTCGATGTAGTCTCTATCAACTGAAGTGTTCATTAGATAGAAATAAGCGAGCTAATAAACAGGGTGGTTCAGGCTATATCAGCAATAATTCACCATGGTTCAAAAAGCTTTTCCAGGAAGATACATCCCTCTCAAGTTCAGTTTTAAGAATCGTTTTTTCGCTATAACTCTTAGAACATAAAACAAAATTTGGTGCAAATACTCATGAAATGGTTACTCTGGTCGTTTTTTGCCGCAACTAAGTTTTGTCAAGATTGTCCAGTGGAGAAGATACAGGGGAGTTGTTTGCTTTTTGCCGAACTATTTATTGAACCACTGAATATTTTTCAGAATCAAGATATTTTCCCAAAATGCCTGTTCAATTTAGAAAGAAAGACACTCTTGTGGAATCTCGAAATGGAGCTTCGTTTACGAGTTTATTGAATTTAAAAAAAAAACGAGACCTTGCTGAAATAAGATAGTTTAGTTGTTTTGAGAAAAACAGGACTCAACTTCTCAATAGTGGCATCTCGAATCTCGAACCAAGGCAATCATCCAAGCAACGTGGCAGCTCTTGGTAGGCCTAAAATTTGATTCAATATCAATAAATCCAGAGATCTGTAACATCTCGCCAGATATTTTAGTTTTGTTAATATAATCATGACAACAGGCGTATATTATGAATCATATTAGTGAGAAATTAGCATTTCTTCTTGAGTAATGCTCTTCTATAAGACTGAGCTGTCATGGCTTGAAATTTGACACTTTCATAGAAGATGGGATTTTGTGGAATAATAACACGACGAATGTCATTGTGATATCAGCTTGATACGGAAATAACATTGATGGCATACAAAGTACCTAATTGATTCATCGAACAAAATGAAAAAAGAGCCATTTTGTTGACGAATTTGTTCCTTATCTTGTCACCAAATCATTCATTTTGAAACCACTATACACAAAGCAGTCAATGAATGTCGAATCAAATGAGTACTGTTCTTGTCACTATGACTACACCCGTCACCCAAACTAGAGTGAAATACCAAAACTCTTCATTAGTCTCAAATTCACTAACGAAAGACGTTGAACTCAAAGCAGAACACTGAAAAACTGAAACTAATCCGGCTCTGTCTTGGGTCTACGTCAGACAAAATGACAGAGGCATATTTTCACACAGTTCCAGATGAACTCGTAAGAAATTTGAAGTTCATAATATTTCATCGATCTCTTGTTAGCCATTCAATTTATATCAGTGAGTCTATGGATTTTGTCGTGAAAATTTCATAGTATGATTTTTTTAAAGCTGTTGATGATCAAGTACAAGAAATTTTGTAGGAAATATGAACATAAATATGCATAAATATGAGGTTTGCATAGTTATGAAAATATATATCTGAGAATGTTACCGACAATGTGCGCATGATTACTATTGACGTAAGCACACTGCTTGTATCAGATTTCAGCGATTTATCACACTTCCATTAGCCTTCTAGGTGGTATACTATACTGGTCAACATTGATAACGTCGTGGCCCAAAATATAGCCTGAATTCAAAGTAGAATAACTCACGAATTTCCTTACCAGTTTGAAATCGGTTTTCACCGATGATTAGCCTAATCTCTTGAAAGTTTGTTGTGGCAATATGAAAGTTCTGTAACTTCAGGTAACATTGCTATAGGGTAATAATAGAATGGGTGTAGAATTGCATCGTGGTCTTCACCTCACAAATGGTAAGTCGTATAAACCCCATGAGGACTTACTGTATTTATCTTCATTAGTATGAAAAACATGTTATCGAATCTATAGCGATTCTGCAGTCTCTTTCATATTTCCTCGTATGAAACCTCAGGTGAAGTCACTTTATTTATACATTTCTCAATCTTTGCCAATGTCGGTCATTGTATATATTTCTATTTTTTTTTTTTTTTTTTTCGGAATATAGCGATGTTTATCACGTTCAAACATATTCTTCATCATCCTGGGACAATCTGGACATATTTTTTATCGCAACTTGTGAATTCATCGTAAATAATAAATATAAATTCCATACTTCTGAAACTGAATCGTGATTCTTTGATTACTACTTCAGAATTTCCTGTGTTCGAACGCAATCACATATCCGAAGACTATACATACAAGGTTCATTCTTCGAAAAATAATTCCAACTTCCAATTACATTCATTCATAACACGATCATCAAAGCTCTAAATTTGAAAATTCCGAAAATGTTCTGAGAGAAAGCATCAATAAAGAGGATGCAGGTGGGAAAGAGAATAGAAAAAATTATCTGTTCAAACGGTAAGGTGAAGAGCACGATGCAATTGAATATCCATTCAATTATCACCCTGTAGCAATGTCATCTGAAATTACAGAAGTTTGATATTGACACAACAAACTGTCAAGAGATCAGGCTAATCATCGATGAAAACCGATTTTAAATTGGTGACAAAATTCGTGAGTTATTCTACTTTGAATTCAGGCAGTTTATTTCATTTAGGGTAGGTGAATGTGGGATTGACTATCTCCGTCGAATGTTCCTTTGAGCGTATCCAGCTTTCAAGAAGAGTCATATTTTTCAAATATCGAATTTGTGATATTATTGAAAATTAGAATATATAGTATCTTCAGCCTTTTGAGTAGTTCATTCTCAACACCGAATAAGTAGCGATAAAATAAAAAATTATAAATAAAAATAAAAAATAGGAATAACAATTTTGTGAGTAAAAATTCAAGTTCAATACCATATATTATAATATGTACCTACATCGATTATCTACATTAGAATATCATGAATATCATCATGTAGTTATACTCAAACCAAATGAAAACAATATTTGCTCTAAATCAGGAATAAATTTCAATATTCATCTAATTCTTTATATACAGAGTAGTAAATGTGTAACAGTCGAATTAATCGGGAGATGGTGCTGCTTACATATGAAGTTCGAAAGTGTTCCAGAGTTGACAAATTCTCTGAGATTGAATCATGATCTGAATATTGAAGTGGAACTCCAGCAAATTACTGTTGTAATATTATTTGGGATCACAGCATCTCCTGATAGATCGATATTGATGGTCGAAGAAGTAATGAACAAACATTCAAAGATATGCAACCAGGCATTCAATATTCAAATATATTTTCATCAAAAAATTGACATTCAATAGAATGACACATTGTGATACATATAAAACTTCCTGAATTCAGTTTCCATAGAGCTTCACTAGAAGTTCAAGTACCATCGCGTCAGTGTTTCATTGACTTTCAAGTTGATGCCACAGTCAGAAGTGGCGTGGTTGCTTTGTATGGTAACTGATATAAACAATGTACAATGAGATGTCTTGACAACTAATTGGCGATGTATGATGCTGCGAACATTAAGCACTCGCCAATAACTACGGGTGCACCTTTTTCAAATCAAGAATACGAAGTCGCATTTCCGAAATGATAATTTCCTACAGCTTCCCTGCAACCTGCATCTTTGGCACCTTACAGGAGCACTACGCTTCAGGATCCTGAAGATTACTACCTAGGAATCTCACGGATAGTTCCGTGTTTACTGGATATAGAGATAGCACGAATATAGAATGATTTTTTATCCACGATATGGTATTAGGTTATTGAATAATAAATGCTGATTCAAGTGTCGAACATATAATGAGGAAAAATTATCAACTGTATAGTAATGAAGATATCTTTTATTCCTCCAATAAGTCTCTAAAAATTGCTGATTTTATTTTCAACCTTTGACATATAATTTCAATTCATAAATCTCCATGAGCAATCAAATCGTTCACTTCGTAAGAAATATAATATCAGCACAGCACATCTCCGTTTCCTAAAATCATCTACAAGCTCTGGCACTCCGATCTGACAAATCGTCCAGAGTCAGGCAAACACGATACATGCGAGTTGGCAACGTGCTTTTTGTTCAAATCGCACAACATGCGTGTGTCCATGAATTATTCAAGAGGGCAGTGCCATCGGCGTGAATATCTGACACGAGATCGAAGGGAAATAGTGTGTAAATTCACAGATTATCTCTCGATAATTATTGCATAACATGAAAGAAAAGGCTGAATAATCCTGTGTTGGCTTTGATGTCCAACGAGTCTAAATTCCGGAATCTCTACTTATCATGATAAGGAAGTTGTTAGTTGTCTAACGCACAATTTTCCTTCATGGTTTCATTATTCAGAATTTCATCAATTGTCAAGCAGATTTATCGACTAAATGATACCAAAAATGAATTATTCCAAACAAGCAGGAGATTCTCGCGATATAAATACACTTTCCACACTTGAGAAAATTCTTGAAATTGCAGTTTACACACAGTTATTGAGTTACCTGAATGAGAATAATATCTTGATGGGATACCTTCCTGATTTCAGGAATAATCAATCATGTGAAACACCAATTCAGTTCCCGATGATAATCTAGAAAAACATGTTGTTCAAGAAACATTTGTTGCTTTTGGGTGTATGATGGATTGACATTCATCATACAGGGCGTGGAAAGAAATTCTGAATTGAGACTCTATCACGAATCTGCGATTAGAGGTCTATAAAAATCACAAGTTTCCATCGTTCAAGTTTGAACCCCCTGATTGGGTATGAAAGTGTTGAAAAGAATATTCTCAGATAAATTATGGACATACAAAAATGGATATATATTTATATGAAGCAATACATTGAGAATTCGCATTCTCTATGTGATGAGAATATCTACTCTTTTTCAGTTTATTCAATAGAAAACAACTACTTTCCTGGCTATATGCCACGACGAACATTGAAATATATCTATTGAACACACACGATAAGAGTTTGAAAATAAATATAAAAACTTCTGAAATTGAGAATTTGCATTCTCCTTCAGGCAAAAATATGTATATGCACACATCATTCTGAATATTCAACAGAAAACAACTACTTCCCTGGCTATTTGCCACGTCGAACATCGAATTATATCTGATGAACATTCAAGTGGAGAACATGAAAAATAAAAAATAAAATCCTCCGAAATTGAGAATTGACATTCTTCTTGAAATCGGATGAATGATATGATGTATAATGATATGGAAATATAACTTACCAATATATTCAGCATTGAAATGAAAATTGGAATGTATAGGAGAAGTATACTGGCATAAACTCTGATCTTGATGAGCTTGAAAACTTCCAAGTATAATCGAATGATGGGATCAAACGTTGGAAGCAAAAATTGTCACCTCTTCCGAAAACGCTTTCGTTGAAAAAAAAAATCGTCCCATCCTGTATAGAAGATAATCACTGAAAAGCTGTTCACGTATGGAAAGGTGCACTAGTATGAGTTCATTTACCTACCCGAATATCATTGATACCATGGCAATCGTATGAAAGTTATATCAAATCAAATCAAAAATTACTTTTTCTACATTCATGCAAAAAGCAGAACTTTATTGAACTATATTTAGTGGAAAAAGAAGTTCTTTATTGCACTTAGTGCAATAAAGTTTTTATTGCACTCATCTGTCATTCTACTTCAACGTGCTGTCATCATGACAAACATTTTTTATATTGCAACTGTGGTTATAGAAACGTCAGTCAGAAATCAAGTTGCGTTTTTCATTTTCCTACACCTAGTGCCGCACCTCAATAAATCATTTTTTGCTTTTTGCATGAACGTAGAAAAAATTTTGTATGCAACTCGTGCAATAAACATTCACTTTTTGCACTTGTTGCATAAATAACTATTATCGTCTGACGAATGATAACTTCTATTGACAAAGTGAGAAACAGAACAATAAGAACAACATCAATAACAATTTGAATATATCCATATTTTTCATACATATACCTCGTTACATATTCAAAAATATATTAAGATTTACCATGTCATTCATAACTCAAAATTTGTAGAGCATGTAACTAAACGTCAAAATTATTCATATAAGTAAGAATCTATGAATATATACAGAAACAAATACATGAAATGAATTTGAAACAATCGTAATGTTGTTTACTAGATGTCAGTTTATCAAAATTGGAGGGTGTTATTTATGGTATAAGGGTATAAATAAAAAAGGAGGGTATACCGAATTCAGAATTCTGGTCTCCACAATGAATTGAAATAAAAAATAAAAAAACAATAGAATTGAATACGACAGGGATAGCACAACACAGTGAAAACCATTACGTATCAGTCGATTTAAAACGCCCAACAAACAAAAAAATATAAAATTTCACGGAATAAAATTCGTCCAATGAGTAGAATGCAGTATGGAGAGTTAAACATTTTTCACAGAAACTTTGAATTTTTTATCATCCATAATCATTTTAATCTCGTTAGGCAAGTGATTGAACATTTTTATGCCACTATATATACATATAATGGAGTTTTTTATTTGTGCAGATCATGGAATTGGTAAAGTTATATTGAGGGTTTGTCTTTTGATATATTGTGCATTGCTATAAACTCGATCCCTCAACTTACTTTGAATTAGGCATACTGTTTCTAATATATAGATACAAGGTAAGGTCAAGATTCGTTGTTCTGAGAATAAAGGCTTACAAGAATCACTGAATTTAGCTCTGCACAACTATCTAATTGCCCTTTTCTGCAATATGAAAATAGTATCGAATGAAAATCCACTACAAGATCCTCAAAAGCAAATTCCATTTCTTAGATGAGAATCAATTACCGCATAGTATACCTTTTTGGCCATATCCCTACCAAGTTCCTACGAAGTTGGTCTCACTGCAAAATATCCAGAGGCTATTTATCTACCCAGCTTTTTTATATGGTCCTCAAACTTCAACTTTTCGTCAATGTACAAGTCAAGAAACTTCGTTGTGCTTGTACTGCTAATAACTTCATTACCCAGATGCAGTTCTGGCAGATAGAATAGAATAGAATAGAATTTCACTTTCAGTCAGCTGCTCATGATCAATTACGCACAGATCCGACCTATGCTGGAAAACTGTTGCCATATTTAGACTGCACCACCCAAACATACCCTGAAACTGTTGGATTCTGTCCAAAATGGGGCAGTTCGTCTCGTGGGTGATGCCTCGATCACAAACTCACTCACTTCTCTGGAACACCGTAGAAAAGTTGGCGATCTGGCACTATTTCATAGATATTTCCATGGACGCTGCTCTTCTGAAATATCAACAATTGTTCCTCCCTTGGGAGTCCCCACGAGATTAACCCGTCGAGTTGAGGCTTCGCACTCCTTCGTGGTGACTTTGGAGACCTGCAGAACATCTGTTTCCAAAGACTCGTTCATCCAACGAACAGCGAGGCTCTGGAACATATTGCCAAGGGAGGTGTTCCCCAAGGTATTTTACCACCAGAAATTCAAGAAGAACACCAATTCCTACCTTATTTCCCTTGGTTCTCACGATGTTCTCTGAACATTACGAAATAATTCTTTTTGTGAGAACCAGAACATATAAAAAAAACACCACTGTTTTACTATGATGCAGATCAATGTCATTTCCTATCATTCCAAAGTAAGGTGGTATCATCTACGAACTAAGTAAACTTTCCCGTTATCGTTATTGAGGCTAGATAACTCTATATAAAGTACTGACATTATTTGGGCTCACTTTATCAGCCTATCATTGACGACATGAGAATTCTGGACACCTTGTATATGATTCTGGAGTTCAATCACGAATTCTGTATCTAATCAATGAGTGACCATATCGATAATTGTCCCAAAGGGTACATATAATAAACCTGAGCCAATATCCACGGATATGTTTGCTATCGACCACAGCAATAATTTAAATGCACTCATGGTTGAGGATACAATGTGTGCGACACACATGAACATTAGACTGGGCGATAAATCAAATATTGACTCGTTTACATACTACACGATGGTTAGCACACGCACGTTTGAGCCTTGATTGGCGCTGATTTGCACTATTTATACACCTGCAGATAGCGTCCAAATCCAATGTACCTGTATCTCATAAATGAGAACATGAATTCCACCAACAGTAAGTACCCATAAGGAGATACATTATGAACATCAAAAAAAGAATATATACATATATAAAAAATACATTGAGAATTCCCATCCTCTATGTGATGAAAATAACACTTCTTTCTCGGTTTATTCAACAGGAAACAACTACTTTCCTGGCTATTTGCCATGTTGAGAATTTGTTTTTGCATATCGTAACGACCTTTATTTCTGAGGCCCTTACTTTGGTGCTCTTCTAGTATTTGACGGAAGGAGGAGGGGTCTCGGGCGCCAGATTGTTCATGAGGTGGTTTTCTCCACCTGCTCTGCAGCTATTTTTGTACAGAGACTCGAAGTAGCAACAGTGGGGACATGAACAGGAGGTATACCTACCTGGGTACCTTCAGTATAAACCAGGGGTCAATGTTGTGTGGAAATCAATAAGGAGCCAAGGAAGCGTAGGCCTGGGTTTACCCTGGAATACTGGTTGCTATTTTCAGTCTGGGTGATTACATAAACCAAAGCAAATATCTGGCTTGGATGAATAATGATGGTGAAAAATATTATACAATCTTCCTTGTGCAACGGAGAATCACTATACATCGATACTCTACACTGGCTTTGAATGGAATATAAGAGCACTAGGAGAAATCAGCAAGAGAACCAGGAGAGACACAGGTCTCTAGCGTAGATGAAAGATACTAGTGACGGTAAAGATTAGAGAGCGATCGCTTAGCTGTCTTCTGTATTTATACTTTCCATCGACCTCCATACTAGGACGGCTCAATCCTAGATTCTTATTGGTCGGAATCCTCAACTATGCCTGCAGGAACTAACATTCGAAAGCACATGTTCCTGAACTCACAAAAATGCGGAAAAATAATATTTAACACTAGATGGGCACAGAAAACAGAATCTACTACCCTTGCTAATGCTACTGAAAGGATTTGACTGGAAAATATTCAATAACAAAAAAGTTATGACCCAGTAAACATCCATCATTTCAACTGTTGAATAATCCATTCAAATTTCATATCATAAGCAAAGGGTTGAAAAATATTGAAGTACTTAGGGTTGTTATTATGTTTATCAAGGTTTACTATCAGGAAAAGCTTCATGAAGTCAGGAATCAATGAATTCCAC